>JAJAGP010000390.1:82979-443167 GCA_025084515.1 Ancistrus triradiatus
CTTGCCACAAGGGCATAAAAGTGCTTTTCTCACTGCTCTATAAATAGACTCTCAGAGGGAACTTTTGGGTAGCGTACTTCTTGGTGAGAGATGATTGACTGTTAGACATGCCTCTATAACACATTTGCCCACAGCTGGGCCTCACCACGAGGCCGCCATATTCAAACCCGACTGTCAATAAATCCCAAACAGAACCTGGTCTCGTCGCTATAGACAATACGGTCCCAGTCCATAACAGTCCAGGTTTCTTGTTCAAGACACAACTGAAAAGGTGATGGTGGCTGGCTGGCTGGCAGAACAAGTAATGGGTGCTGTGACAACAAATTTCTTTCTGCTAAGCATCTGGAAATGGTCAGGGCAGAGACAAGGGTGTGCAGTGAAGGTGCCACCTGTGTCTTGATGGTGGACCACAAAACTGTGGGAGCTGCTTTGGCTTGTCGATGGATCAAACAATGCTCTCTACTGGTGGTCTGTCTGGGCCGTCCAGAGCCTTTTCGCTGTGTATGTGTGTGCATTCGCGGAACCACTACTCCCAACACCTCCTAACAGCTAGGTCAGAACGGCCTAGATGGCGGGCAATTTGTTGAAATGACCATCCTGCTTCTCTCAGCTGAATGATGTGCCCCCTCTCAGTCTGTAAACTGGGCAAAATGTCTATGAGTGTGTTGTAGAGGCATGTAAACGCTCTCTCACAAAGAGGTACACTACCCAAAAGTAGCCTCTGAGAACCTTTTTAATAGGTCAGCAGGGGGAGTAGTTTTACACCCTCTTGTGGCAAGGCCCAGTGTCTAATCAGACCACACCTGTAATCATTTACATATCTGCATGAGACAGAACTGCATGCCAAGTTTTGCAGCTATCTGACGTTTCTATCTGGGTGCTTTATTTTTTTGTCAATGAGCATATATGTGACTGTTGTTCATTGGCTATAATACAGCCTTCAGTACAATAGTCCCCCTCAGGATGTGTGACAAGCTAAGAGAGCTGGGTCTGTGCTCCTCAATCTGCTGCTGGTACTTTTAATTGGATGGCCACAGGTGGTGAATGCAGGTGGCTTCACCTCCAACTCCCTCACTCTCAATAGTGGAGCTCCCCAAGGCTGTGCATTGAGCCCTTTGCTGTACTCTTTATACACGCACAGCTGTGTGGCTAAGTTTAAGGACGACACTGTGGTGATAAGCCTGATCACCATTAATGAAAAGAGGGCCTATACTGATGAGGTGGAAAGGCTGTCCCAGTAGTATGAGGCAAACTGTTTGTTCCCAAAGGTCAACAAAGACTAAGGTACTGGTTGTGGCTTTCAGAATGGAGCAGCAAGGAACAAACACAGCCCTCAAGATCAACTGAATTCCAGTAGAGTGAGAAGCTTCAAGAATCTTGGCTTTCACATGAGGATTTGGCATGGTTCCTCCACATCCCAAAGGTGCCCTCTTGGTTTGAGGTCTGGACTTGAGGCCATGTATGTACAGTTTATGTACAATTGCCCTGTTCAAGAAACCAGTTTGAGATTATTTGAGCTTGACATGCAGAGTTTTATCAGAAGATGGTACACTGTGGTCATAAAGGGATGGACATGGGTAGCAACAATACTCAGGTAGGCTGTGGTGTTTAAACGATGCTCAAGAACATATCCCCCACTACAGTACCATCCTGAACTGTTGAAACAAGGCAGGATGGATCCATGCTTTCATGTTGTTTACGACAAATTCTGACTTTAGCATTCGAATGATGCAGCAGAAATCAGGACTCAAACCAGGCAACATTTTCCAATCTTCCATGTGAATTGTAGCTTCAGTTGCCTGTTCTTAGCTGACAGGATTGGCATCCGGTGTAGGCTCCTACTGCTGTAGGCCATCCACTTCAAGGTTTCACAAGTTGTGCATTCAAAATGCTCTTCTATCATCTAAGCCACCCAAGGAGGATGGGTCCTTTGAGTCTTGGTCCTCCCAAGGTTTCTGCCTCATAATGTTTAGGGAGTTTTTCCTTGCCATTGTCAACCTAGGCTTCCTCAATTTGGATAGGCCCTAGAGATTAGAAGATAATCTAAAATTGTAAAGTTGCTTTGAGACATTGCTCCATTGTAAAAAGCGCTATAGAAATAAATCTGACTTGACTCTTCTGTATATCTCAGTTGTAACGTAAATTATAGCTTTTTTTTTCTTTTCTTCATTTTGGCTCCTATTCTCTTTTCAAGACAGCTAACATTTAGCTAAAAATATATTTTTAAGTAATTTTATATACAGATTTTTTCCAGTGAGTTTGTTATTTTAATGTGCAAATTGTATTTTGACAAACTCAGAGCACCTCAGAGCAGACAAAGCCTTGTGCACCCCCTTCCCTATGCTGGGAACCATGGCTTTAGACTGTATTAGAAATTGAAGATGAAAGTGTGGGAAGGAGCTCAAAATTCCTCATTTAAAACGATTCAAGAATGTAAACCATACCTGTGCTGGTTGCACATCACTGACTTTTTTCATACAGTTATATTGTTCTTTAAATAGCAAATAAGACAAAAACACTGGTGCCACTCAATCTGCATGAAATTAATCTGGTAATCTGGTCACAGGTGCAGGTCTATAAAGTTCTTCCATTTCTGGTAGTGAAATGAATGCCATGGGATGTTTTTCTTCTTTATAAAACTTCTCATTTTTGTTCTCGTTTTTCTTTTAGGAGTCATGCAGCAGTTTGCAATATCTGAGGCCACTCTTTTAGCTTGGAACTCCATGGATGGAGAAAGCATGAGTGCGTGCTCCAATCAGGGCAGTGTGGCTCACTTAAGCGAGGCCAACCAGGAGAGCATCACCAGCCGAGGTATGTCACCTCAGCTCATAGAACCACCATCAATATGAATTACTGACTCTTCTGAACGTTCACTAAAGCTTTCCACAACCCTTTCCTATGAGATACAGTGATACGTTTGGACACATCAATACGGTTAATGTGTTTAGAGACTTTTTTGTTTAAGTTACTTGTGTGTGTGTATGACTTTCAACTACTTATTTGTAACAAGCTGTAATGCATGCATGTACAGTGGTGCTTGAAAGTTTGTGATATCTGACCTAAAACATCATCAGATTTTCACACAAGCCCTAAAAGTAGATAAAGAGAACCCAGTCAAACAAATGAGACAAAAATATTATACTTTGTCATTTATTTATTCAGGAAAATGATCCAATATTACATATTAGTGAGTGGCAAAAGTATGTGAACCCCTAGGATTAGCAGTTCATTTGAAGGTGAAATCAGAGTCAGGTGTTTTGAATCAATGGAATGACAATCAGGTGTGAGGGGGCACCCTGTTTTATTGAAAGAACAGGTATATATCAAAGTCTGCTCTTCACAACACGTTTGTGGAAGTGTATCATGGCACGAACAAAGGAGATTTCTGAGGACCTCAGACCAAAACCATCTCTAAAGAGTTTGGACTCCACCAATCCAGTCAGACAGATTATGTACCAATGGAGGAAATTCAAGACCATTGTTACTCTCCCCGTGAGTGGTCGACCAACAAAGATCACTCCAAGAGCAAGGCGTGTAATAGTTGGCGAGGTCACAAAGGACCCCAGGGTAACTTCTAAGCAACTGAAGGCCTCTCTCACATTGGCTAATGTTAATGTTCATGAGTCCACCACCAGAAGAACACTGAACAACAATGGTGTGCATGGCAGGGTTGCAAGGAGAAAGCCACTGCTCTGCAGTTTGCTAAAGATCACGTGGACAAGCCAGAAGGCTATTGGAAGAGTGTTTTGTGGACGGATGAGACCAAAATTTTAAAACCAAAACTATTTGGTTTAAAAGAAAAGCGTTATGTTTGGAGAAAGGAAAACACTGCATTCCAGCATAAGAACCTTGTCCCATCTTTGAAATGTGTTGGTAGTATCATGGTTTGGGATCTGTTTTGCTGCATCTGGGCCAGGACGGCTTGCCATCATTGATGGAACAATGAACTCTGAATTATATCAGAGAATTCTAAAGGAAAATGTCAGGACATCTGTCCATGAACTGAATCTCAAGAGAAGGTGGGTCATGCAGCAAGACAACGACCCTAAGCACACAAGCCGTTCTACCAAAGAATGGTTAAAGAAGAATAAAGTTCATGTTTTGGAATGGCCAAGTCAAAGTCCTGACCTTAATCCAATCGAAATGTTGTGGAAAGGACCTGAAGTGAGCAGCTAATGTGAGAACCCACAACATCCCAGAGCTGAAGCTGTTCTGTATGGAAGGAATGGCTAAAATTCTTCCAAACGTTTAGTTACAGTTATTGCTGCACCGGGGGTCACACCAGATACTGAGCAAAAGTTCACATAACTTTTGCCACTTCACTAATAAGTAATATTGGATCATTTTCCTCAATAAATAAATGACCAAGTAGAATATTTTTGTCTCATTTGTTTAACTGGGTTCTCTTTATCTACTTTTAGGGCTTGTGTGAAAATCTGATGTTGTTTTAGGTCATATTTATGCAGAAATATAGAAAATTCTAAAGGGTTCACAAACTTTGAAGCACCACTGTACCTGTCTTATTGTAAGCAGTACTGCTTTGTTTGTCTCCCCACTACCTGTATATTATCTTGTATGAGTCGAACCGCATTGCTCGTTTCAACTGAAACTCGATTTATGATTCAGTACACAGTAATTCAGATTCACAATAGCTTGTGCTTTTTTTGTTTTTACATCTACACTGTATTCTTAGTGCAAATAAGTCTTTATGGATCCTAAAAAGGTTATATTATAAGAGCCAACTGAAAGGAAATTAATGCTCTAGAACACAGGCTGCAGTTAGCTTAGCAGCTGTTCTAGCTCCCTGAGTTCATCAATAGAGTAAGTGTTTTGCTTTTATTTTGTTTCAATCCATTACTTGCTAAATTACATGATTTTTCAACACTTTATTATAAAATAAGCTTTGTGTTAATGATTTTGGCCAAGTGTATGACAATGTGTTTTAAACATTAACTTATCATGACTAATCATTGGCTCCGCTATGATACAGTATAGCCCGCTCTACCACACTCATCGGTTCATGGTACATTTAACGTATGATGGATTTGTCAGAACGTATCCCCATCATAAATCAGGGAGCACCTGTACAATACATCTCCATTAATGCATTTAATGCTTATACAGTGTGGATTTTCCGAGGGTCTGGGATGGATTCAATCAATTTACATTATTCCTTATGGGAAAAAATTGCTTAGTATTCGTATTTTGAATGATTTGTCTTTCAGACCAGATCTTACACCACTCCTCTGCAGAGGTATGGCCTCACACTTACGTCTCCCAGGGCCTCTACTGCCTCTCCTCTTCAGACGCCTGGGAGCCAATCAGCAGCGAGCAGTCAGACGTGGCCTCGCCTGCTGCAGGCTCCTATGTAATGGCGAGCGGAGCTTCCTGCGATGGCAGCTATGATGGAAATACGGCTCACTTCATGACGCAGCAGCAACAGCAGCAGTTCATCCAACACCACCAGAGCCAGTTACAACAGATACAGCAGCTACAACAGATACAGCATTACCAGCAGCAACAGATACTGCAGTATCAGCAGCAGCAACAGGTATGACTGTCGAAAATCACAGATGGCTCTAGAACAATGTCACCACTTAATAACCAAAAACCGCAATATAAATTGACCCAATGTAGGTTAATAATCGTTCACATGATGAAACACACCTTAGAAATCTCGTTTGAATCTCATAAGCACTGGCACCATTCCCGTGTGCAAGGTTTCAACTGAAAAAGCAATATCATTTTTATGTTAAGCCCGTACCTTATGTGGGTGTCACATTATGAAACGATAATCACCGCTTCTTTTGTAAATGTGTGTTCAACAAGTGTTTGGTGATTGATAACCATAGCAGTGCTATAGGCACCTGTGACTGAGCTCTCTGGGTTGGAGGGATGTTGTTTTACTCTCCCCTATCGAATGCCAGCCATCTCAGTCATAAAGAATCGAGCAGTTAGAGGTCACTTTGGACCAAGTAATGCCAATATTCTCTACGTTATTATGTTCAACATTTTATTTATACATTAGTACCTCACTTCTCAACCACCCCGAACTTCTTGAATTCGGTTCTCAACGCATTTTGACTAGAAAAATGTGTCTCGGTACTCAGCGGACTTGTACGAGTCGAGTGACTCGTTCCAGCCAAAACTCGATTCATGATTCAGTACTCAGTGATTCAGATTATCTACAATACTTTATTCTCAGTGCAAGTCCCCATGAGTCCTAAAAAGGGTAGTAATGACAGCCAGCCGAAAGCAAAACAGGAACTGAATCCTCTTGGCTTTCAGGCTGAGCAGTTAGCATTAGCAGCTAGCGCCCTGAGTTCACCAATAGAGTAAGTGTTTTGCTTTTACTCTTCACTTTTAATCCATTACTCACTAAATTTCATGAGCTTTGTGTCAGTGATTTTGGCCACCTGTAGGTTAATGTCAGTATTAATGAGTAATAGGATCCGCTATGATACAGTACAGACTATATTAGACTCCTCGGTTCACGATACATTTAACGTATGGTGGATTTTTCAGAACATATCCGCATTGTAAATCAGGAAGCACCTGTACAATACAATTCCATTAATGCATAAAATGCCTTATACAGTGTGGATTTTCTGGGGGTCTGGAACAGATTCATTCAACTTTTTTGGTTCCAAAATTGGTTCCATACTGGTTATTAGTACTCGACAATCCTTCTGAAGCCAATTAATGACGAGAACCGAGGTACCAGTGTATAAAGATTAAATGAATGATTGGACAGTTGAAGCCATTGGTTGGCAACACATCTTCAAGATTATACTAGAAGTCTATAAGTCAAGTCACACAGACAGTTCAATGATCCGGATCGAAAGCCATTACACCCTTCACGGAAGTAGGTCTGGAAGTCGATTACTGTCCTAGAATTACTGCTGCAAAGAGAGCTGGTTTTTCAAATCCATTCATTCCTATCGTTGCAGTTATTGGAACAGAGACTCCAGAGTGCCACTCAGTCTTTACAAGTTACTCCCAACAGCACCATCCATAGTCTACCTCCACTCACTCACCCACCTCTGGTGGATCTGTGGGGGGCTGGGCATACAGAGACCTATCAGGCAGAAGTCGGGGGTTATATAGGCATGGCTGACGGAAGTCTGACAGTCGCTTCAGAAGACATGGGCACAGAACACTCACCTTTACTGGAAGCCCAAGAGGAGGATGATATCAAGGTGAGGTCTCCAAGCTGAATCCGAGTGCTTATACCATTAGATGTATGCACACAGTCACAAGCATAAAGACTAACTGATTTTCTCTCTCTGCACAGGAGGAAGAGGTAACGTTATGCATGGAACCACAACCGGTGACTTTAATTCCTTCTCCAGTTGCACAGAGAGAGGACGCGACCTCAACAGGAGGGATTAGCCCAGGACAGGCCTCTGGGGAGCTGGCCACAGAATGGAAACCATCTGATGTCACACCTTCTGTTAATGAAATGCTGGAGGAAAAAGAGGAGGAGTCTGAATCCTCATCTGCTGGTGCTTCAGCAACCAAATGAGTGTTTAGGAGAACGGAAGCTGATTCCGATCGACATTAAAGCTTCAGAAATCGATGGGTCACGTTTCAGGAATCGCAGAATTGTGACCGAACCTAAGTGACTCTTCAACTAGAAGCTACAAATGACTGCGTTTTTAAGAAATCTTCTACTGCTGGAGAGGAGGACAGGAGAGAGAGTGAGACAGAACAAATATGTACACCTTGGGATTCAGGGGGATGAGTAAAGTACAGAAAGACACATGGCAACATGGGCATGTTCTTCACACCGATGTTACTATGATACAAAGCTAAACGTTATTATCACGCTGGATACATCCACAACAGAAAAGGTTTAAATGCAAGTTATAAGACATAGCTGTTTTTAATCAACACCTCATGTGTCCCTTTTAGATCTCATGTGTATAAGGAAAATCTTTACCATTAAGTAGCCAGTTTGTTAAGACCAGTAACACAATTGCCTCACAGGCTATTAACATGCACACTTGTGAAATACAGTGTCATGGCTATTAGTAGTCTACAGTGCTGTATTTAAGCAATTGAACACTCCAGGTCCTGTGTTCTCATGAATAACATCACAACCGGGATTTGGCAAAGGAGAGTGCCGTAGATAATCGCAGTCGTCATATGATTCATGAAAACACACAAACTTTTAAACAACATCATAAAGAAAAAATAAACAAAAAAGCCCTGAATTTCATATTGAATATGCTTTACTACTGACAATACCTACTGCCAAAAACAGTAGGTCCACCACAAATGAGTCGTTGCTACCCTGCCTTAACACAGTATGCTACAAAAGGTTTATATAACACTACCAAGTAAAGTTTGAAATGCAAATTGGAAATAAGTGAAGATTAAAGGAAAAGGTCTAAAACTAATAAATAAAATGAGCTAAGAATTAAATGGCAGAATTTAGTTATTCATTAGGGTTACTGCTTTATTCATATACGTTTTATTTTTGCATTCATAAAGCTCTTACTTGCCAACGTGTCGGCGGAGTGACATCATTTCGGTGTGAAAAATCAATGCTGATATTTGTGATTAGGGCTGGGTATCGCCACTGATATCCGATTCGATTCTGATTCACGAGATTCAAGTTCAATTTGATTTCTGATTCAATTACGATTCACTTAGTGATATTTCAATTACAATGGTTTGTTTGGATATGAACATTTGTAATTGTACAAAGAACAGTCAAACTACTGTTATTCAAATTATTAATGTTCACATGAAGAATTAACCCATCTGCATTTGGAATGGCCATTTTACTCAAATGCTTATGTGTGAGTAAACATAACATGGTTCCAGAACATTAATAAGGCTTTGAAAGCCATCGTTTTCAACGTATATATTTACATACAAAAGATACCAGAGCCTGATGGGGTTTTTTTTGCATGGGGAGAACATTTGCAATTAAATTTCATCGCAAATGCCTTCTCTAGTAGAGGTTGCCTTCACTTGAGGTCCAGCCATACCCAATCGATGAACTCTAGATCTTGGTGCTCGAAAAAAAAAAACAATGGCTGGTCAAACGAGATTAAAGATGGATAAAGATTTGAGCATGAACATGAAAAATGGGCTAATTTTACATTTCGATCTGGGGTTTATATGAATTGATATCGGATCACACAAATGAAGATCGATTTGAATTGAAAAATCCATTTTTTTTTAAACCCACCCGTTTGTGATCACACCAAAACTTTATCACTCCGCTGACACATTGCCAAGTAAGTGAAAACACTTCTTAACCAGTCAGATTGTAAGGTCGTAACTAACTGCTGTATAAAATCTATTATGGCACTATATAATACTAAACTTTTCAGTTATGCACCCAGATTTACATAAAAACTATATTATTTAAAACTCTAGGCCTGATTCATGTGCAGTGCTACATCATGAGGGACATGACGGTAATAATAAGCTTATGAGTGAACACCAATACAGTCCGTCACACTGATATACAGAGCGTTGCACAAGTATTCACCCCCCTTGAACTTTTGTATTGTTACAACTAAACGCACATACCTGGTTGTTTACCATTAGACTGACACGTGTTTCTTAACCATTTCAACATGATATATCAATATTTGGTTAAAGGTTAATTAGATAAAAAAGCAGACATCTGTTCATTTCATCAGTATTCCCAAATCAGGTCCCACCAAACGTGATTTTTCTCTGTGATTTATTCGGACGACTTTAAATCAAGTCAAACTTGTGTATAATCACGGTTATTTCTTGGTTTTGAAAACACAACATAATTTTATTCGCCGTCTGTCCAGTTTTGCGAACTTTCGCCGGTGACAAACACTCACTGAGCAATCACCGTCTCTTCTAGTGTTGGCATAGCAACAACCGAGTGTAGCCGTGCAGTTTTTTCAACATCAGGCACACAAGATAACAGCTTGCACATGCTGTTTCTAATAAAAGGACCTAGTGATTGTATATTTATTTATTTATTTAACGTCACAGCAAATGAATGGCCTACTTTGGATCGCAAAGGTATCACTGGTAGTCACTCTGGTTGTTTGAGTTTATTAAATTACGCCGTATACTCTCCATTTGCATGGCTGTGTAGTGCTTTTTAATGAAAAACAAATCCTTAAATATCAAATATGGGCAAGTAAAAACGCGATTAATGCAATGAAATAGTCGAAACATTTGACAGCTAGTATTTAACAGTGAGGCTACAGCATCTGTCTGTTTTTTTCTGCTGCAATGAGATTTTGATCCAGGTAGTGAAATAAAAAACCCCCACAAAAATAGCGTCTGTATAGTTTTGATATCATCCCTATAGTCAGTATTTTGCAGACTGGAACAGATTTGAAACAGATTAAGGCATTAACGTGTATTTGGCTCCATTCATTCTGCCTTCAAACCTGGCCAGTTTCCCAGTCCCTACAGACTGGGAACACCCACAAAGTATGATGCTACCGCCACCATGCTTCACTGTGGGGATGGTGTCCTCAGGGTGATGAGCAGTACTTGGTTGGCACCATACGTACAGTAGTGCTTGAAAGCTTTGAACCCTTAAGAATTGTCTATATTTTGGAATAAATATGACCTAAGAAGACATTTCCACACATCCTAAAAGTAGATAGAAAACCCAATTAAACAAATGAAAACAATATACTTGTTCATTTGTTTACTAAGGAAAATTATCCAATATCTGTGAGTGGCAGAAGTACGTGAAAACCACCACAGTATCTGGGGTGACCCCCTTGTGTAGCAATGACTCCAAATAAACTGTTGATCAGTCCAGCACATCAACTTAGGACAATTTTAGATCAATCCTCCATACAGAACAGCTTCAACTCTGGGATGTTGTTGGTTTACCTCATGTGAACTGCTTCCACAACATTTCTGCTGGATTAAGGTCAGGACTTTGACTTAGCCATTCCAAAACATTCAATTTAGTGTTCTTTAACCATTTTTGGTAGAAAGAGTTGTGTGCTTAGTTGCATTGTCTTGATGCATAACAGATGTCATCGACAGATGTCTTGACATTTACCTTTAAAGTTAGCTGGTATAAGTCAAAATATATTGTTCCATCAATGACGGCAAGCCATCCTTGGTTGCTGGACTGCTGTGTTTCCTTTCTTAATGCTTCTTATTTAAACCAAAAGTTTCTAATTTTGGAAAAATGCTTTTCAAGCAGACTTCTTGCTTATCCACATGATCTTTAGGAAAGACAAGCAGCTATTGTTTTTTTGTTTGTTTGTTTTGGAGAGCAGCGGCTTTCCACTTGCAACCCTGCCATGCACACTCTTGTGGTTCTTCTGATGGTGGACTAAGCAAATGCAGGAGAGGCCTTTAATTGCTTAGAAGTTACCCTGGGTTCCTTTATGTCCTCAAAGACTATTACAGTTCTTGCTCTTAGAATGATCTGGAGAGGGTAACAATGGTCTTGAATTTTCTCCATTTGTACACATTCTGTCTGACTGTGAATTGGAGTTCAAACTCTTTAAGGATTGTTTTGTAACCTTTTCCAGACTCTTTTACTGAGGTTTTCCTCAGAAATCTCATTTGTTCGTGCCATGATACACTTCCACAAATGTGTTGTGAAGACCAGGATATAACCGATCCATTCTTTTAAGTACAATAAGGCTTAAGGCCGATTGTCATCCCATTGATTGAAAAGGCTCGACTCCAATTTCACCTATTATTAACTATACATCAGAGATGTGTACCGTAATGTTGGATCGTTGTCCAATATTCAAATATTTTTACCTCATTTTGGGTAAAAATATTGGGCTCGTTTTTAATTGCTTTTAGAACTGATTCTGTTAGGTACTATTTAAGCGGACTGTGGTGGCCTAGCCGTTAAGGTACTGGACTCTGGACCAGAAGGTCCAGGGTTCAAATCCCACCTCTGCCAAGCTGCCACTGTTGGGTCCTTGAGCTAGACCCTTAACCCCCAATTGCTTGGACAGTAAGACTGTACCAATTGTAAGTCGCTCTGGATAAGGACGTCTGCTAAATGCTGTAAATGTAAATGTAAATACAGACAATCCTAAAGGGCTCAAGTACCCGTGTAGCAATTTGTAACAAGGCCAAAAAGTTCAATATTGGCTTCCCACCTTTTTCCAGTCGTTTGCTGAGTCTCACCTTGGTTGCTTCTGCGATTACTGCCTTTCTTAATCGGTCACTCATTTTTGATGGATAGCCTCATCCAAGCAGTTACACCTAGTTCTTTTTTAATAAAGGTTTTTATGGTGCTCTGTGGAATGTTCAACATTTTTATAACCACACTGATTTATACTATGCTGTCAGACTCCAAAACAAGGTGGAATTATACCGAGATCAAATGGCACTGTAACTATACACACATGGACACTATTCGATTAATAACCAGACATCTGATGGCAATTGGTTGCACTGGAACTCCATAACGTTTTCACAGCAATGGGGGTGAATACTTATGCAATCATTTTGCAAATTATAAGAGTTTGTTTTCCTCATCCTTCAAATATTATGGACTGTTTTCCATTTCCAATTAAGCTCATTCCAGTTCCAGGTTGTAGCAATACAAACTGTGGAAAGGTTTTCGGGTGGGGTGAATACTTATGCAAGTTACTGTAAGAAAATCTGTGCTGCAGTGGATTGTATCATAGCGTGCTTCCTTCTCTGTGTGTTTCCTTGGCATGCTTGCTATGTGTCAGTGTACTGCGGAGTCCTATACAGCACTGGATAGATATTTGCACTGAACTTTTCTACTCTGTCCTGAGCGGTGATCCAAGCTTTTGTACTCTCACTGGCTGCCTGAGTAAGGAACATATCTCTGCTGGATTTGGTTATCATCCTGTGAGGAAAAAAAGACACCACATTGGTCAGATGACGTCAGAAACCTGACAGGAGCTCACGGAACGGATATTAATTCATGTATCATGTTTATAAGAGATGTTTGAACCAACAGACAACGTGAACATTCAGAACAGATCATAGGTTAAGGCATAAAGTGGAAAGAAAAAAATAATAATCACAAGACGCTTAATTGGTTAAGGCGTTTCAGTTACAGGAACACCCAGGATTACCAAGATCCATGTAAATACAGTTTACCCTTTCCAGAATTTCCGTTGCTTCTTTATTTTTATACTACAGCGCGACCTTGATTTCTTTTGTAACGCACTTTGATTGGCCGTCGGACTAACCGGTCTGGAACTCAACCACTGTAAATAATACTCAACAAGGCTGGACAACGTTCGAACGGTTTCAGAAAGAATGGGTGCTTATCGAAGGTGACCTCATGAAGAACTCAGGCCAATCAGGATGGAATAGGCGTCTTCCTGATCGCCGTGGTTACTGCTGACCACAGTGGCTATGGCTGCACAAAACAGTGTGATGATGAGCGTGTCGTCTTATTTTCGTGTGCGAGGGTGAAACTGGAACGATAGTAGAAGCAGACACTCATAACCGTGACGCTGTGCATGATTCACCAAGAAGAAAAAGAGCAACAAGAACCAGGATGGGCTGCTTATCCTGGGCAATTGTGTCACTTTTCTTGGAGACGGCCTCAAATGACTTGTGAAGAACAGTGTGTAAAAGCAAATACAATAAGATGAATGAGGTGTGTGCAAAGATTTTGGTTATCGATTGCTAATTTATGCAACATTTGGACGATGTTTATTTTTCTACACAATTAAGAGCGCTCCCTCCGGCATGTGACGGGGCACATATCATTCTGCTGAGTTTCTGCAGGAGGCCTGGAGACTGGAAATTGGGTGCAAATGCATGTCTGTATTTCTTCTAGCTACCCAGGGACATCTTTCTAAACACAATGACGTCGGTTGTGGCTTTGCGGGGTACAGTAGGGTCAATGACGACATTTTCCACACGTTTCATTTACAACCCCAATTTGGGACAGTATGGAATATGCATATCAGGAAAAGTAAATGTGTTTCTTACATTTACTTTGACTTTTATTACATTGCAGACCATATGAACCTGAGATATTTCATGTTTTGTCTGGTCATTTCATTTGTTAATATACATCCATTCCTGCATTTCAGGCCTGCAACACATCCCAAAAAAATTGGGACGGGGGCAAATAAGGGCGACTAATGAATAAAAAAAACCTAAATGATGTGATTTTAAACAGATGATGTCAACATTTGATTGCAATCATGAGCATCCAGGAAATGAGTCTTAGATGTAAGATGGCCAGCGGATCCCCAGTTTATCAACAAATGTGTGAGAAAATTATTGAAATGTTTAAAAACAATGTTCCTCAAAGAATAACTGTGCGCAATATCATAAAGCGATTCAACGAATTTGGAGGAATTTCAGTGCGTAAAGGACAAGGGCGCTAGCTTACGCTGAACAAACATGATCTTTGATCCCTCAGACGACACTGCATCAAGAACCGTCATTCATCAATAGTGGATAGAACCACATGGGCAAGGGATTATTTTTGTTAAACCTTCATCAAGCACTACAATACAGAGTTACATTCACAAATGCCACTTGAAACTCTTAAAAGAAGCCCCATGTTAATCATGTCCAGAAGAGGCATTGACTTCTCTGGGCTCGGAGGCATCTGGGATGGACCACCACACAGTGGAAACATGTATTGTTGTCAGATGAAAAGGACCATCCATACTGTTATCATCAACAAGTCCAAATGCCAGGCTCTGTCATGGTATGGGGTTGGGTCAGTGCCCTTGGCAAAGATCACTTACACTTATCTGATGGCAGCATTAATGCAGAAAAGTACACTGAGATTTTAGAGCAACATGTACTGCCTTCAAGACGACATCTTTTCCAGGGACGTCCATGCATTTTTCAACAAGACAATGCAAAACCACATGCTGCACACATTACAAAGGCATGGCTGCGGAAGAAGGGTACTGGACTGGCCTGCCTGCAGTTCTGACCTGTCCCCAATAGAGAACGTGTGGAGAATTCTAAAATTTAAAATGCCTCAATGACAACCCCCGTACTGTTGTCATCTTAAGACATGTTTGCAGGAACAATGGGACCAAAAAAAAAAAACCACCTGAAACACAAAATCGCTTCTTATCCTCGGTGCCAAAATGTCTTTGTGTTGTGAGAGGGAATGGCAACATTACAAAGTGGTAAATGCTTTACCGGCCCCAATTTTTTTTTGAATGTGTTGCACTCTCAACTCAACACAAGCACTTGTTGACATTACCTGTTTAATCATTAGTACCTCATTACTAGCGCTGAATTGCACCCGTCCCAACTTTTTCTGGAATGTGTTGCAGGCCTGAAATGCAGCAATGGATGTTTAATAACACATGAAATGAAATTGACCAGACAAAACATGAAATATTTAGGTTCATAATGTCTGCAAAGGAAAGGTAAGAAACTTTTTTATATGCATTTTCCACACTCTCCCAACGTTTTCTGATTTGGGGTTGTAATATAATGTAATAAATTCATGATTTGTATCACATTATTCTATGTGGCCTTTATGCTTTTTGTATCCTAAAGTCCGGCGGTCAGGTGGTGCAACAGAGATAACGTAAGTTAACCATATAAAGTTTTAACGCTGGTTTTCCTGGTCGCAGTCATGGTGGCTATGGTGCCTATCACCAGAGAACAAAATTCTGCAGGTATAAACCTGGATGGGATGCTAGTCCATCATAGATCGTGTGAATATGATGTCAAACCCAGCCAGAAGGCACTGCCAGGACTTAATTATTAAGAAAATACAAAAAATGATGTCTGTAATTTCTGACAGAAGAAGCCCTTTTATTTTGGAATGCATTTAAGAAAATAGTGGGCATGTAATTGTATTAGGAAGAAACACCCCATGGGTCCTTTGCTGTGGAGTCAGTTTTTGAAAATGTTGCCATTTTTGAGTCATGAATGACCCATTGGGACTCGTGTATAAAATCTTTATACAGAATCATTAAAAAGTTCAAATTCAAAATAGCTTCCCAAGATATACATATATATGATAATTATTGGAATTATGTGGTTGCGCCATCTGACAGGCAGGATTCAACATCTCGTCATTGACCCAGTATTATTCAATGTTAAATACTAATCTCATCAATACTCATGAGAACAGTATACAGTATATATAATCCATTGAGTGCGTTTATATGCATTTAATAATCCCATAACTGCAGAAAATCAGATTTAGTCAGTAATCCGATCAACACGTATACATGCAATTGGGTAATCGGATAATGAGAAAGCTCTGGGTTTACATAATCGGATTTCTACTTCGCGACCAGCCAATAATCTCACAGAAATGTGTGACGTGAACTTTAAACTTTAAAGATTAAATAACTATATCCTTCATTTCCTAGAGCATATACTGTTTCCAAGTATCCCCAAAAAGTGGTTGGTAGCTGTTTCGCAGAGGGTTTAATTCAAAAGTGGTTGGTAGCTGTTTCAAGAGGGTTTCCAGATCCCAAAAGAGAAACAAGTCCAAAAGAAGCTCTCTCTCTCTTAGAACAAGACCTCCGGGATTACATGACTCGGGCAGTAATCGGATTTGTACTTTGCAACCAGCTAATAATCTCATAGAAAGATGTGACAAACTTTGAACTTTAAATAATCAAATTATTAGTTATTTTCTCGAGTATATACTGCGTTCGAGTGTCCATAAAGTATTTGATAGGAGTTGCTGCCTTTAATTCCGTGGCGTGTTTAATTATCAGATCCAGGGAGAATAAAACGCTAAATTCAATGGAAAAAGAAGCCAGGTTTTTAGAATATGCGGACCTGGCAACCGTATCAGGTTACGAAATCGGGTATACATGGCAACATGCTATGAGTAAACGGATTACTGGAATAAAATCCAGCTCTCTTTATATGATTTCTTAATCTGATTTCTAGACCGGAGTATGCTGTATACATGACCACTGGAATAATCAGATAATTCCAGAAATCCTACTATGATCGGATTATTAAGTGAAAAAAACGCACTCACTGACTGCTATTGTGACGTGTCATGTTTAGTAGGCTTTCATCTCCATAGCTGAAGTCCTGATGAAACTAAGCCTCCCCTGTTGGTCCTTCTACCTGGTCAGCTGAAGGAAGCTCTCAGTGAATGTTATGTGCTCATTTATTTATTTAAGACTTAGACGAGGGAGTCTGCATAGACTTATGATTCAGTGGAACTGCTGGAAATGACGTCACTCTGTGCCCGTTTAAACATAAAAGGTAGTTCAGCTCCTTCTACACATCATGCATGTTCAACACGATCATTTAATGTACGTTTCCTGTAAGTACAGGTATGCGCGGTTTAACGTCCAGCCGACCGACGTCCGGTCGGTTTAAGGGGTCGAGGTCTTAAGAATTATAATAAGAAATAAAAATCTGTCTAATATATAGGGGTGTCTTATGCATAGGACTTCACAATACGATACGCATCACGATTCACTTTGCAATATTCCGCATAGTTCACTGGAAATATAAAAACAGCTGAAATACAAGTTATGGTGTGCAATCCGAGTCGTCTTAATACGTCACATTGACAATTCAGCAGGAAATTCGTTGTCGGGAAATTGTCAAAACGTTGTACTGTGACATCTACAGGAGCAGAGATTATAGTTTACAGCCCATTTAAAATGTTTTTTTCTTCCTTGGAAAAAAACAACAACAATATTTTGTGAAATATTGCGGCATCAATTTTCCAGCACAGCCCTACTTCTATACATCTAACTCACGTCTGAGTGACAGAAATGTAGTAGAGTGGAACCTTGGAATTCGAACTTAATAGGTTCCAGGAGGCTGAAAATCGGAATCCAATTCCCCATGAGAAGTAACAAATAGGAGCAATCAGTTCCCGACATCCAAGAGGTTGTTTTTTATGTAATTAATGTAATTAATCGTTCAAAGCATGGCTACAGCAAAGGACTAACACAACAATAATAATCAATGAACTAAAGACAGGAAATAAGTGAAAATAAAGTGAAACTTTATAGAAAACAAGCTATTGTTCGACTTATGTTTTCAGTGTTTCAAGCTTTAGAAAAGATACAAAGATGAGCATTATTATATTGTACAGTGCAGTATAGTACTAAATGTTTTCGTAGTGTGTTGTAATTAATATTATTGTTTAAAATAAAACGCTATGTGCAAAATATCTAAACTACTGTGTTACTACAGGTCAGCGGACGTTAAAGAGCGCATACCTGTAATATAGGCGCTTACGTCCACCGATTAATGTGACACTGCTGATCATGTATGGCGAATGGCTACCAAAATGGGTGTAGAGCAATATGGTACAACGTGAGCGGCACAAGAAGGGTCACGTGCTATCTGGCCGACGCGACTTATTTTATGCTTCTTGCTCGGTCAGTCCCAACAGAACGGACAACACAAGGATAACCCTTGGCTCGGCATCCGCAGCCCTACAAGTCAAGCGCTGATTATTACTGGAAAGTCACGTCTTTCTAAAGAGAGTAATGCCATTTCCTGTCAGGTACTTGATTTGTTTATATCATGAAGATACAAACATGAATGACTACATTACCAATAAGAAGCCAAATGTATTTCCGTGGATGTTGTGTGCTCTGGTTAAATACTACTGACTTAATTCTTTGTACGAACCCACTGCCATCTTTCAATGACACACGTTGGCATGACTGTAAACTTTCATCGTTCTGCCTCCTCTGTCAAACCCTAGGACGGAATCCGATGTTCCTCCATCGTCTCTTCACCATAATGGCGCCAATGTTTGTACGAGATGTGCTACGTTATAAACGAACAGAATTTGGGGAAAGTGGGAATCCAATCTGTGATGCCTATATCTATGCATGCTTGTTTGAAAGGTCTAACGGTACTTCCGATGTACTTTCAGCTCTCTCTCTCTGTCCCTGTCTCTGTCTCATTCTCTCGCCTTCTTCGTCCTGCACGAGAAAATAAAGTCCCAGTTGTAAACACAGCCCTTCTATCTTCTACCCAAATGACAATAATGAAGAAGGAACAAAATAAACAAAGAGAAATCGTACCATTATGTTTTGTCTTTCTGGATTGACACATTTTGGGTTTTTTGAAAAAAAATTTCTAAAACCAATATAATTCACGCTGTCAGCGCCAGACGACTTAATATTTGCATCGTGGTCATTTGTAATCATAAACAATGTCATAACAGGAACATTTATATAGCTTCAATTATCTGGAAGGCAATTTAGCAAATCATGCAACTAATAATAGTATTAAACCTGACGATTAGGATCTGATGTTCAGCACCTGCTTCTCGGCAGCTTGGAGCAGACATGGAGAGTGGAAAGACTTCTGTGACAGTAACGGCTGTGTCCAGTGTAGAAAATTATTTTTAAAAAACCCTGCACCTTACAAAAACTCGGCCGACACTCAGCTGTATCGCGAGTCCTTTCCCTACAGAGGATTAAATAGTGGAAGGGAAAGCCCTAAACTAGTTCATAGTCACCTTCTCCCTCTCTGCTGCCCTCTTCTTGAGTCAGATTTTCGAGGGATTGGAGAGGGATGGAAGGACAGGAGGGAGAGGCGGGCGGAGAAGGGGAGGGTGGCTGATCCTGAGTAGGACTCTCTGCATCTCTGCTGTCTCTCTCTATGCTGATCTTGCACCCCGGTTCTTGATCCTCCGCCCCTCTGGGATCGGTGTCGTCTTTCGCCTCGTTATTCCCAGCCTCGCTCCACAGCTGCCTGTCCCCGGAGGGAGAGGAAGGGGCAGAGGCTTTACGCGAAGGCTCCTTGGATTTATGGCTGGCGACTCTGAAACTGGCCAGAGGAGGGCGCAGGCGCACGCCGCTTCGGGTCGAACCTTCGATGGCTTTCTGGAGCTGGGATTGAGAGGATTTTTAGTGAGAACGCGTGCACAAGTTGGGTGAACTATTACGCTTGAAGAATGGTACCATTCCACAACATAGACTCACCTCTTTAAGTGCTACGACCCCCACTAGTTTACCTATACTGGTGACATAGGCATGACTGAGGCCCAGCAAAGAAAAAAGCGTGTGCGTCTAGAAAAGAGGGAGACCGAATCAGACTGACGAGTGCAATATATATGCAAAAAATGCAATACGAGTTCAAGCAGAATCATTACAAGAACTATGACAGACATGGGTTTTAGTACTACTGTCGTAGCTACATTTACAGCAGTTAGCAGACGCCCTTATCCAGAGCGATACAGTCTTGCAATCCAAGCAGTTGTGGGTTAAGGGTCTTGCTCAAGGACTCAACAGTGGAAGCTTGGCAGAGGTGGGATTTGAATCCTGGACTTTTTGGTCCATAGTCCAGTACCTTACCCGCTAGGCTACTACAGTCCCACATCCCGACTTGTTTTTAAAACTTAACTTTTAAGACTGATTTAAAGACTTAGCTTTTCTGAATCTGTAGTTTGTATTTTGGTTTTATTGTTTTGATCTTAAACTGTTTTTTTTTTTATGACATTGCGCATGTCTTGTCAATTTTGCTGTCACTATATGATTGTTACTCTTCTTGGGTGTCCTTGAGTGTGACCTTGAAAGGCGCTTAATCGTATTATTAAAATATGTAAATACGTCCCATGTAATACAGCCCAGATGCAGCAAAACAGGCGCAAACCATGATACTACCACCAACATGTTTCACAGATGAGATAAGGTTCTTATACTGGAATGCAGCGTTTTCCTTTCTCCAAACAGAACGCTTTTCTCTTAAACCAAAAAGTTCTATTTTGGTCTCATCTGTCCACAAAACATTTTTCCAATAGCCTTCTGGCTTGTCCACGTGATCTTTAGAAAACTAGACGAGCAGCAATGTTCTTCGTGGAGAGCAGTGGCTTTCTCCTTGCAACCCTGCCATGCACACCATTGTTGTTCAGTGTTCTTCTGATGGTGGACTCATGAACATTAACATTAGCCAATGTGAGAGAGGCCTTCAGTTGCTTAGAAGTTACCCTGGGGTCCTTCGTGACCTCGCCAACTATTACACGCCTTGCTCTTGGAGTGATCTTTGTTGGTCGACCACTCCTGGGGAGGGTAACGATGGTCTTGAATTTCCTCCATTTGTACACAATCTGTCTGACTGTGGCTTGGTGGAATCCAAACTCTTTAGAGAAGGTTCTGTAACCTTTTCTAGCCTGATGAGCATCAACAACTCTTTTTCTGAGGCCCACAACAATCTCCTTTGTTCCTGCCATGATACACTTCCACAAACGTGTTGTGAAGAGCAGACTTTGATAGATCCCTGTTCGTCAAATAAAACAGGGTGCCCACTCACACCTGATTGTCATCCCATTGATTGAAAACACCTGACTCTCATTTCACCTTAAAATTAACTGCTAATCCTAGTGGTTCACATACTTTTGCCACTCACTAATATGTAATATTGGATCGTTTTCCTCAATAAATAAATGACTAAGTATAATATTTGTCTCATTTGTTTAACCGGGTTCTATTTATCTACTTTTTTATGACTTGTTTGAAAATCTGATGATGTTTTAGGTCATATTTATGCAGAAATGCTCAAGCTCCACTGTATAGTAACTTAAGAACCTTATGTTTAGTTTACTAAATAAATTTGTAAAGCAGTGGTTCCCAAAGTGGGTGACGCTAAGGGGGGGCCCAGAGGTATTGTGGGGGCACTGAAAGGCAAATCGATGAGGCGTGTTTGCATTTCACTTGTAATATTTCCAATGTAAAGGTTATTTGTCATTTATTTTGTTCAAGCAGAAGTTTCAGTCTGTGTGAATTACAATGTGTATAATAAATTCCAGTGGAGTTTGGAAGCAATAAATTGTGTCAGAGTGATGGTGGGAATAGAAGGGCAGTGCTGCAGAAAAAGAATAGGACCCACTGGTGTAGTTTGCTCTACTACTTTGGTATTACAGGTTTAAAGCTACCTTATGCAGCGACGTTCTCTCCACCAGCTGAAACGGCGCAGGATCAATGCGTATCTGATCAATATCTATCGGCTTATCCAACTCTGCATCCTCCCAGGCTTTGATCTGCACATACCAATCAGAAGCCGTATCAGTGCCAATATTCCAAACAACTCATGGAATTACACAGATAGCAGTGGTAATCTATGCTGTGATTCCGGGGGCGGGTTTCAGCTGTACCCGGGACTTAAAAAAGAAAAACAGAAATACAGTTCACCTCTTCTGGAGTCATGATGTCTGGTAGCGGAGCAGGTACGGCATCCTAGAAAATAAATAGAAGGTACACAGTAAGGAGAGGCAGAACAAGAACCAAATGCTGATGCGTAAATAAGTTGTGCTTCATATTTCATACTAAGAATAAGGACCTTATTTATGTAATCTGTATAGAATGACTGATGCTAAATAAGTTGCTTAGTCAGAAGGTTCAGTGGCCTAGAAAACTGCACAAGTCTAAATATGGCAGAAATGCTGCTGAAGACGTGAAAACGTGAGGATGGGGGGGTGTGGGGGTGGTTATGTCTCCACCTAGTGTTACACACACACACACAACACACACACACACACACACACACACACACACACACACACACACACACACACACACACACACACACACACACACACACACACACACACACACACACACACACACACACACACACACAAGCTAGGCAAACCCAATCTTTCTGAATCCAAGTTTAGCTTCGATTAAACACTATTATTTTGTGAGAAGTTGATCAACACCTTTATTCTCCTTATTTTTTACAGAGATTTCTACAGAGGGACCAACTGCATGAAATATGATTCCCCTGGTACCCCTTCAATACCACTGGCC
The DNA here is from genome assembly GCA_025084515.1 of Ancistrus triradiatus. Taxonomy (NCBI): domain Eukaryota; kingdom Metazoa; phylum Chordata; class Actinopteri; order Siluriformes; family Loricariidae; genus Ancistrus; species Ancistrus triradiatus. The sequence goes on from JAJAGP010000390.1 coordinate 105,662, forward strand.
TACAACTATTAATGACAGGAGCAAGGTTACATTCATACTGGGCCAATGTAGAGCAACCAATTAACCTAACCTAACGTCTTTGGATTGTGGGAGGAACCCGCAGGAGGAACCTGGAGTAAATTTACACAAACTCCACACAGGATTCATGTTTTCTTTTGGGGAACTTCATTTCATTTGTTAATAAATCTCCATTCCTGCATTTTAAGCCTGCGATACATTCCAAAAAATGTTGGGATGGGGGAATTTAGAGCTAGTAAAAGAGCTAGGCAAAAAAAAGGAAATAATTCTGTGATTTCAAACAGGTAATCATAATCATGATTTGGTACAAACGCAGTATCCACGAAAAGCGGCTTTGATGAGCAAAGGCCAGCAGAAGATCTCCAGTTGGTCAACAAATGCGTGAGAAATTTATTGAAATGTTTAAAAATTAATGTTCGTCTGAGAAAGTTGGGAAGGGATTTGCATATTTCAGTTCTAACTTTTTCTGAATGGGCTTGTTTTGCATTGTCTTGTTGATAAATGCATGGACGTCCCTGGAACAGATGTCGTCTTGAAGGCAGTTTATTTTGCTCCAAAATCTCAATGTACTTTTCTGCATTAATGCTGCCATCACAGAAGTGTAAATGACCTTTACCAAGGGCACTGACCCAACCCCATACCATGACAGAGCCTTGCTTTTGGGTGATCTTTGGTCCGGAGCAAACGGCATCCATTTCTTCCTAAAAAAAAGATCTGGAATACTGACTGGTCTGACCACAATACACGTTTCCATCATGTGAAGGTGCCCCCAAGGCTTCTTTTTTGCACAGTTATGTTTTAAGGGGCATTTGTGAATGTAATTTCATATTGTAGTGCTGGATAAAGGTTTGATAACGTAAACTCTTGCCCATGTGGTTCTTGATGCAGTACTGAAATTCCTTGAGAAACCTTTAATCGTCTGATGACATTATATACTGTAGAGGAAGCAATATGCAATTCCCTTCCAATCTTTGTTTGATTGACATTGCTATTGAACGTTCCAAAACTTCTCTCACACATTTCTTCACAAACTGCCCATCTTTGCACCAAAAAGACTCAAACCCTTTCGTGGATCCTGCTTTTGTACCAAATCATGATTATAATCACCTGTTTGAAATCACTTTGTTATTTAGCTTTTCTAAACTCATCAGTAGCCCTGAATTGCCCCGGTCTCAACTTTTTGTGATGTGATGCAGGTGTGGAATGCAGGAATTTGTTTATTTACAAATAACTTGAAGCTGACCAGACAAAACATAAACTATCTTGGGTTCATGCTGTCTGCAATAAATAAACATTCAAAGTAAATGTAAGGAACACTGTTTTTGTTTGCATTTTTCATACCATCTCAACTTTATTCTGATTTGGCGGTGTAGTAGCCTAAACAAAAAACTTGATGTTTTATATAGTGTCCTATCCGAGCAAACCAGTTACTTGATACAAAACCATGGTTAGGCTCTCGTGCAGCAACACTTTTCATACAATACCACCTGTATTAAGGCACAGGAAACTGCACACGAGCCTGAAAATCAAGGCCCAACATCCAATGCACCATCCCGCCCACCAAACCCCGGTTAGAGCCCTGCCTTTACTCGTATGTTTGAGCTGCACCTGTGACTCAGTAGGCTGCGATGACGACGAGGTTGACAAAAGACGATGAAAAGCACTCCTCATGGACCTTAGTACACCTGTGATCAAGCATAATGTCAAACCAGTCATTAACCTTTTCACTCAGGTGCAATCTGACACAAGCAGTTGACTGTAAAGATCACAGACATGCTGAGTGAATAGTGTTTGATTGATGTAATGACACAGACTTTACCATAATATACCATGCGCTTTAAAATATCATAAAACAGAGACGGACTGGGTTGGTTATTTCAGGGAATAATGTCTGGAGGCTGTATATGGATATTTCAGTTTTCATCTTCAGTTTTAATACTAGAATTGATCAATACAGTGACACTCAGGAACTCAATGCTCCATATCCTCCTCTTGAGCCAGACCTTACCTTGTGCATGGTTATTAGAGTCCCCTGGAGACTCCAGTGGGCCATTCTGCTCCTCCAAAACCGCGTTCGCCTACAATTGACAACAACCGTGAGTTGTAAGATACAGTAGTCCTTGAAAGTTTGTGAACCCTTTAGAATTTTCTATATTTCTGCATAAATGTGACCTAAAACAACATCAGATTTTCATACAAGTCCTAAAAGTAGATAAAGGAAACCCATTTAAACAAATGAGACAAAAATATTATACTTGGTCATTTATTTATTAAGGAAAAAGATCCAATATGACATATAACCTCTAGGATTAGCAGCTAATTTGAAGCTGAAATTAGAGTCAGGTGTTTTCAATCAATGGGATGACAATCAGGTGAGGGGGCACCCTGTTTTATTTAAAGAACAGGAATCTATCAAAGTCTGCTCTTCACAACATGTTTGTGGAAGGGTATCATGGCACGAACAAAGGGGATTTCTGAGGACCTCAGAAAAAGAGTTGTTGATGCTCATCAGGCTGGAAAAGGTTACAAAACCAGCTCTAAAAAGTTGGAATCCACTAATCCACAGACAGACAGATTGTGTACAAATGGAGGAAATTCCAGACCATTGTTACCCTCCCCAGGAGTGGTCGACCAACAAAGATCACTCCAGCAAGGCGTGTAATAGTTGGCGAGGTCACAAGGGACCCCAGGGTAACTTCTAAGCAACTGAAGGCCTCTCTCACATTGGCTAATGTTAATGTTCATGAGTCCACCATCAGAAGAACATCAGAAGCGTTATGTTTGGAGAAAGGAAAACACTGCATTCCAGCATTAGAACCTTATCCCATCTGTGAAACATGGTGGTGGTAGTATCATGGTTTGGGCCTGTTTTGCTGCATCTGGGCCAGGACGGCCTGCCATCATTGATGGAACAATGAATTCTGAATCATATCAGAGAATTCTAAAGGAAAATGTCAGGACATCTGTCCATGAACTGAATCTCAAGAGAAGGTGGGTCATGCAGCAAGACAACGACCCTAAGCACACAAGTCGTTCTAGCAAAGAATGGTTAAAAGAAGAATAAAGTTCATGTTTTGGAATGGCCAAGTCAAGTCCTGACCTTAATCCAATGGAAATGTTGTGGAAGGACCTGAAGTGAGCAGTTTAATGTGAAAAATCCCACCAACATCCCAGAGCTGAAGCTGTTCTGTATGGAGGAATGGGCTAAAATTCCTCCAAGCCGGTGTGCAGGACTGATCACAGCTACAGGAAACGTTTAGTTACAGTTTATTGCTGCACAGGGGGGGTCACACCAGATACTGAAAGCTAAGGTTCACATACTTTTGCCACTCACTAATATGTAATATTGGATCATTTTCCTCAATAAATAAATGACCACGTATAATATTTTTGTCTCATTTGTTTAACTGGGTTCTCTTTATGTACTTTTAGGACTTGTGTGAAAATCTGTTGATGTTTTAGGTCATATTTATGCAGAAATATAAAATTCTAAAGGGTTCACAAACTTTAATGCAGCACTGTATGTGTACAGTATATTACAGTCCATAAACCCGATATGGCTCGCACCTTTTCTTTGTTTTCCTCTCCCGCCTCTTCATCTACTAGACCCAAGGACTCCCAGATGACCTTCGACTCTCTTCTAGGCAGTCCCTGACCTTGGTTATGAACCCGTCTCTCTGCTGATAGCCACCAGTCACAGGCGGCTTGGAGTTCACACCTCTCAATGGAGCCCAGTAAGATCATCGAATCTGAGGACAGAAATATCGTACTATTATGTTAACGCTTACTAGTACTGTAGTCAAGACCGCTAGAGCCGAGGCCAAGAACAAGACCAGGAGTGGCTGAGGCCGAGAAAAAGCTGAGACAAGACCAAATTAAGGTTTTTTTTTTCCATCATACAAGAATAAAAAGAAGAAAATGGAAAAAAGGTAATTAGTTTGTAATTCACTTTACATTCATCATACATTATATAATACAATACCATTATTAATAAATATATATAGCTCAAAATTATTATTATATTATAATCTTAGACCAACTAAGGCAGTGTAACTTTTGGAAACAAATGACGGTGATGATTCGGTGTCTATTCTTCTCTCAAACTTCATCAGAAGTCAAAAAGTCAGCATCACTTCTATCCATTTTTATTATTAAATGTGAAACCATAATAATAATTCCAGATTTTGTAGACACAAGCACAGACATTTTGTGTGCTCACATGTCTGGAGATCTAGTGGACGGCAAGGTTCGGAAAATATGAAAAACACCTGATAGACAAGGTAAGTCTTTTTCATTAATATTCTATTATTCTATAATAGTGTTTATTGTAGTCAAAAACGCTATCGCCGAGTCCGAGTCAAGACCAAGACATTTAGTGGTTGATAACGAAACCAGATTAAGATTCTTTTTCTTCACACAAGAATAAAAATGGGAAAAATGGGGGAAAAATGTATTAGTTTGTAATTCATTACTTTGTATACGTATTACACATCATATCCTCATAAGACCTGATAATTATTTTTTGTCCTATGTGTGGGACATGAGGTCACAAAGAATATTTAAATAACCATATAATCTACAGAGCTAAAAGCTGATGCGCCATCTAGAGGACATAATGGCCTTTACACTGATACAGTGGGGCAAAAAAGTATTTAGTCAGAAACTGATTGTGCAAGTTCTCCTACTTTGAATGACGAGAGAGGTCTGTAATTTTCATCATAGGTACACTTCAACTATGAGAGACAAAATGAGAAAAAAATTCCAGGAAATCACATTGTAGGATTTTTAAAGAATTTAATTGTAAATTATGGTGGAAAATAAGTATTTGGTCAATAACAAAAGTTCAACTCAATACTTTATAACATAACCTTTGTTGGCAATGACAGAGGTCAAACGTTTCCTGTAAGTCTTCACCAGGTTGGCACACACTGTAGCTGGTATTTTGGCCCATTCCTCCATGCAGATCTCCTCTAGAGCAGTGATGTTCTGGGGCTGTCACTGGGAAACACGGATGTTCAATTCTCTCCACAGAATTTTCTATGGGGTTGAGGTCTGGAGACTGGCTAGGCCACTCCAGGACCTTGAAATAATTTTTATGGAGCCACTCCTTTGTTGCCCGAGTGGTGTGTTTGGGATCATTGTCATGCTGGAAGACCCAGCCACGTTCCATCTTCAATGCTCTCACTGATGGAAGGAGGTTTTGGCTTAAAATCTCACGATACATGGCCCCGTTTATTCTTCCCTTAACACGGATCAGTCGTCCTGTCCCCTTTGCAGAACAACAGCCCCAAAGCATGATGTTTCCACTACCATGCTTCACAGTAGGTATGGTGTTCTTGGGATGCAACTCAGCATTGAGTTCTATTTTGGTTTCATCTGAACCACATGATATTTTCCCAATCCTCTTCTGGATCATCCATATGCTCTCTGGCAAACTTCAGACGGGCCTGGACATGTACTGGCTTATGCAGGGGGAAACGCCTGGCATTGCAGTGAGTCCCTCTTGGTGTAGTGTGTTACTGATGGTAGCCTTTGTTACTTTGGTCCCAGCTGTCTGCAGGTCATTCATCAGGTCCCTCCGTGTAGTTCTGGGATTTTTGCTTACTGTTCTCATGATCATTTTGACCCCACGGGATGAGATCTTGCGTGGAGCCTCAGATCAAGGGAGATTATCAATGGTCTTGTATGTCTTCCATTTTCTTCCATTGCTCCCACAGTTGATTTATTCACATCAACCTGCTTGCCTATTGTACATTCACTCTTCCCAGCCTGGTGCAGGTCTACAATTTTCTTCCTGGTGTCCTTCAACAGCTCTTTGGTCATGGACATGGTTGAGTCTGACTGTTTGAGGCTGTGGACAGGTGTTTTTTATACAGATAATGAGGTCAAACAGGTGTACATTAATACATGTAACGAGTGGAGGACAGAAGAGCTTCTTACGGAAGTAGTTACAGGTCTGTGAGAGAAAGAAATCTTGCTTGTTTATGGGTGACCAAATACTTACTTTCCACCATGATTTACAATTAAATTCTTAAAAAATCCTACAATGTGATTTCCTGGATTTTTTTTCTCATAGATGAAGTGTACCTCTGATGTAGGAAGTAGGAGAATTGCCCAATCAGTGGCTGACTAAATACTTTTTTGCCCCACTGTATTTGTGTGTGGAGGGAATATATGTTGAATATATTTTGAATTATTTTTCTAAACAATTTTTTCCTTTTTTATACAGCATGCACGGTGTCCATTTAGTATTTGTAGCAAGCCACTAGAATGTTCACTATAAATAAAACGTTTAATGGCTGACTTGACAAGATGATGTATACAAAGGGGTACGTAGTGCCTCTGTACAAGAAACAAGAGCTACCCAGTGATGAAACCTGCAGTTCAGACAAAAAGCAACTACTGGCTTCATGTGATAGGGGAGACTCGGTTAGCTGACAGTGACAATGGGAAGAAAGATTGCATGGAAGTAAAATGCTTAATCTAGTTACTGGAGGTCACGGGTAGTTTCTGATGTGGCTGAAAATGTGTGTGAGGTACTTATACAGAGTAAGCACCTTTGTCATGTCATTTCCTCTGTTGCATTGAGATTGAGTCATGCAATGTGAGAGGCTGCCAGAAAAGATTTTTATTACTGTATACTGCAATTCTGGCTTTAGACAGGCACTCAATGACACAATGCTTTCACACAGAGAAAGCTTATTATTATTTTTTTATTAAAAATCTATTCTGACACGTTAATCATGATAATGCTCTTCTTCATGACATACCAAGATGGAAAGAAATTTCCACTCCTTATTGCTGATGGTGAAGCTAATACAATGGAGCCTCAGAATTCAAACTTCATTGGTTCCAGAATAGCGCTCAGACTCTGATTTGTTCGAAATCGGAATCAAATTTCCCTACATTTGTATGTAATCAATGATTACCAACATGAATAAAGCACAGGAATGTAATACAATAATAATAATCAATAAATACATGAAGTAATTGAAATATAAAGACATGAAATAAGTGAAACTGTATAGCCATTGAGGTGGATGCAGTTTCGTTATGTATCTCTCGGTATGTATCACTAGGTGCTGAGACTGAGGGAGTGTCTGAAATCACACCCACAGACTGATATACATATAGTACATAATATAATAATAAAATAATATAATACGTCTCACACTCTAGTAGTTATTCTTGTATCTTGGGTTCATATTGTCTGCATTAAATTAAAGTCCATGTTTTTTTCTTGTGGTGCCATTTTCTATAACCTCCCAACATTTCTGAATTGGTGTTGTATTTATGAATACATTACAATTCAATTTATTTCTTACATATAACATCTAGGCTGCCCATAGAGGTTGGGTCCATTTTTGAGTCCTGGGTATCCCAAGGTTTCTGGCTCATCACATTCAGGGAGTTGCCGGTGTCACCTGCTAAACTGAAGCTGTGGGTCTAGATGCGTGTAAACACCCTATTGTAAGAAAAAAAATGCACACACGCACCTTTAGAATCCACAATTGGGATGGTTTTGAGGGTAGTGGTCTGCAGAAGGTGAAGAAGCTCACGGTAGGTGCACTGAGGACACAGGAACTTCACCTTCCTCACCATGATGTCCTCCACAAAGATATTGTACTTACTAAGAGAGATTAGAAGCAGAACGATTAGGAGGCAAATGAAGTGCTTTGCGAATGACTCATCACTCCGAATGGAAAAATATGAGAGGAGAGAAGGACGAGGTGTTTTTCGCTTCGGCGTGGTACCTGATGTGTCCTAAGGCAAGCTCAGGGAGGTAAGGAAGCTTTTTGACCTGGATTATAGAATCATAGAGAGATGGCTGCAGGCCCTGTGCCACCATGTTTGCCAAGATCACAGCCACCATCATTGGCAGAATGTGAGAGATCTGTCCTGTCAGTTCGAAGCATATCACTGCCGTCGACACAGTGTGTGTGACCGCACCCGTCATCGCTGCCGCACCTGAACACACATCCATGTCATGTCTGAGGTACATTTACAGGTAGGCACCACAAATTCGTTCGTGGTCCGATGACTTTATTATTAAGGTTATTGACCTACTTAACCCATATATTACCTTACCAGATGCATTAGCTGTTGTAGTACAGCAGCACAATGCCACATTAACAGTGCAGCCTCTGGTACTGAAAGCTTTCTGAAACATGCGGCATGAGCAGACTGAATGTTGAGCAAAGTTCAGCCTGTTGTGATCCTTATAAGCAAAGATAAGAACCGTAGATCGCGGGACAGTTGCCTGATTAGTTTCTATTTGAGATTTAAAGTGGCAGGGAGAAAAGCAGAAAAACAAGAACTGCGTCTTTGCCATTCACAGTTTCTGCATGCTTCTCAGGACCCTGCTCTCTTCTGAAATGCTGGCTTGCATTGTAAATACAACAGGAAATGTGTTGCACTGTCAGAAAAAAGACAGTTTCTCATACCATAAATTTCATCATAGGTACACTTCAACTATGAGAGACAAAATGAGGAAAAAAAAAATCCAGGAAATCACATTGTAGGATTTTTTAAGAATTTAATTGCAAATTAAATAATTATTCCTGTAAGTCTTCACCAGGTTTGCACACACTGTAGCTGGAATTTTGGACCATTCCTCCATGCAGATCTCCTCTAGAGCAGTGATGTTTTGCGGCTGAGCAACACAGACTTTCATCTCCCTCCACACATTTTCTATGGGGCTGAGGTCTGGAGACTGGCTAGGCCAATCCAGGACCTTGAAATGCTTTTTACGGAGCCACTCCTTCGTTGCCCGAGCGGTGTGTTTGAGATCATTGTCATGCTGGAAGACCCAGCCACGTTCCATCTTCAATGCTCTCACTGATGGAAGGAGGTTTTTTTGGCTTAAAATCTCATGATACATGGCCCCGTTCATTCTTTCCTTAACATGGATCAGTCGTCCTGTCCCCTTTGCAGAAAAACAACCCCAAAGCATGATGTTTCCACCCCCATGCTTCACAGTAGGTATGGTGTCCTTGGGATGCAACTCAGCATTACTCTTCCTCCAACACGACGAGTTGAGTTTTTACCAAAAAGCTCTATTTTGGATTTCATTCTGACCCCACATGATATTCTCCCAATCCTCTTCTGGATCATCCACATGCTCTCTGGGCAAACTTCAGACAAACATGGACATGTTACTGGCTTAAGCAGGGGGGACATGTCTAGCACTGCAGCGGTCCCTTCTCTGCGTAGTGCGTTACTGATGGAGCTTTGTTACTTTGGTCCCAGCTCTCTGCAGGTCATTCATCAGGTCCCTCCATGTAGTTCTGGGATTTTTGCTCACCGTTCTCATGATCATTTTGACCCCAAGGGATGAGATCTTGCATAGAGCCCCGGATCAAGGGAGATTATCAATGGTCTTGTATGACTTACAATTGCTCCCACAGTTGATTTATTCACACCAACCTGCTTGCCTATTGTAGATTCACTCTTCCCAGTCTGGTGCAAGTCTACAATTTTCTTCCTAGCGTCCTTTGACAGCTCTTTGGTCTTGGCCATGGTTGAGTTTGGAGTCTGACTGTTTGAGGCTGTGGACAGGAGTCTATTATACAGATAACGACGTCAAACAGGTGCCATTAATACAGTTAACGAGTGGAGGACAGAAGACTTTCTTAAAAAAGAAGTTACAGGTCTGTGAGAGCCAGAAATCTTGCTTGTTGTGGTTGACCAAATACTTATTTTCCACCATGATTTACAATTAAATTTTTTAAAAATCCTGCAATGTGATTTCCTGGATTTTTTTTTTTCTCATTTTGTCTCTCATAGTTGAAGTGTACCTATGATGAAAATTACCGACCTCTCTCATCTTTCTAAGTAGGAGAACTTGCACAATCAGTGGCTGACTATGTTTTTGCCACAATGTACATGTGTTTATGAGAAAGAGAGGGAGGCAATGCTGTTACAGTTCATTCATTCGTTCATTTTCCTATCCGCTTAATCCGTGGTCAGGGTAACAGGAAAGCTGGTGCCTAGCCAGCAACACAGGACACAAGGCACGAACAACCCTAGACAGGGCCTTACCCACTCGTACACTAAAAGCACTTTAGAAACTTCAATTAACTTACCACACGTCTTTGGTCTGTGGGAGGAAAACAAAGTAAACCAACGCAGACACAGAGGACATACAGCAACGGTGCTACCCACCGAGCCACCCTAGGACTAGGGTTCAAATCCCACCTCTGCCAGGCTGCTATTGTTGGGTCCTAAGCAAGACCCTTAACCCACAAATGCTTGGATTGTAAGATGCATCGGATAAGGCCGTCTGTTAATGTAAATGTAAACTGATCAAATCTTAAAGGTATAACCCAAACAACTGGCACTTAAGAGCCTTTCTCAAGGGTCCAACAGGGGCAGCTTGCAGTGCTTTGGCTTGTCAGTAGTTAAGTACCTTACATTTACAACACTTAGCAGATGCTCTTATCCAGAGCAACTTACAATTGATACAATCATTACAATTCAAGCAATTGTGGGTTGAGGGCCTTGCTCAAGGGTCCAACAGTGGCAGCCTAGCAAAGAGATTTTAACCCTGAACCTTCTGGTCCATTGTCCGGCACCTTAACCGCTAGGCTACCACAGTCCTTAACTGGAGTCCCAGTGGTAGAGGAATCAGACATGTGTGTCATCTCCCATTTCTGTAACAGTGACCCCTGGCAGGCCCTGCAATAACTGTGCCCAATGGATTCTCAGATAGGCTGCGATCCCCAAGGTTTAAAGGGTTAAACATAACCCTATTATTAGCCCATTATTATAAAAAAAAACACACTTTATAATGATCTATGTACTGCTTGTTTGGAAAGAAATCAGACATCTTATTCTGTACAAGCTGCATTCTAGCATAATAGGACAATACTAACCAATCACAGCATAGCCTCCAGGTAGGATCTGGTAAACTATTCCATCAAACAGAATTCCATGAGGGAACAGAGTGGCCATGATCTCCCCCACCAACCGGCCGAATGCAGCTCCTAAACATACAGTAACATCGAAAGTGCCATCAGCCTAGCACAATGCCTTCTAAATCAATCATTATTACACATCAATTTTGAGAAGCTTATACAGACACACAGACCCAGTATAAAGACTGGCATGAAGGCACCAGAGGGGATTGGCATCGTTGTTGCTACCGCAGACATCCAAAACTGGGTCAAAGAGAAACAAAAAAAAGAAACCAACAGTGAGAAACCACACTTTTTCAGTTTAATCTAAGGTTTAGTAAGGATATGAAGGTATGTTTAAGCACTAGACAAGCAAGCAGGACAAATCGTACCTCTTCCAAGCAATTTCCAAAGGGTGCACAATTCGCTGACTATTCATATTTAATGTCAAAGTAGGGCGCTCGGAGTTGTGCGTGTCTAGATTAAGATCTAGATACATCAGCATTGATTTAACTCGCATTTATCTAATGATTCTGGAGTTCCTGTGAAAATCAGTGTTTAATTTGTGCCAGAACAAATCTCATTATTTGGAGCCCATGTGTTCCAGCACTTATTTGGATCCAGCACCACCTTTTTAAATAAAAATATCAATAAATGTTTAATTAAAATGTTACTTGTGTGTGTAAGCTCCTTTCCAAAACCCCAAGCAGCTTATTTTCTTTAATGGTAACTGCAGTCCTAGAGTAATTAGATCATCGATCACGTTTTTGCGCGCTCACGTGTCAGGAGTGCTAGGTTTGGAAACTTAAATAAATAAATAAATAAATGTAACTGGTAGACAGACAAGGTAAGGAAACCTTTTTATTAAAGGTTTAATATTGTATCCATTAATCTACAGGGTGGGCCATTTATATGGATACACCTAAATAAAATGGGAATGGTTCTTGATATCAATTTCCTGTTTGTGGCACATTAGTATATGGGAGGGGCAAAACTTCAAGATGGGTGTTGACCATGGCGGCCATTTTGAAGTCGGCCATTTTGGATCCAACTTTATTATTTCCAATGGGAAGAGGGTCATGTAACACATCAAACCTATTGAGAATTTCACAAGAAGAACACTGGTGTGCTTGGTAACTTTATTCTTCGGAACAAAACTTTATTTTTTCATGAGTTATTTACAAGTTTATGACCACTTCTAAAATGTGTTCAAATTGCTGCCCATTGTGTTGGATTGTCAATGCAACCCTCTTCTCCCACTCTTGACACACTGATAGCAACACCACAGAAGAAATGCTAGCACAGGCTTCCAGTATCCGTTGTTTCAGATGCTGCACATTTCGTATCTTCACAGCATAGACAATTGCCTTCAGAGGACCCCAAAGATAAAAGCCTAAGGGGGTCAGATCGGGAGAGCATTTCTTCTGCGGTGTTGCTATCAGTGTGTCAAGAGTGAAATTCTCAATAGGTTTGATGTGTTACATGACCCTCTTCCCATTGGATATAATAAAGTTGGATCCAAAATGGCCGCCATGGTCAACACCCATCTTGAAAAGTTTTCCCCCTCCCATATACTAATGTGCCACAAACAGGAAGTTGATATCACCAACCATTCCCATTTTATTTAGGTGTATCCATATAAATGGCCCACCCTGTAGATACAGTGGTACCTCAGTTCTCGACCACCTTGGAACTCGTCGAATTCGGTTCTTGATGCATTTTTACTAGGAAAATGTCTCGGATCTTGTCGTTTGCACCATAGTCGGCGCACTTGCTTTAACTTGTATGAGGAGTTGAGCCAGAGATCCAGAGTTGCACAGAGATCTCAGCTATTTCTATCATGTTTCTCTTTATTTTTACATACAAAGTACTTCTTAGTGCAAATAAGTCTTAGAACTTACAGCTGTGTTCTCCAAACAAAAGGCATAGCAAAGGGTGTCACTCACACCATATTACACATAAAATCGACATCAATATTCACAACCACTACTACCAAAACACACTTTTCTGTCCTGGAAATTTCACTGTACTGTAACTAAAATTGCTTAAAGGACCATTTTAGGGGACTGTCAGGGTGAGCAGCCCAGAAGCTACATCATCCTACATGGCTCCCTTCTGAACCTCTTCTCATTGGTGTTCTGTTCCCCTTCCATCCATGTCCTCTGTTTTTCACGACCTCTTCCTTTTTTCTCTTGGCACTTCAGAGCCCATCTTAAGGGGCGGGGCTGTGTCAGGATGATATGCAGTGGCAGCAGTTTGAAAACTACATAATCCTACTTGGTTCCCTCTGACCCTTTTTTCCTTCCATAAGTCAGCTGCTTAGAGCTGTGCTTCCCCCAACTATTCAAATTTTATGTAGTATATTTTCTTTACACATTCTTTAATTCTTACATTTAACAGCCAGCCTGCTGAAGGAGGATGGGTCCCTGTGAGTCTTGGTCCTCCCAAGGTGTCTTCCATATAACATTGGGGAGTTATTCCTTGCCATTGTTGCCTCAGGCTTGCTCAACTAGGGGTTTGAGCCAATCTATTTGTAAAAATGCTATATAAATAAATGTCTTGAATTGTTTTCCTTTACTCCCATATCTTGTCTGTTGTTTCTGGAGATACAGATCTGGATATTTCTTTTGTTTATGTACACTACTGTCATATATGCTAACAATTACTTTAACAATTACTTTACATTTGTTAATTATGTAGCTTAGTTTAATTCTAAAAAATAACATCTAAGCTGCCCAAGGATGATGGGTCCCTTTTTGAGTCTTGGTCCTGCCAAATGTTCTTCCTTATAACCTTTAGGGAGTTCTTCCTTTCCACCATCACCCTAGGCTTACTCAATTAGGGCACTGGGCCTAGATATCTGTAAAGCTGCTTTAAGACAATGCTTCACAAAAAAAGCGCTATAGAAATCAATTCAAGTTCTTCTTGCTCAGGGTCTCGGGGGGGAACGTTTTCTCTGACAGGAACGTTTCTCTCAGGGTTTACACTCAAAAACTTCCATGACAGCACAAAGCCGTACTCACATTGGCACACCCAATAGAAGAGAGAGGTGGGATGAACAGTGGCTCATTATCATTTAAAGGAACAGACTCAAACTGACCATTCTGAAGAAAGCTGGGTAAATAGGGTAAGAAGGGTGCTGGATCTTTGTGGTATTTTGACCAACGCTTTACTAATGCATCGGTTTCCTCTTTCCAATTGTGTCATATTTTGTACCTTCATGATAAAGAAGAGGATGAGGATGATATAGATGCTGACATGTTGCTGAAACCAGACAGAGGAGCGGCCCAGTCCATGAGGCAGATCGGAGTCCCAGATTTTCGTCCAGGTGAAGTTATCAAACAGAGAGTTGATGCACTCCCTCGGCATCAGCTGTACACCAGAACAGGGAAGACAAATCAATACAGTTTGGTTCTCTGTTATAGCCCAAAGGTCTCCAAGCTCCAGGCATACATAATGAAGTGTGGCTTTCCACTGGAGTATGAGCTACTGGCAGTCATTCCACAATCACATTCACAACACACTTCAAACCTTTACAGTATATGAATGGCTGTGCTCAATATACCCCATATACAGTACTGTGCAAAAGTCTCAGGACACCATTAGATTAGATGGTATAGTGAGCGCACATAATTCTCTCTCAGTCTCTTTATCAGAATGCGATTTGTAATTTGTATGCAGTATTACAAAAAGTGAAAAAGTCAAGAAAACTTCTAAAGGCTACAATGGGAAGTATATAGTGTGACCTCCCCACTTGAGCAATAGCAGCATCTGGCAGGTTCATCAGGATGCCAAGTTGACCCTTCTACAGTCCAAAGAATGGTCTTTTTGGAAGGGTAGCAGTCAAGAAACCACATTTTCAGAAGGGGAAGAGGGTGAAAAGGCTAAGATATGCATAAACTCACAAAGATTGGATTAAACGTCAGTGGAAAAGAGTGACAAATCCAAGATGGAAATTTGTTATACATGGTCATTATATCCACTGCTAAAACAACAAATCTAATGGTGGCCCCAGACTTTTGCACAGTCGTGTAGGTGAGATGGTATAAATGATGGACAGGGGAATACAAACAAATCAACATACCTCACCAGCCATAAACTGACCAAATCCTGGAGGAAACGTAATGCTGGCAATGACTAATGTCACCACACCAGGGTAAATCAGCCGGCTACAATACAAAATCAACAACCGTTCTTTTTTTAAACTGTAGTTTTTTGATGTATTACACATTTATGATTAGTCATTTAGCAGAGGCTCTTGTCTTTGCTGAGGTGTCCACATATTTTTGGCCATGCGGCATATGTGACATTATATTTGGAGAGGAGCAGTGTATATCAGATGTCTTACTGTTTTGTGAGGAAGCGATTGAGCGCTGTTGGTCTCCTCATAAACAAAACAACCTGTCTGTTCAGGTAGACGAAAAAAGCTCCCAGAAATCCACACGAGATCCTGCGTGGAATCAGAGAGAGGTTTCATGTACACACCGACACGCATACTAATACTCTGTTTAGTTTGCGTCTGCTTCTACTCTAAGAGAGTAATCAAAGATTAGGATTGAACAGCTCTGCGGGTAAGGTCCTAAACGTACCCAATGATGGCAAAAGCGGGCAGCTCCTGCAGGTCAAATGGAAAGTCCATCCGGAATTTTGTACGGAACAGAGCTGTAATTGTAACTGCAAGCAAAAAGAAATCTTGGTGTCAATAGGAGCTGACTGCTGAACTGTGGATAATGGATTTGTGGCTATGCCTAACCGGAGTCTTTATTCCAGACAGACAGCACTCTGAATATAAAGGCGCTGAAGGTGGCAGTGAAGTATCCTCTCCAGTAATTCCTCACAGCAAAATATGTGGACGTGACTTCGATACTGAACAACACACCTGCATTAGGGGGAGCAACAGAAACGGATGTGAGTAATGTGGATAGAGAGATAAAACAGGTACGGGAAAGAGTCAAATAAATATGACCTAAAACATCATCAGATTTTCACACAAGTCCCAAAAGTAGATAAAGAGAACCCAGTTAAACAGATGAGACAAAAATATTAAACTTTGTCATTTATTTATTGAGGAAAATGATCCAATGTTACATATTAGTGAGTGGCAAAGGTATGTGAACCTCTAGGATTAGTAGTTCATTTGAAGGTGAAATTAGAGTCAGGTGTTTTCAATCAATGGGATGACAATCAGGTGTGAGTGGGCACCCTGTTTTATTTGAAAAACAGGGATCTATCAAAGTCTGCTCTTCATAACACGTGTTTGTGGAAGTGTATTATGGCATGAACAAAGGAAATTTCTGAGGACCACAGAAAAAGAGTTGTTGATGCTCATCAGGCTGGAAAAGGTTACAAAACCATCTCTAAAGAGTTTGGACTCCACCAATCTACAGTCAGACAGATTACTCTCCCCAGGAGTGGTCGACCAACAAAGATCACTCCAAGAGCAAGGCGTGTAATAGTTGGCGAGGACACAAAGGACCCCAGGATAACTTCTAAGCAACTGAAGGCCTCTCTCACACTGGCTAATGTTAATGTTCATGAGTCCACCATCAGAAGAACACTCAACAACAATGGCAGGGTTGCAAAGAGAAAGCCACTGGTCAACTGCAAAAAGAACATCGCTGCTCATCTGCAGTTTTCTAAACATCATGTGGACGAGCCAGAAGGCTATTGGAAGAATGTTATGTGGACGGATGAGACCAAAAAAACTTTTTGATTTAAAAGAAAAGCATTATGTTTGGAGAAAGGAAAACGCTGCATTCCAGCATAAGAACCTCACCCCATCTGTGAAACATAGTGGTGGTAGTATCATGGTTTGGGCCTGTTTTGCTGCATCTGGGCAGGACGACTTGCCATCATTGATGGAACAATGAATTCTGAATTATATCAGAGAATTCTAAAGGAAAATCTCAGGACATCTGTCCATGAACTGAATCTCAAGAGAAGGTGGGTCATGCAGCAAGACAACGACCCTAAACACACAAGTCGTTCTACCAAAGAATGGTTAAAGAAAAATAAAGTTCATGTTTTGGAATGGCCAAGTCAAAGTCCTGACCTTAATCCAATGGAAATGTTGTGGAAGGACCTGAAGCGAGCAGCTAATGTGAGGAATCCCACCAACATCCCAGAGCTGAAGCTGTTCTGTATGGAGGAATGGGCTAAAATTCCTCCAAGCCGGTGTGCAGGACTGATCAACAGCTACAGGAAACGTTTAGCTGCAGTTATTGCTGCACAGGGGGGTCACACCAGATACTGAAAGCAAAGGTTCATATAATTTTGCCACTCACTAATATGTAATATTGGATCATTTTTCTCAATAAATAAATGACCAAGTACAATATTTTTTACAATATTTCTACTTTCAGGACTTGTGTGAAAATATGATGATGTTTTAGGTCATATTTATGCAGAAATCTAAAGGTCAAGATCTCAGTTAGTTCAAGTGTTCCTAAATAAATATTTCATTCACATTTCTTTAAAAAAAAGGTTGCTCACGTCATCAAAACCGTCATTGTTTGGTATAAATTATTCGGTCTTTGCTGAATATTCGGTGCATCAATACAAATAAATGTTAACATTTCATTTTTTGTGTGTATAATACCGCCGTAATGACGCTAAATACACTTACTCTGTGGCAATGTTTCTCAATCCTGGTCCTGGCGCCCCACCGCTCCGCATGTTTTAGTGTTTTCCTGCTCCCAACACACCTGATCCAGGTACTCAGCTTATTAACAAGCCCGTTATTGAGTTAAAGTGGGTGTGTTTAAACAGCAGAAGCACTAAATTGTGCAGAGCAGTCGGGCACCAGGACCAGGATTGAGAAACAATGCTCTATGGTCAGGAGCGATACATGATTAAACTATTCACATTTCCAGAAAACGAAATGTTTTTCTTCTCTCATGTCTCATATGTGCTCCCATGTCAGTCTGTTTCCATGGTTACAGCATAAACAGGCATTACCTTCTAATAATTTGCTATAGAACTTATAGGCTGTTACAGTAATGATGGTAATGTTGTGGACAATATATTGCTCAAAAATATGAGAAAGTTGTGTAGATATGAACAACAATAATACAGTGTGTCTGTAAGTTATTATAGATCCACATATTGTGATTTTTATAATGAACTTCTCACTTATTTTACTGGAGTACAGATGTTTTGCCTAAGCTATTTATATTGCAATAAAGTATTGCTAATGTGAATTTATAACCGGAGACATAAAAAGAATCACCCCAATAAGCCTAGAACACTTATTATTGGACAATAAATAAACAGGGCAAGAAGATTTGATTTGTATCCTGGAAAGCAGGGAAACCATTAAAGAGAAAAACCACCAAAAGCAGGAAGAGTGTTTACCTCCGAGAGGAGTGCCGAAACAGCAGCCGACCCCTACAGCACACCCCACTGTCAGAATATCAGTGTAACCATAGGGATTCTACTGAGAGAGACAGAGCGTGGGTTACAGAGGACAGAGGGGAGAGAGGGTACAGGGGAGTGAGGGCACAGATGAAGGGATGCACAGCTATGAGCCGGGATTGGGGTCGGCAGAGGAAGGACATTGTGTGGGTGACACCAAAAGAGCATGAAAGAGCAAAAGAAAAACAGCAGCAGAGAGAGTTGGCATGAAAGAAGAGTATAAAGAGGGAATCGCCCAGGGGAGCCAACCGATAAAGTCAGGAAATGATACCAGTGAAGCGAGGTTAGAGAGAGAAAACAAACACCAAACCTGAGATCAAACCTCCCGCAGCTAGGCACATGCAGAATGCAGCAGTGCAAGCGCCAACACTACATTAGCCGTCCCTAATAACTGTGTGTATTTAGCTATTGATAGATAGTGCATAGTAATAGTAGTGTACAGGGTGGGCCATTAAAATGGATACACCGCAGAAGAAATGCTCTCCCGATCTGACCCCCTTAGACTTTTATCTCTGGGGTCATCTGAAGGCAATTGTCTATGCTGTGAAGATGCAAGATGTGCAGCATCTGAAACAACGGATACTGGAAGCCTGTGCTAGCATTTCTTCTGCGGTGTTGCTATCAGTGTGTCAAGTGTGGGAGAAGAGGGTTGCATTGACAATCCAACACAATGGGCAGCACTTTGAACACATTTTAGAAGTGGTCATAAACTTGTCAATAACTCATGAAAGAATAAAGTTCCGTTAAAACCAAGCTCACCATTGTTTTCCTTGTGAAATTCTCAATAAGTTTGATGTGTTACATGACCCTCTTCCCATTGGAAATAATAAAGTTGGATCCAAAATGGCCGACTTCAAAATGGCCACCATGGTCAACACCCATCTTGAAAAGTTTCCCCCCTCCCGTATATTAATGTGCCACAAACAGGAAGTTGATATCACCAACCATTCGGATTTTATTTAGGTGTATCCATATAAATGGCCCACCCTGTAGTATATAATAATAGTACATAAATATAGACAGGCAATATACATGTACTAATAAAATAATAGACAAGGATACAGATCAGACAAACAAACGTTAATTAGTAACTTTAGTTAATAAACATCTTGCATTTCAGGCCTGCAACACATTAAAAAAAACTATTTACCACTTTGTAATGTTGCAATTCCTTCTCACAACACTTAAAAGACGTTTCGGATACCAAGGATACCAAGCAATTTAGTGTTTCAGATGATCTTTTGTTCCATTCCTCCTGCAAACACGCCTTCATATGCGCAACAGTATGGGGTTGCATTTGTCATTTCTAAATTCTCCACACAATCTCTACTGGGGACAGTTCAGCACTGCGAGCAGGCCAGTCCCTTCAGTACCCTCTTCATCCGCAGTCATGCCTTTGTAATGTGTGCAGCATGTGGTTTTGCATTGTCTTGTTGAAAAATGCATGGATGGCCCTGGAAAAGATGCCGTCTTAAAGGCAGCATACAGTGGTGTGAAAAAGTGTTTGCCCCCTTCCTGATTTCCTATTTTTTTGCATGTTTGTCACACTTAAGTGCTTCAGAACATCAAACCAATTTTAGTCAAAGACAACACAAGTAAACACAAAACACAGTTTTTAACTGAAGGTTCGTTTCAGCTTGAGGTCACGAACAGATGGCTGGACATTCTCCTTCAGGATTTTTTGGTAGACAGCATAGTTCCATTTATCACAGCAATTCTTCCAGGTCCTGAAGCAGCAAAACAGCCCCAGACCATCACACTACCACCACCATATTTTACTGTTGCTATAATGTTCTTTTTCTGAAATGCTGTGTTACTTTTACACCAGATGTAATGGGACACACACCTTCCAAAGAGTTCAACTTTTGTCGAGTCAGTCCACAGAATGTTTTAGCAACAGTCTTGTGGATCATCAAGATGTGTTCTGGAAAAACTGAGACGAGCTTTAATGTTCTTTTTGCTCAGCAGTGGTTTTTGCACTGGAACTCTGCCATGCAGATCATTTTTGCCCAGTCTCTTTCGTATGGTGGAGGCATGAACACCGATCTTAACTGAGGCAAGTGAGGCCTGCAGTTCTGTGGATGTTGTTGTGGGGTCTTTTGTGACCTCTTGGATGAGTCGTTGCTCTTGGGGTAATTTTGGTTGACCAGCCACTCTTGGGAAGGTTCACCACTGTTCCATGTTTTCAACATTTATGGATAATGGCTCTCACTGTGGTTCGCTGGAGTCCCAAAGCTTTATAAATGGCTTTATAACCCTTTCCAGACTGACAGATCTCAATTACTTTCTTTCTCAAATGTTTCTGAATTTCTTTTGATCTCAGCATGATGTGTAGCTTTCAAGTGGTGTACTTCACTTTGTCAGGCAGGTCCCATTTAAGTGATGTCCTGATTGAGAACAGGTGTGGCAATAATCAGGCCTGGGTGTGGCTAGAGAAAGTGAACTCGGGTGTGATAAACCATAGTTACGTTATGTTTTAACAAGGGCCATGTAGGTTTGGATTTTTTCCTCCCTTAATAATAAACACCTTCACTTTAAGACTGCATTTTGTGTTTACTTGTGTTGCCTTTGACTAATATTTAAATTGGTTTGATGTTCCGAAACACTTTAAAAAATATAGGAAATCAGAAAGGGGCCAAACACTTTTTCACACCACTGTATGTTGCTCTAAAATCTCAGTGTACTTTCCTGCATTAATGCTGCCATCACAGAAGTGCAAATGACCTTTACTAAGGGCACTGACCCAACCCCATACCATGACAGAGCCTGGCTTTTTGGACTTGCTGATAATAGTCTGGATGGTCCTTCTCGTCATTGGTCTGGAGCACACGGCGCCCCCTTTTTTTTTTTTTAAACAAAAAACATCTGGAATATGGATTTGTCTGACCATAATACATGTTCCCAATGTGTGATGGTCCATCCCAGATGCCTCCAAGCCCAAAGTCGTCGACTCCTCTTCTGGATGTTGTTAACATGCTTAGTTTTTGCCCCAGGAAAGTTTTAAGTGGCATTTGTGAACGTAGTTGATGAATGACAGTTCTTGATGCAGTGCTGTCTGAGAGGTCGAATATCACAGGTCTGAATTTGTTCACAAACTGGAGATCTTTGCCTCCCTTTTGTGGGTTTTCCTGCTTTTGTACCAAATCACGATTGCAATCACCTGTTTGAAATCATTATTTCATTTTTTACCTCATTACTAGCCCTAAATTGCCCCATCCAAAATGTTTTTTGGAATATCTTACAGGCCTGAAATGTAGGAATGGATGTTTATTAACAAATGGAATGAAGGTAACCAGCCAGCTGCATTTTCCATACTGTATGGCTCTAGACAGATGGACAGACAGACAGCAGGCCAGACATGTTTATAGTATGTTTACCTGCAAGGAAATTACAATGTCCTGATATAATTATTTCATAAATGTTGCTATTAGGGACAACTAACTATGTTGAATCCAGAATTCAACCCTAGCAGTTCAGAGTGAGGGTGAGGATATAACATACTTCTCAGCGGATTTATCTACTACACATAATACATAATGCACTGTACACTTAAGTTACTTGCCTCCCACAGGGGCAGCGAAACAGGTGCCCACTCCCACCGCACAAGCACACGCCAGCAGGTCCTGCACATGGATGCCATTCTGGGCGGGGTTAAGAACAACGCAGAGGCGAATACATAACACACACACAAACAGGGGAGGGGAGAGAGTTAATACTCATAATATTAATACAAAGAGGCAAAAACAAAGACCAGTCAGGATACATATGGACAGAGAATAAAAAACAGGAGAAGGGGGGAGAAAATGGTATCCAAAAGTGTTTAGACAACTGTAAGGACAGATACACTTGGTAGACTATGAGATGTATGCGTAGTATTATGTCAAAATAATATTACTGTAACCCTTAACCACTGGTCTGAGGTTTTGACTGTGGCTCGAACGAGGCGAAAAGGAGCAAAACTGCGAGCTGCAGCCTGAACCTAGTTCAGCAGTAAGGGCTATCATGGTGACTGCGTGAGCCAGCATGAACATGCTCATGTCACAGGCTCATGCCAGTGCAGCTCAGCTCTCTGGCACAAACACACACAGCAGGCCATGGGAACTTTACCTCATATACTCCAGTGAAGAAGGACATGACTTTGCTCAGCACGGCAGCACAGATACTTGCAATGTGAACAAATGGGCCCTGGGGTTGAAAATAAATAAACAAACAGAAATACAAGACAGTCAGAGCATGAAATTATTATTCCCTCTTCTGCACTAAACATTAACTAAAAGAACATCACTTTTCAACCCAGTCTCCATCTAGTGCAAGTGGCTGCACAGTGGTAGGTGGGTACCGGGCAATTTAGTCCCATAAGGAATAATGTAAAATGAATGAATCCGTTCCAGGCCCCCATTCCACACTGTATTAGCATTATATGCGTTAACGGAGTTTTGTGCAGGTGCTCCCTTGGTTACCATGGGGATACGTCCTGATAAATCCATCATAAGTTACATTTCTGTAATTACTGAACGCTAAATATTTTTATACATTGTATATGAGAATTTCAAAGGAGAGTTGAATGAGGTTCCAACATGGAAACCTTAGAAAGTGATTAGAGGAAAGCACATGCACCTCCTTCCCCAAAGGCAAGCCGCTGCCCAGGCTAGCTGTCAGACCGACGACTTTAGCCACGAAGGCTTTCAGCGTCAAATACTCCTTCAGCACCACGCCACGCAAAATGGTTTTTAGCTCCGGGATACCAGAGCCTGAAATAGACGTACAAACAGAGATGACAACAGGAGACATGTTAAAGAGGAGTGAACAACACAAACTCATTTGTCACCCAATATTTTTGGCCACATGCTTGTGTGTGTCAGTACGTTTGGCAAAGTGAAATTTTGTGTCACGGTACTTTTAGCAACATGCGGGTGTGTCCCCCAATATGTTTGGCCACGTGCGGGTGTGTGTCCTGATACTTTTGGGCACGTGCTGGTTTGTATCCCAATGCTTTTGCCCACTTGCCAGTTTGTGTCCCAATACTTTTAGCTACGTGCGGGTGTGCGTCCCTCAACACTTTTCGCCATATGCAGGTGTGCGTCCCAATACTTTTGGCCGCAAGCTTGTTTGTGTCCCAATACTATTGCCCACGTGCTGTTGTGTCATACTTTTGACCATGTGGCTTTTTCTGTCACCGTACTTTTAGCAACATGCGGTGTGTGTCCTAATACTTTTGGGCACGTGCTGGTTTGTATCCCAATACTTTTGGCCACATGCCAGTTTGTGTCCCAATACTTATTCCCACGTTCCAGTTTGTGTTCCAGTACTTTTGCCCACATGCCAGTTTGTATCCCAATATTTTTGCCCACATGTCAGTTTGTCTCCCAGTATATCTGGCCACATGTGGGTGTGTGGCCTAATACTTTTGCCCATGTTCCAGTTTGTGATCCAATACTTTTGGCCACTTGCCAGTTTGTGTCCCAATACTTTTGACCACATGCAGGTGTGCATCCCAATACTTTTGGCCACATGCTGTTGTGTCTCAATACTTTTGGCCATGTGCTATTTTGTGTCGCCGTACTTTTAGCAACATGCGGGTGTGTCCTGATACTTTTGGGCACGTGCTGGTTTGTATCCCAATACTTTTGCCCACATGCCAGTTTGTGTCCCAATACTTTTGGCTATATGCCAGTTTGTATCCCAGTACTGTTGCCCACGTTCCAGTTTGTGTCCCAATTCTTTTAGCCACATGCCAGTTTGTATCCCAATACTTTTGCCCACGTTCCAGTTTGTGTTTCAATACTTTTGGCCACTTGCCAGTTTGTGTCCCAATACTTTTGACCATGTGCAGGTGTGCGTCCAAATACTATTGCCCACATGCTGTTGTCTCACAATACTTTTGGGCATTTTGTGTCGCTGTACTTTTAGCAACATGCGGGGGTGTCCTGATACATTTGAGCACGTGCTGGTTTGTATCCCAATACTTTTGCCCACATGCCAGTTGTGTCCCAGTACATTTGGCCACGTGTGGGTGTGTCCTAATACTTTTGGCCATACGTGTGCGCATGTGTGTTCTGTCTATGCGTGTTGTGTGTGTGTGGTGTGTGAAATAAAAGACAGAAATGAATGTCAAAACATGTTGAATGAACACTTTTGTACTAGAGAAAGCACAGTGGAAGGAGGAACATACCTATAGCTTGTGGCGAGACCAGGTGGCAGAAGACAGAGGAGAAGATGATGAGAATCATGGGATATGTAATCCAGGCCAGGTACTGGAGCGGCACGTTCCCATTCAATTCTGCATAAATCCATTTGTAGGCTGAACACAGACAGGGGGAGCTTTTGTTTGAAAAACGTCTGTGTGTGTGATGCTAATCTAGAGTGCAGGAAATCATTCAGTAGGCTACCTTGCAAGCTTTTTGCACTAGCATAGTCCATACTCCAGCTGACGATAGCCATCGTGAACCCGAGCAGCACCAGGAAGATCCAGTCCTCCCCGAGCTTCGTCACTATATACCTCTGGATGTGGCCGAGGCAGGCTGAAGGGAAGTTTAATGTGAGACCACATATTAATAGTACACTGGTACCTCGGTTCTCGTGTTTAATTGTTCCAGAAGGCTTATCGAGAACCCAAACCAACGAGTACAAAGCAAAAAAAAAATTTTTTTCCCATAAGGAATAATGTAAATTGAATGAATCGGTTTCAAACCCCCAGAAAATCCACACTGTATAAGGCATTATCTGCATTAATGGAGTTGTATTGTACAGGTGCTCCCTGATTTATGATGGTGATGCGATCCGACAAATCCATCATAAGTTAAATGCATCATGAACTGAGCAGTTTAACAAGTGTTGGTGTGAAAATCTGATGATGTTTTAGGTCATATTTATGCAGAAATATCGAAAATTCTAAAGGGTTCACAAACTTTCAAGCACCACCGTAGAAGTGCCGAGCGCCAGTCATTTCACCGATGTGACTTCCTACCATTTACAGCATTTAGCAGACACCCTTATCCAGAGCGACTTACAATGGATACAGTCTTACAATCCAAGCAATTGTGGGTTAAGGGCCTTGCTCAAGGACCCAACAGTGGCAGCTTGGCAGAGGTGGGATTTGAACCCTGGACCTTTTGGTCCATGGTCAAGTACCTTAACCGCTAGGCTACCACAGTGCCTACTTAAAGGTTTAAATTGTTTAAAAGGTGATAATGCATTGCCTGTTCTGGAAATGAGTGTGGACTCCTTCCCTCTTGGTTGTGTGCAGCCAGCGAGATGTTTATTTATGTTTATATTTTGGTTCTACAGTGTGTGTGATTGTTAATGTGTGCTTGTAACTGGTGTTGCGTAGCTCACATTTTTGCGTAGCACACATTTTCTGAAAATACCCTTTATATTTACATTACAGTAGCATAAAAAGACTAACTATGGTAATGCCCGGTTAATGACCATTTCGGTCAACGACCTGTTTCACGAAAAATGTGGTCATTAAAAGGTGCATAGCGGTTCTAATAACGATAGAAAAGAGAAATAAATGAGCCAACTTAGTATCAAATCATTCGCTGAACTATTGTCTCACCTTGGCATTTCGAATACGGCTGATGCTTTTTTGTCGAGGAGAAACTGTCGAAGCCTTGCGTCATGGATCCAGCTTCCACGGTGCCATGACGCGTTCGGCTGTAGCCTCTGCGGGTTGCCCTGGCATTGCCGGCGTGTTTCCTCGGCTGGCTGTCAGTGAGCAGATGTGTGGCCTCCCTCTTGCCAGCAATGGCCTGCTGCTCCCTGTACTCTCCATACAGCTGAGACAGAGTGTGAGTGTGCTATCAAAAAGCAGTTTTCCCTCCCGAAGTCTTCACTAGCAATGAAAAGCACAACCTCTTTCTGACTTTACATTACTAATGGTAGTAAATATCTATCTGCATGAAGAGACTGGTTCAGAAATAATACTGTCTAATAGGGACAGCTTACTCAGTATCAGCTTTGGTGCTGCTGCAAAAATGTCCAGCCACCAGCATCCTGTGAGCACTGATGAAGGATTTCAGGAAGACTAGCACAAACTGTGCAGCAGCAGACCAGCGATCGTCTCTGACTCTACATGTAAAAGGTGAAGCCATAAGGTAGATGTGTCTAATAGAGCACACAGTGAGGGAACACGGTGTTTAAATACTCCAGCAGCACTGCTGTGTCTGATCCAATCGTACCAGTTCAGCACAAACTAACACCACCACATCAGGGTCACTGCAGTGCTAGAATGATCCACCATCCAAACCTGATCTGTGGTGGAACCAAATGGACTGCAGACTGTAATTATAGAACTACAAAGTGTTCCTATATGGTAAATAGAGCTGATATAATGGACAGTGCGTGTAGAAACCAAGGGTGGTCATAATATTCTGACAAGACTGCGTAGAATATATATAAGCTGCAAGTAGTACTTCATTTTAAAGCACTTAAAAATACTCCAAGAAATTAAGCAACCCAGCTCTTACTACTGCTGCGGCTAAAGATAAACGCGGTGTTGGATAGTGAGTCAAGTTTAACATCTTGTGTGGTAACGGTTCTTTTCAGAAGAAACCTCCCTTTCAAAGCCAACATCGGTTTTATGGGACTAATGGAGAGCAAGTATATCGTAAGATCTGTAAAGACAGAAAGGATGACGAGATCGTCTGTAGGACCTTACACTTGTTACTCTGAAAGTACTGTCAGAGATATTCTAAAGTTATTTTTTTATCAGTAAGGGGGAAACCATACCCCTAGCTCCCCCTCCCCAAAACTGAAAGTTCAGCCCCCTTAACCATAAAGGTCTAGATATAAATATCTATTATCATAAATATCTATCCCTAGTTAGGCACATGACATTCGCAAGTCAGGTGGGTGGCTTGAATTATGTTTACAAGAAACGCTCCCATTAACATACCTCTCAGGGCGAGCGAATTCAAATGTATGTGCTCGCAGACTTGAGAAGAATGTAGCAATTGTCGATGACAGCTCTGAAGACTTGAATTTCCAGTCAACATGCCACCGAAAAAGAAACGGGGTCTAACGCTAAGCTCCAACATCCGAAGCAGGATGTACGCCAAAAATGCCAAGGGTTCGCTAAACGTTTCCTTTTCTGCAAGTCATAAACTCCCGCCTGAAGACGGTCACCAAGCAGATCAGGTCTGGAGATGACATTAAGGGTGTGGATCCATGTGTGCTAGGAGAAGATGCAGTAAAAATGTCTCTGTCGTGCTAAAATAGCCAGGCTAAGTTTGACAGCTCAAGCCTATCCGAGTAAACTGCCTCAACAACTTTCAGGCCAATTCTGTCAGTAACATTTCGATTAAATGTGAACATCAGCATCCTTGCAAGAGAACTATACTGACAAAACAAAAGCACCCAGATAGAAATGTCGGATTGCAGCAAAACTCGTCATGCAGTTCTGTCTACGGCAGATATGTAAATGATTACAGGTGTGGTCTGACACGCATTAGGCACTGGGTCTTGCCATAAGAGGGCATAAAACTGCTTCCCCTGCTGCCCTATAAGAAGGCTCTCAGAGGCTACTTTTGAGGACTGTACCTCTTGGTGAGAGATGCCTCCATGACGTACTTTTTTCCCCCAGTTGACAGTCTCTGAGAGGGCGTATCATTGGACCGTGAGAAGCAGGACGGTTCTTTCAGCGAACTACCCCCCATCTGGGCCGTTCTGACCTAGCTGTTAGGAGCTGTTGGCACACATGGTGAACAGGCTCTCGACGGCCCAGACAGACCCCCAGTAGAAAGGATCGTTTGATCCCCTGACAAGCACGAGCAGCTCGCACAGTTTTGTCCAAAATACAGACACAAGTGGCACCTTCAATATACAACCCTGTACCTTCCAGGTGCTTAGCAGAAAGAAATTTGTTGCGACAGTGGCCCAAAGGCAATGTCCTGCCTTTGACAGCAAACCACAATCACCTTCATTTGCACTGGTGTCATGAACAAGAAACCTGTTATGGACTGGAACTTTATCATCTTTAGCAACAAACCTAGTTTTGTTTTAGGTATCCGACAATGGTTAGGTTCTAGTATGGAGACCTCGTGGTGAGAGCTTCAATCCTGCCTTTGCTGTGGAGCGACACACCGCTAGTGTGATGATCTGGGGAGCAGTGATACAAGGGACACTAACAGTTCAGCCATATGTGCAGGATATCCTGCAACCACATGTGTTGCCTCTCATGGCAGGGCTTCCAACTGGCATATCTCAGCAGGATAATGCTCATCCACACACAGGAATGTCTCCGCCAGATTAGAACACTTCCTTGGCCCGCCCGGTCACCAGAGTTATTGCCAATGGCGCATTTATGGGACCAGCTGGGACTCCAGCTTCGGCAACCTACAAGTGTGCAGGATCTACAGGCCCATCTGTGGGCAAATGTGCTGCAGGATACCATACGGAACCTGTATGCCTCCATTACCAACCATATCACATGTTCTATCCAGGCTAGTGGCGACCCAACAGGGTAACTAGAGCCTCCTTTCAATTGTACAGTTTCCCCAATAAATGTATCCTTTGGCTTCATTATTGTAATCACTTACATGTATCATTGTCACATTCACACATATAAGGTTTCATTTGATTGCAAATACAATTATGCTAATGAGTGTAGTTTACATGACACACATTCTTCTTTTGAAGCGGCACAAACTTGTCAGGCAAGTTGAAGATAAAAATTTAAACACCTTGTATGTCATTTCAACAGAAAGGAGGCCAGTTATGATACACATTCGCCATAGAATCTAATTACACTCATAATGACACCTGTGATCAACACACACTTGTGATCTCTTAACCCATGTCACTCAGATGTTGGGATTTTCCTACATCTCTCTCTGAAATGCAGAATCATGTCCAATCTCAGCTTATCATGGACAATTATTTCGTTATACTGAGGGCAGTCAAAGATTGCAAGATATTTTTGTGAAATGTTTGATATTATCTACATTTACAGCATTTAGCAGACGCCCTTATCTAGGGCGACTTACAATTGGTACAGTCTTACAATCCAAGCAGTTGTGGGTTAAGGGCCTTGCTCAAGGACCCAACAGTGGCAGCTTGGCAGAGGTGGGATTTGAACCCCGGACCTTCTGGTCCATAGTCCAGTACCATAACCGCTAGGCTACCACAGTTCACGTCTAAAATATGACTCTTTAACAAAGTGTATTTAGAAATGAAGATCTTAGTTTACATAACTCATCCTTGCACAAATTAACACATACTTTGTATTACCAAAGTCTGCATTTATAAGTATCAGTTTTATTTGCTTTATTAGTTGATTGCAAGTACAGTTACCTTTTGTGACAATCTTTAAATATTTAAACTTTTCCTACAAACTTTTTGCCTACTTAATTTCTTTTCCTCAGTTCAGTTTGGATATGATCAACATTTTGGACAGAACCAATGAATTGGAAAAAGTTATGCTTGTCATAGTTGAAGGTAAAAGATGATAACGACCAGCAACAAGAAAAGGACACAAAGCATAAGATAAAAATCAGAAGACGACAGATCCATTAAGAAGCCTGCAGACCCAGATTGAAGGGCTGAAATCTGAAAGGTCTGTTTACATTTATAAGCTTTGATTTTTAGTATAATATTGCAATACTATTTTGGTAGATGTAGGTCTAATTTTAGCTAATTCCTCTGTTTGTTCTGTTTAATTTCTGACAGTTTGGTATTTTCTCTATTCTAATGATGATTTCTGTCCCGTTACGGGTATAAGAACGGAATCTACACTACACATCTACGTATTTGTGAATTGCAGTAAATAAAATCATCACTCAAGTGGTGAAAAGGCGAGCTCTAAACTGACCAGAAACTGAGACTTTATTTAAAGCCTTGTGTATAAAATACTTAAATATACAATGCATTAATTGTGCACTTAATGCACTTAATTGTGAACAAATCGCTGGCCAATAAATTGTTTCATATGTCATTATAATAGCTTACATGTTGTGCACACACCAAACAAACTGATGTAAGTTTGATACAAGTATCAAAGCGACACGTTCATCATTGCACATTTCATTATTGTTGTAAGAAGACATTCTAAATTGTTCTGAACGCTCCCAATGTAAATGGCGATGATAATTTGACCTACCTCCTGTGATGGAGATCTCTTAGGCATTCTATATTGAGACTGTGACAGCGACTCCACAGAGGGTGAGACAACATTTAGACATGCTGAGTTTTCTGTTTACTTGTAGAACTATACATTCTCTCTCTCTCTCTCTCTCTCTCCCTCACACACACACACACAGATACACACACCCCTTGACTTTCTTGAACTTTCAATTTAGATAATGTTACTGTACATACCTTTTGTCATAACACTAACCTCAGTAAGCAAAAGAAAAACATTTCCCTTTTACATTTCCGTCCTTTAGTAGATGCCCTTTTCCAGAGCGACTTACAGCTGATACAATCTAATAATCCAAGCAATTGTGGGTTAAGGGACTTCTTTACAGACCCAACAGTGGCAGCTTGGCAGACGTGGGAATTTAACCCTTGACCTTGTGGTCCCAAGTCCAGTACCTTAACTGCCACAGAGGGAAAATACTATTGTTTTGTATGGATAAGCAAAATGTCCCCCCAAAAGGAAAAAAGTCATACAATGATATTTATCGGTATGATACACAAGCTTGACACCACACACACACACACACACACACACACACACACACGTTTGACTTTCCATCAACATGAATGACAATGAAGCATTACTGCAGATAATTAATGCTACATCTACCCCAAACCTTAACCCCAGCAAGCTAAAGCAAGTAGCTCTTTTAGCTTTTCAAATAAAAGTTGCCATTTTTGTAAAAACTGTACTTTATGTTTTATGCTTCTGCAGAAAAATAAAGTACAGTTTGCACAGAATGAACGCTAAACAGTCTAAATACAAGAGAGCAAAGTCAAGAGCAAAGCCAAGGCTGACCCCATTATTCTCTCTTTTCTCTTGTCTGTTGATTTGTTTGTGTGGCACAGGGTCACGATGGCCATTTATTGACCTGTAGACAGCGTGAGAGAGACCTTCTCTGAGAACAAAAAGAGGTTGAACAACATTACACAAATAAATGCTTTGAATTTCCTGGATACCTTTATTAAATAGGTCACATGACCTGAGCAGTATCAACTGACCTACTTCTGTGATTAAGAACTTCTTCAGGTAGAAGAGCTACAGTTTGTCAACAAATGCGTGAGAAAAAATATTACCATGTTCTTCAAAGAACGACTGCAAGGGATATACATACAGTGGGGCAAAAACGTATTTCGTCAGCCACTGATTGTGCAAGTTCCCCTACTCAGAAAGATGAGAGAGGTCTGTAATTTATCACAGGTACACTTCAACTATGAGAGACAAAATGAGAAAAAAAAATCCAGTATTGTAGGATTTTGTAGGATTTTTAAAGAATTTAATTATAAATCATGGTGGAAAGTAAGTATAACTTCTTCTTTAAGAAGCTCTTCTGTCCTCCACTCGTTACCTGTATTAATGGCACCTGTTTGACCTCGTTACCTTTATAAAAGTCACCTGTCCATAGCCTCAAATAGTCAGACTCCAAACTCAACCATGGCCAAGACCAAAGAGCTGTCGAAGGACAACAGGAAGAAACTTGTAGACCTGCACCAGGCTGGGAAGAGTGAATCTACAATAGGCCAGCAGGTTGGTGTGAATAAATCAACTGTGGGAGCAATTGTAAGACATACGTACAAGACCATTGATAATCTCCATCAATCTGGGGCCCCACGCAAGATATCATCCCATGGGGTCAAAATGATCATGAGAACGGTGAGCAAAAATCCCAGAACTACACGGAGGGACCTGATGAATGACCTGCAGAGAGCTGGGACCAAAGTAACAAAGGCTACCATCAGTAACACACTAGGCTGAGAGGGACTCAGATCCTGCAGTGCCAGGCGTGTCCCCCTGCTTAAGACAGTACATGTCCAGGCCTGTCTGAAGTTTGCCAGAGAGCATATGGATGATCCAGAAGAGGATTGGGAAAATATCATGTGATCATATGAAACCAAAATAGAACTTTTTGGTAAAAACTCAACTCAACATCATGCTTTGGGGCTGTTTTTCTGCACCCAGCCAACTGACCCAACCCCATACCATGACATAGGCTGGCATTTGGACTTGTTAAACAGTCTGGATAGTCCTTTTTGGACACGGTGTCCATTTCTTCCAAAAAAAGATCTGGAATATTGATTGGTCTGAGCACAAAAAACAGTTCCATTGTTTGATGGTCCATCCCAGATGGTTCCGAGCCCAGAAATCGATGCTGCTTCGGGACATGGTTAACATAAGGTTTCTTTTTTGCACAGTAAAGTTTTAAGTGGCATTTGTGAATGTAACTCCGGTTATATAAACAATAAAGGTTTGATAAGATAATGCCTTTCCCCTGTGGTTATAGCAGTTAGTGATGAATGACAGTTCAGAGATCACGCCTCTTCAGTCCAGGCTTGCGCCCTTGCCCTTTATGAACTGAAATTCTTCAATACCTTGAATCATTGAATGATATTATGCACTGTAGAGGAAAAATATGCAAATCCCTTCCAATGTTTTTTGAGGAACATTTCTTTTTAATGTGCTTCAATATTTTTTTCATGCATGCATTGACAAACTGGAGATGCTTATTTGCATTAATGATGAGTGTTACTGCTTTTTAACCATTAGAAAAGATCTAGTGTTACTGCTTTTAACCCCTATAAAAGATCTATTGTTACTGGTTTTGTGGGATTTGAGACCAGGCCCTCAGACGCTGCCGTTTCCACTAGTTGTCTCTACCCGCTGAACCACCATAGCTACCTTTTTACCATTATAGAATATCCAAGGCTACAGCTTTCATGATATGAGAAGATCCTACTCCTATTTCACCATTAACAACACAGCAGTCTGAGACTATTAGTGAAAATACTTTAAATTTGCATGTTTCTCAAATTTCTTTAAATTGTTTTCCATTACATACCATAAAATCGACATAAAGGACCTAAATCTTTGACAAACACCTGATAGATTTCAGAAGCTATTACTATTTTTCATCACCCTTTTGCTGCACCGCCAGTCTGCAGTCCAACAGGCATGGCAAGTCTAACGAGAATCAGAGCTCAATACGTCTTATAAAAAAAAAACATGAAATCCTTCACAGAGATTTTACAGTTTTATTACCTAATTAGATCTACAACAGCTCACCAAGTCGTGAAAGATTTACATTATAACTGCACCTGGCTACTGTGGATAAATTCTCTGAAACGGTCTTGAAAACTAATTAAGTATTTGTAATGCAATATTTATAAGTAATACTTAATGCTAATTACACTATGCAATTTGTGCTTAGAACAATATAAAAAATATATTAATGTAACAGGTACAGGCTTTCTTTAATACTGACAATAACGCTGAAAAGGGTATAACACTGGAGCCACACCTTGGTAGCATCATTGCCATGTCTTATAAGTATTTGGTGCAACATCATGAGCTACGTGAATGGATTCCAAGGATTGCTTCTATGTCCGCAAAAAACATACACACGTAAAAACAGGCTTGCTTAAAGCCGAGAGAGGCTGTGCCTGATGCGTGCAAAGGGACAGGGTTAAAAAAACAAGCGGCATGTAAAGAGGTGAAGGGCACAGTGACTTTGAGAGTTAATTAAAACATAATGATGCATTCCTCTACATGACTGGCCTATGTGCATTTCTGTGAGCCTTAATGACAAAATATGAAGCAGTCACTGACAGACACACACCCACATGCACTCTTTGATCACTTTATTAGGCACACCTCCTCGTTTCTACATTCATTGCCCATTTTATCTGTTCCACTTACCATAGATGCACTTTGTAATTCTACCAAGTACATACTTGTTAGTCCCTTTTATTCTGTTCTCTGATGGTCAGGACCCCCACAGAACCACCACAGATCAGGTCCTATTTGGGTGGTGGATCATTCTCAGCACTGCAGTAACACCGATGTGGTGGGGGTGGTGTGTTGGGGTGTGTTGTGCTGGTATGAGTGGAGTTTTTACACACCTCAGTATCACTGCTAGACTGAAAATAGCCCGACGGTTAAAAATGTCCAGCCACCAGCATCCTGTGAGCACTGGATGAAGGATGACTAAAACAAAACTATGCAACAACAGATGAGCTACTGTCTCTGACTTTACATCCACAAAATGGAGCAATAATAAAGATGTCTCAGGGTGGACAGTAGCTGGGTTTCTATCCAAACATTTCGCAAATGTTAGGCGCATTTATGAAATTTTTGCAGAAAAAAAAATGCAAATCAACCTCGTCCTAGCACAAACCTCTTTTTGCAATTTTGGACTTTTACCGTTTTTTCAGGGTTTTAGGTATTTTTTTGGATTTTTTATTGCACCTATTCAAAATTCGCAAACGCTTAAAGGATGGAAAACCCAATAGTGCATGAACACTGTTCATAAACTCCAGCAGCACTGCTGTATCTGATCCAATCATACCAGCAAAACACACAATAACACACCACCACCACAATATCACTGCAGTACTGACAATGCTCCTCATACCTGATCTCCAGTGTTTCCTGACTATTAAAGAAGTAAAGGGGGCTAAAAGTATGTAGAGAAACAAATGGACTACAGTCTGTAATTGTAGAACTACAAAGTTCAGCTATATGGTAAGTGGACCTGAGCGCAAAAACAAGAAGGTGTACCTAATAAAGCATTCAGTGAGAGTAGAGCACAAGACTGATTTCCTTCAGGACTGCCTTTAAATAAACTGATGTTAATTATTATCCTGTGAACAGGCAAGGTCATGGTTAAGCACCTGTGAAAGCCATCTACACGACTAATCACTTTAATTACATATCCTGTTTACTGATGTCATGTAAATGCCAGGGTACAATGTAGAATATTTCATGGTATTAAAAAGAAATGCAGTAACATTGGACATCGCCAAAGGAACTTTCAAATCATACCACGATCTGACTAAAATTTACAAAAGTCAATCTGGAAACAGGAAAAAGGTTATTGCTTAAAAATCATCTTACCAGAACCTGATCGAGATTCATGACTGACTCTGAAGGTTTCACGCACTCCCTCATCATCCTCGCCACTCTGCCTGTTCCTCTCTCCCTGCCCTTCAGATGTGCAGTCTTATACCTCCCTTGCCTTTCTATCCCTTTCACCTTCAGAAAACGTTCCGGTATCAGTAACTGTACCTGCTTTTTTATGCAATTGAGGGATTCGGTCTGGAAACAACATTGCCCATAATGCAATAGTGATTAACTGCCCGCTTGACAATGTGCTGTCAGCAGCACTTAATACACAGGGCTGGAGTCCCACAAGGTCAATTCATCAGTCATATTAAAAAAACTCCTCAAACTATCTGGCACAGGTCGAGCAGCACATTTTGGCTACAAGGCTACAAGCGGGTGGGCACCCCAACATCACGCCAAATCTTGCAGACCAGCACCGAGAGTCTTACCTCTTATTAAAACCTCCATAAGCTGAGCCTGAGACAAGAAAAGATCACATTATTGTGGAGCATTGAGAGCATTGAAGATGGAACGTGGCTGGGTCTTCCAGCATGACAATGATCCCAAACACACCGCTCGGGCAACAAAGGAGTGGCTCCTTAAAAAGCATTTCAAGTTCCTGGAGTGGCCTAGCCAGTCTCCAGACCTCAACCCCATAGAAAATTTCTGGAGGTTGAAAGTCCGTGTTGTCCAGCGACAGCCCCAAACATCACTTCTCTAGAGGAGATCTGCATGGAGGAATGGGCCAAAATACCAGCTACAGTGTGTGCAAACCTGTTGAAGACTTACAGGAAACGTTTGACCTCTGTCATTGCCAACAAAGGTTATGTTACAAAGTATTGAGTTGAACTTTTGTTATTGACCAAATACTTATTTTCCACCATAATTCACAATTAAATTCTTTAAAAAATCCTACAATGTGATTTCCTGGATTTTGTTTTTTCTCATTTTGTCTCTCATAGTTGATGTGTACCTATGATGAAAATTACAGACCTCTCTCATCTTTCTAAGTAGGAGAACTTGCACAATCAGTGGCTGACTAAATACTTTTTTGCCCCACTGTATATATCACAATCTGACAGACGCTCTTACAAAAGCCACGCAAACAGTTGAGTGTCACAACGCACGTACGTAAAAATCTACAAGTATTCATTACCAGTTAGACTAGTCTTTTGACAGAGCTGCTAACAGAACTGTACCTCTGAGAGGAATCAATGTTCAGACTGTGCAAGGCTTTATGAGAAGGAAGTAGCAACAATGCAAGCACACGATTCAGCCTCCAAACATCAATCCATCCCTCTGATATCCCAGCACAGGAGCCAATCTGCATAGAGTAACTGATAAGTCGACTCTGTATGATCTCCTATGCTGTGCTGAGGGAAGCGGTGGATGTATATTTAACCTGCATGCTCAGGTTGCCTCTACAGATGTAAACATGACCGTTAAAGCAAGTACATTTGCCCTGCAGTCACATACAACTGAAGAGCTGAATGTGTCATCTACACAGATGGGAATCACAACCATCTGTGCCTGGGTCTTCATACCCTTTCCCTTTTCCCCGTTTTGTTATGTTGTAGACTTGTGCTTAAAAAAATGAATAAATTAATAAAAGAAAATATTCCCAAATCATTCTGCACTCAATACTCCATAATGTGAACATAATGTCAAAGTTGCTAATTTATTCAATCGGAAGTACTTCAATTTCACATGGACATAAGTATCCAGACCCTTTGCTAAGACAGAAGCCTCTCCTCTGTAAACGATATCTGAAACATCACCCATCTGGAGTTTTGGTGGAGCTCTGCAGTGATGGTTGACCCTCCGGAAGTTTCTCCCATCTGCACACAGGATCTTTGGAGCTCAGTCAGACCACTGGGTTCTTGGTCACCTCTCTTACCAAGGCCCTTCTCCTCTGATTACTTTCTTTGTTGGGGTGGCCAGCTCTAGGAAGAGTCCTGGTTGTTCCAAACTTCTTCCATTTAAGAATTATGGAGGCTTCTGTGCTCTTGGGAACTTTCAGTGCAGCAGAATTTTTGTAGCCTTCTCCAGATCTGTGCCTCCACACAATCCTATAGGTTAGATTTCTACATCAGTTCCTTCCTCCTCATGGCTTGTTTTTCGCTCTGATATGCATCGTTAGCCGTGAGACCTTATATACACAGGTGTCTTATCACAGGTGGACTTCAGGCAAGGTGTAGAAACATCTCAAAAAATGATCAAGAGAAATGGGAGGGCACCATTATGGGGTATTGAGTACAGATTGATGGGGAATGTATTTTACTTTAGCACAAGGTCTCAACAAAGTGTGAAAAAAGTGAAAGGGTCTGAAGACGTTCCGAATGCACTGCATCTTCGATAACTGACTGAAAACTTTAAAAAAAAAAATTAATTCTGAAGAATAACAATTCAAACTAGTGTACGTCGCTTATATAAACGTTTAAACAAAAAGAATCTTTAGTCCCTGCAATTAAAAGAAATCTCACTGAACGGGATGGGCGTCTCTGAGCATCACCTGACTCACATGGTGTCAAAACATGCAGTGCGTTACACCCTAATAAGATAATGTCACTTGGTAGGATTACAAATGCCACTTAAAACATTACTCTGCAAAAAAACAAGCCTCATGTTAAAGATGTACAGAAGCGGCGTCGACTTTTCTGGGCTAAGAAGCATCTGAAATGGCCCATCACACAGTGGAAAAGTGATGGTCCATCCCAGATGCCACCACCCACAACGTAGCTGATCTGCAGAGTAAAGCGGACAACAAAGTATGTAGAGAAACAGAATACAGTCCGTTATTGCAGAAATACAAAGTGCATCTATATGGTAAGCGGAACTAATAAAATGGACACTAAATGGAGAAACAAAGTACATGATATACAGTGGTGCTTGACAGTTTGTGAATCCTTTAGAATTTATATTTCTGCATAATTATGACCTAAAACATCATTAGATTTTCACACAAGTCCTAAAAGTAAATAGAGAACCCATTTAAACAAATGAGACAAAAATATTATACGTGGTCATTTATTTATTGATGAAAATTATATTACATGAGTGAGTGGCAAAAGTATGTGAACCTTAGCTTTCAGTATCTGGTGTGACCCCCCTGTGCAGCAATAACTGCAACTAAACGTTTCCTGTAGCTGTTGATCAGTCCTGCACACCGGCTTGGAGGAATTTTAGCCCATTCCTCCGTACAGAACAGCTTCAGCTCTGGGATGTTGGTGGGTTTCCTCACATTAACTGCTCGCTTCAGGTCCTTCCACAACATCTCGATTGGATTAAGGTCAGGACTTTGACTTTGGCCAAAACATTAACTTTATTCTCCTTTAACCATTCTTTGGTAGGACGACTTGTGTGCTTAGGGTCGTTGTCTTGCTGCATGACCCACCTTCTCTTGAGATTCAGTTCATGGACAGATGTCCTGACAATTTCCTTTAGAATTCTCTGATTGAATTCTGAAATCATTGTTCCATCAATGATGGCAAGCTGTCCTGGCCCAGATGCAGCAAAACAGGTCCAAACCATGTTACTACCACCACCATGTTTCACAGATGGAATAAGGTTCTTATGCTGGAATGCAGGGTTTTCCTTTCTCCAAACGTAACGCTTTTCTTTTAAACCAAAAAGTTCTATTTTGGTCTCATCCTTTCACAAAACATTCTTCCAATAGCCTTCTAGCTTGTCCACATGATCTTTAGCAACTGCAACAAGCAACAATGTTCTTTTTGGATGAGCAGTGACTTTCTCCTTGCAACCCTGCCATGCACGCCATTGTTGTTCAGTGTTCTTTCTGAGTGGTGGACTCATGAACATTAACATTAGCCAACGTGTGCGAGGCCTTCAGTTGCTTAGAAGTTAACCTGGCCCAACTATTACACACCTTGCTCTTTGTTGGTCGACCATCCTGGGGAGGGTACAATGGTCTTGAATTTCCTCCATTTGTACACAATCTGTCTGACTGTGGATGGTGGAGTCCAAACTCTTTAGAGATGGTTTTGTAACCTTTTCCAGCCTGATGAGCATAAACACCTCTTTTTCAAAGGTCTTCAGAAATCTCCTTTGTTCGTGCCATGATACACTTCCACAAACATGTGTTGTGAACAGCAGACTTTGATAGATCCCTGTTCTTCAAATAAAACAGGCTGCCCACTCACACCTGATTGTCATCCCATTGATTGAAAACACCTGACTCTAATTTCACCTTTAAATTAACTGCTAGTCCTAGAGGTTCACTTACCTTTTCCACTCACCAATATGTAATATTGGATTATTTTCCTCAATTAATGAATGACCAAGGATAATATTTTTGTCTCATTTGTTTAACTGGGTTCTCTTTATCTACTTTTAGGACTTGTGTGAAAATCTGATGATGTTTTAGGTCATTTTTATGCAGGGTTCACAAACTTTCAAGCACCATTGTGTGTGTATATATCTAATAAAGTGGTCGGTGCGTGTATATAGTGTGTGTACAGGCACTAGGTGGTGGGAAGACCTTTAACCACAACCAAAAACACTCACCATGCAGCTCCTCAACACTCAGAGTAGAACGGAAAATCAGTTAAAGCCGGAGCTATTGAGGATTAACACCACGAGGGTCAGCGTTTAAAGGGAGGGAATATTTGGTATATAATATCACATTCAGCCAAGTCTCCACACAAAGCAAGTCACCAACATACCTCAGCACAAAACAATATCAATGAGCACAGGAGAGGCAGCAACAGCTAGAGAGAGAGTGAGGAAGACTGACCAGGGTCTGCTGATATCTCAGAGCCTTCCTTTGCGACGCATCGGCAGCCATCGACAAGCTCGCACTGAGCCAAAAATAAAACACACTCACCGTCCCACTCCTGTATTACAGCACTTGGAACACAGACACACAAACACAAATACACACAGAGTCTTGAGCCAGTGATATGGCACCTGCACCACACACACAAAAATACACAAAAATAGCCACGGGTGTTATGGCACTCACACCATCAACAGTTACTGACGTGTCTGGGTAAAATGACAAACACAGATGGTTAGACATGCATGAGATTCACTTGCAAATATATATATTACATAAATAATAATATTTCATTCAGGACAAAAAGTACAAGACGCATGAAAGCTTTTCTCAAAAGTTTTGTTTACTGAGAGAAATTGGAGAGGATAGACAATGAACAACTGAAGACATTTCAGATTTACTCTATCAAAGAAATTGATTGAATTTATTATTAATTAATTCACATATTTTAGCTTTTGACAAATCCAAGTCCCAGACCAGGTCAGTTAATTCTATAAAAAATAAAATGCACCACAAAAAACTGAAACTCTGGACCAACACTCAGAAGATCCAAGATGGACCAAAACAAATAATGAAAAATACACAGTACAATTAACCAGTCTACATATTATATTGAATTATATTTTTTAATATGTTGAAACTGTTCATATCAATTCAGCTTTTGTTCGTTTAAACTACTACTATATTCATATTCATCAGTTTAATTCTTACATTTAACATCTAAGCCGCCAAAGGGGGATGGGTCCCTTTTTGAGTCTTGATCCTACCAAAGATTCTTCCTTACAATGCTTAGAGACTTTTTCCTTGCCACTGTTGCCCCATTTGGGCTTCAAGCTTAGAAAACTGAAGATAAGAGCAAATGATAAAGCTTCTTTGACACAATGCTCCATTGTAAAAAGCACTATAGAAATAAATCTGACATCAACTTTGACTATAGCCAAAATGTATATAGCCAAAAGTCAAAGGTATGCCAAAAGTATTTGGCCATTTCAGCCACACTCATAGCCAACAGGCTCATAAAATCGATAATATATTTAAATAGTCAGACAACTTTCTCAGTCAACTCCAAGTACAATTATTGAAGTAAGAGAGTCTGGGAGTGACGACATCTTTGCTGAGAAGGGACCAACTAGATCTCATCACACAAAATCACCTGGACTCTGTTGCACTGGACTCACTAAAGCATTCTAAACTAATTCAGGAGATTCGTTGATGGCAATCTATGGCCAATCTGGCGCGCGTGTACAGTAACGCACAGTGGAATTGGACTCTCGAGCAGTGGATATGCTTTCACGTTCAGGCAGTTTGATGTACAAAAAAAATGAGCTACCAAAACTGTCAGCTGTAAATTGCACTGGGATTCTTATTTCCAGTGAGAGAGTCTTTACTTATGTTCACAAGAAGCTGCATTAGCTTTCAGTTTTGATTTCAACCATGCAGGAGCCACACCTGAATCTACTCTGCCTTTATACAACTATTAGGTGTGGCTCCTACATCCATGGTGGCTCACTGACTGGCAATACTTAGACACCACGTGTTCATTTAGGTTTCAGTAATAAAGGCATACACTCACTGACAAGAAAAGTAATGCACCCAGATAGAAATGTTGGATTGCCACAAAACTCGAAATGCAGTTCTGTCTCAGGCAGATATGTAATTGATTACAAGTGTGGTCTGATCAGATACTGGGTCTTCCCACAAGAGGGTGTAAAGCTGTTTCCCCCACTGCACTATAAAAAGGCTCTTGGAGGCTACTTTTTGGAAGTGTACCTCTTGGTGAGAGATCGCTGACTGCTAGACATGCCTCTGTGATGCACTCGAAGATATTTTTCCCAGTTGACAGCCTTTGAGAGGGGGTGCAACCTAGGACTGAGAGAAGCACGATGGTCGGTTTGACAAACTGCCCATCATCTAGGCTTTTCTGATCCTAGCTGTTAGGAGGTGCAGTGGTTCCGTGAGGTACGTACCAAGGCAAACAGGCTCCAGCTGAACCAGACAGACCAACAAGCACGAGCAGCTCCCATAGTTTCATTGTAAACCATCCAGCCACAGATGGCACCTTCACTACACACCCGTCTCTGCCTGGACCATTTAAGGCACTTAGAAGGAAATTTGTTGTCACGGAGCCCATTACGTGTTCTGCCATTGACAGCCAGCCACTGTTGCCTGTGTTGCAGTGATTTCGTGAACAAGAAATTTGGACTGCTATGGACTGGAAACGTTTCGTCTTTAGCAACGAATCAAAGTTCTGTTTCGGATTCGACGACAGACGGATTCGAGTATGGAGGCCATGTGGTGAGCACTTCAATCATTCCCCAACTGCTGGGGTGATGGGTGAAGATCTGCATGCCCAGCTACCACATCTGTGAGCAAATACCATATGGACCCTGATTGCCTCCAGGCTAGAGGTGGCCTAACCGGGTACAAGAGCTTCCCATCAATTGCAGTTTTCTCCGTTAAAGATATCATTTTGCTCTAATATTGTAATTCTTTACATACAGTGGTGTTAAAAAGCCCCCTTCCTGATTTCCTAATTTTTGCATGTTTGTCACACTGAAATGTTTTGGAACATCAAACCAATTTAAATATTAGTCAAAGACAACACAAGTAAACACAAAATGCAGTTTTTATATGAAGGTGTTTATTATTAAGGGAGAAAAAACATCCAAACCTACATGGCCCTGTGTGGAAAAAGTGATTGCCCCCAAACCTAATAACTGGTTGGGCCACCCTTAGCAGCAACAACTGCAACCAAGCGTTTGTGATAACTTGCAATGAGTCTTTTACAGTGTTTTGAAGCACTTTTGGCCACTCATCTTTCCAGAATTGTTGTAATTCAGCCACATTAGACGTTTTTAAAGGTCAGGCCACAGCATCTCAATAGGATTCAGGTCAGGACTTTGACTAGGCGCCTCCAAAGTCTTCATTTTGTTTTTCTTCAGCCATTCAGAGCTGGACTTGCTGGTGTGTTTTGGATCATTGTCTTGCTGCAGAACCCAAGTTCATTTCAGCTTGAGGTCACCAACAGATGACCGGACATTCTCCTTCAGGATTTTTTGCTAGACAGCAGAATTCATAGTTCCATTTAT
The DNA here is from genome assembly GCA_025084515.1 of Ancistrus triradiatus. NCBI lineage: Eukaryota > Metazoa > Chordata > Actinopteri > Siluriformes > Loricariidae > Ancistrus > Ancistrus triradiatus. The sequence continues at coordinate 148,886 of JAJAGP010000390.1, forward strand.
CACAGCAAGTCTTCCAGGTCCTGAAGCAGCAAAGCAGCCCCAGACCATCACACTACCACCACCATATTTTACTGTTGCTATAATGTTCTTTTTCTGAAATGCTGTGTTACTTTTACACCAGATGTAATAGGACATGCACCTTCCAAAGAGTTCTACTGTCTCGTCAGCCCACAGAATGTTTCCCCAAAAGTTTCTCCCAACAAGATGTGTTCTGGAGAAATTGAGCTTTAATGTTCTTTTTGCTCAGCAGTGGTTTTCATCTTGGAACTCTGCCATGCAGGCCATTTTTGCCCAGTCTCTTTCTTATGGTGGAGGCATGAACACTGACCTTAACTGAAGCAAGTGAGGCCTGCAGTTCTGTGGATGTTGTTGTGGGGTCTTTTGTGACCTCTTGGATGAGTCGTCGCTGCGCTTTTGGGATAATTTTGGTTGGCCGGCCACTCCTGAGAAGGTTCACCAATGTTCCATGTCTTCACCAATTGTGGATAATGGCTCTCACTGTGGTTCGTTGGAGTCCCAAAGCTTTAGAAATGGCTTTATAACCCTTTCCAGATTGATAGATCTCAATTACTTTCTTTCTCAATAGTTCCTGAATTTCTTTGGATCTCGGCATGATGTGAAGCTTTTAAGTATCTACTGGTGTACTTCACTTTGTCAGGCAGGTCCTATTTAAGTGATGTCCTGATTGAGAACAGGTGTGGCAATAATTAGGCCTGGGTGTGGCTAGAGACAGTGAACTCAGGTGTGATAAACCATAGTTATGTTTTAACAAGGGGGAGCAATCACGTTTTCACACAGGGCCATGTAGGTTTGTATTTTTTTTTTCTCCCTTAGTAATAAACACCTTCAATTAAAGACTGCATGTGATGTTTACTTGTGTGGTCTTTGTCTAATATTTAAATTGGTTTGATTTTCCAAAACACAAATGTGACAAACATGCAAAAAAAAAAAAATAGGAATAAACATTTTCTTACACAAAGTTTGTCGATTCCAACAATTTCTTCTTGGCGAGCTATTTTTTGTCAGTGAGTGTACTTAAAATTAATAAATGCATTCTATTGTGCATTCCATTGTGTATAAAAAAAAGAATTCGTTTTTCGCATCGCATTCGGTGTGTAACGGCCATAAAGCATTTACAGGCTGGGAACAGATGTACATGTGAGAAGATTAGGCTCGTGTGGTGTAACTGTGAACAAAATGTCATTGGACACTGAGCATGTGCGTATCTGTCAGCAATAATGGACGGCTAATTGTCGGCCCTGCCTGCCTTTAACGCCAGCCTCAATGCAGTTATGTGCCAATGGCATTGTGCCAGCTCGTCTACCAGCCTCTCTCGTCTGGATTTCGGTTTTGCTTCCTCTCTCTTCCACTCCGGGCCAACATGGGGCTTTTGGAGAGGATACTTCTTCCCCTTAGTGTGCCCCTGTAACCTGATGAACGCACATGCATGTGTGAGTGTGTTCTTGAAGTGAGGGGGGCACAGCAACTCTCACCTCGTCAGAGAGGAAGAAGCCGAGATACACTGTTCACGGGGCTAAGCATGCGCTCACACACACACGCACAGGCTTTAAATATGACTTGCATACCTTGCATGTTAAAGCACGGTTATGATTAATGGGGGATGAGCTGCCCCTGTTGATATTCCTGACTTGTCATAGAGTCAGGCTTTGTAAATCATCATATCCTCATGCAAAACTACTCATTTGAAACATAAAAGATTGAAATGACCTTATATTTATGGCAACGTTTTATTGCCCTTATCCTATCCTAAGTACTAGAGACTCGATGACTAAAAGACAAAGAGCAACTCCAGAAGAAACAGGCTGTACAATTGAAAGGAGGCTCCAGTACCCTGTTGGGTCTCCAGCAGCCTGGACACAAAATGGGATAGAGTTTGGCATGGAGGCATACAGGTTGTGTATGGTATCCTGTAGCACATTTGCCCACAGCTGGGCCTGTAGATCCTGCACACTTGTAGGGTGCTGAAGCTGGCATCCCAGCTAGGTCCTTAAATGCTTGATTGGTGAAAAATCTGGCAACCAGGCAAGACAAAGAAGTGTTGCAATATGGCGGAGATATTCCTGGGAAACCCTTGAAACACGTGGCCATAGGATATCCTGTATATAACACTGAGTTGTTAGTGTTAGTGTTAGAGTAATGGCTCCCCAGATCATCACACCACCAATGGGGCAGTGTGTCTCTCCACAGCATAGGCAGGATTGAAGAGCTCACCACAAGCCCTCCATACTCGAACTGGTCCGCCATCAGATCCCAAACAGAACCAGATTCAACGATAAAGACGATATGGTTACCAAAAAGTTCTATTTTAGTTTCATATGATCACATGATATTCTCCCAATCCCCTTCTGGATCATCCATATGCTCTCTGGCAAACTTCAGATGGGCCTGGACATGTACTGGCTTAAGCAGGGGGACACGCCTGGCACTGCAGGATCCGAGTCCCTCTCGGCGTAGTGTGTTACTGATGGTAAGCCTTTGTTACTTTGGTCCCAGCTCTCTGCAGGTCATTCATCAGGTCTCTCCACGTAGTTTTCTGGGATTTTTTGCTCACCCGTTCTCATGATCATTTTGACCCCACAGGATGAGATCTTGCGTGGGGCCCCAGATCGAGGGAGATTATCAATGGTTTTTTATTGTCCTTTTTCCATTTTCTTACAATTTTTCCCACAGTTGATTTATTCACACCAACCTGCTTGCCTATTGTAGATTCACTCTTCCCAGCCTGGTGCAGGTCTACAATTTTCTTCCTGGTGTCCTTTGAAAGCTCTTTGGTCTTGGCCATGGTTGAGTTTGGAGTCTGACTGTTTGAGGCTGTGAACAGGTGTCTTTTATACAGATAACGAGGTCAAACAGGTGCCATTAATACAGGTAACAAGAGGAAGACAGAAGAGCTTCTTAAAGAAGTTGTTACAGGTCTAGGAGAGCCAGAAATCTTGCTTGTTTGTTGGTGACCAAATACTTATTTTTCACCATGATTTACAATTAAATTCTTAAATTCTAAAAAATGTTTCCCTCATTTTGTCTTTCATAGTTGAAGTGTACCTATGATGAATATTACAGACCTCTCTCATCTTATATAATACGTTTTTGCCCCACTGTATATGGTGAGAGAAACTACACCCCCACTGAAAAGAAAAATAAAGCTGATAGGACACTGTGCACAACTTGATCTACTCACCAACATAGCACAAGACTATAGTCATGAAAACAATTTGGCTAGTGGACGTAATGCGATCAGAGGCAAACCACCGTGGTGGAGGTCATTCCATCATCCACAGCAGGACAGGGACACCCAAGGCCATTGAAGAAATGGGGAAATACATCAGAGCAGCATTGAACAGCACAGATCGGCTGGGAAACAAGAAAGGCAAGGTGAAACAAGAGCACAATATCAGAAATTGTTAATTTAATAAGGTAGCCACAATAGAACTACTGATTAAGCAAGCAGATTTTCAGAAGGATAAGGCATCGTGCATTAGCAGGTCATTACCAAAATAATAGACCAGAACAGTAGGGCTTCAGACACAATGCGCTCAGTAACTGTGCCAATCATGCAGCCGCCTTCACCTTAAACACAAACGACATCAGAAACACAAACGCCCCCCTCTCACCCACAAGGCATTACAAGACAATTAACATCCAGCAAAACACAATGCGACGGAAAACAAAAGCACACCTGGACACACAAGCAGCAACCACTCGTACATAATTAAACAAAGCCACATTACCGGCACAGATTTTTTTATATATATTTTTATTCTAAGAGTTCTTTTACAAAAATATCACAAGTTACTGAATAACAGCATTTTAAACCGCATCATACAGAACATACAGGCAACGGCAGTGAATAACAGGCAAACATCAAATTGTATTAAATTAATAAGTCGATCCATTCATTCTCGGAGGTTAGATGGAAATCACCTTGTGTAAAGCTCAGAGAAAAAAATTCACTTTCAGGATCTCAGCATTTTTGCTCAATAGCTCAGAATACAGAGTGAAGGATTAGATCAGGCTGTGTGAAATTTTAGTTCACTTCCATAACATCTGTTCATACACTCAAATCCCATCAGGCATAGAAATGTGCTGTTTAGATAATAAATACATTATACAGACAAAAGTTTGTGGACACCCCTTCTAATTGAGCTCATTTGTAACACTCAGAATATATGGCATACATTTCTGGATTCTCCATGGACAAACAGGCAGTAGAATGGATTGTACTGATATCGCAGCGACTACCAGTGACGTCCTTATAGGTTTCCACTTCCAACAAGTCAGTTCAGCTTTCTGTCCTGCTGCCCTTAAAGTAAATAGAGAATTGGTCTGCCAGCTTTGTTCGAGAACATGGTACAAGTACAAAGTCCGTTCTCACAGCAAACGTAGGGGGAACGGCGTCCAAACGTGGCGTCCACAAACTTTTGTCTATATAGTGTATCCAATCAAAATGAGTGGATTTTACTTTTGCATCACATGGACATGTGGCCTGCATTGAACACTACAGGGTCTGATATTACAACACCAAACTATGAAATATGACATTTCTGTAAGTTTTAATAACCCATCGAGTCATTGCTGATACCTCACATAAAACGGTTTTCCTCATCAGTTATATATGGTACATTTAAATACAACAATAATTTGGCCATGGGTGCCCAAACTTTTGAACAACCCTGTATAGTACTCGCTATATATTGCATACATGTGACCACGAAACCACTGACGTAAATAAAATCCATCACTCTTCAGTACACAATTGGCCCATTTATACTCTCAGGGAGTGGCTGACTTTCAAAATGAAATCAAAACAAACTAGTTTCAAGGTCAACAACACAACAATCCGGGAACAACTATGTGGTGGTTGGTATTTGGAGCATTTCAAAACTGCAAACAGAAGCAGCAAATCAATACTGGAAAGCGCTCCCTCCATTCTACAGCACCATCGGATTGATTTAACTGACCTCACAAAGTAATGCTGGAGTCCATCTTACAATAATGGAAGACGTTATAGATTAACTGTACAGCTTTACGTCTGAAAGATTTAAATTCTTATTAATGCTACAGCTAAGGATAAACCATTTTAAAATACTTTTCTCTGAAGGAGAAGCATACGTTTGTAAGCTTGGCAATATAGAACTGAACACTAGGGGTGTAATGATGCACTGGTCACGATTCACTAGTTCAAAATTCGATTTTTTTTTTTACATTTTCTTTTAGCTATTTAGGGTAAACAATGCACATTTCTTGAATAATAATAATAATAATAATTACAAAAAAAAAAACAAACAAACAAAAAAACACCTTTAGTCTCCTGCAATTAAAAAAGATCAGAAAAAGTTTAAAATTGTAAATAGAATTCTGTATTGTTGCTTCACTATATGTTATATATTTCAACCAGATGAAACTTTTTTTTTTTTTTTTCTGAAAAATAATCATTAAAACTTTTCTTGTGTAAAAAATGTAAACAAAACCTTTGGTCCGCTGCAGTAAAAAAAATTTTTTTAAGTTTTAAATGTATATGGGTGCACAATGTATGATTATACTCTCTGGTAAACCAAATAAAAAAATAAAAAAATTTAAATGTATATTTAACAAAACAAAACAAAACAAAACAAAACAACAACAACAACAACAAAAAAAAAGGTAACATGATCAATCGCTACATTTGTTTTTTATCGCGATGCATCGTTACACCCCTACAGAACATTTTGATGTCTTTACTGTGATTACAGATGGGCAAAGTAATTACATTATCGCAGTTTATGTACCTATTTTTAAACATATTTTTGAATAAAGAGGTACTAAATAATAAGGTATTGGGGTCTAGTCTTTGTTTTTTGGTCAAATATACAGTGTTTCTTGAAAATGTGAACCCTTTAGAATTTTCTATATTTCTGCATAGATATGATCTAATATGATCTAGAGAACCCAATTAAAAAAGTAAGCCAAATATTATACTGGGTCATTTATTTATTGAGGAAAATGATCCGATATTACATATCCATGGGTGGCAAAAGTATCTGAACCTCTAGGAGTAGCAATTCATTTTAAGGAGAAATTAGAATCTGATGTGTTCAGCCAATGGAATGACAATCAGGAGCGAGTGGGCATACTGTTGTATTTAAAGAACATGGATCCATCAGTCTGATCCTCAATAGACGTTTGTGGACCTCAGGAAAAGACTCCATGCTCATCAGGCTGGAAAACATTCTAACACCATCACTAGAGTCTGGACTCCAATCGAAAGTCAGACAGATTGCCTACAAACTGAGGAATTAAGTCCATTGTTACTCAGTTGACCATCAAAGATCACTCCAAGAGCAAGGTGTGCACTGTTCTCCAAAATGAACATCGATGCCCATTACATGGCACGGACAATCCAGAAAACGTTTGGAAAAACACTCGTGGGACAAGGAGGCCACGACAGAGCGTTTTGGTTTAAAAAAGAAGCGTTATGTCAGGAAAAACAAAAGCACAGCATCCCAACATAAGAACCTTATCCCATATCTAAACCATGGTGGTGGTAGTATCATTGTTTTTGCCTTTTGGCTGCATCTCAGTCATGACCACTTGCAACCATGGATGAAACGAAGAATTCTGAATCAGATCAGCAAATTGTAAAGAGAAATATCAGGACATCTGTCCATGAACTGCATCTCAAGAGAAAGACTAGGTCTTTCTAACAAAAAATGGCTATAAAGAATAAAGTTAATGTTTTGGAATGGCCAAGTCAAAGTCCTGGCCTTAATCCAATAGAAGAAGAATGCCATGGACGTTCATGTGAAGAAACCCACCAACATCCCAATGTGCAGGACTGATCAACAGTTAAGGAAAGGCTTAGCTGCACATGGGGTCAGTAGATACTAAAAACAAAGTTTCATGCTTTTGCCGATTATTATAAGTAATATTGGACAATTTTCAAGTTTCATTTGCTCAACAGGGACTTATGACTTGTGAAAATATGATGTTTTAGGTTACATGTATGCAGAAATACAGAACACTTTAGAAGGTTCACAAACTTTTCAGCACCACGCCTTGCTATCTGGAATGCATCTCGTTCTGGAAATGGTTCAGATAATGAATATTCAAATCCCCCATTCTACTGGGACATCCCTCCTCACTCGTACATTCAAAATCCCACCTATTTTCATAATACATGACATTTTTAATACGCTGGCGAATGCGACTTTACAATGGACTCTCCTCCTGCCTGTTATCTACAAATTAGGATGCCCCTCTAACAGGCAGGGTCTGGTTCTTCACTTGTAGGACTGTGTAATATCGTGCATCACAGAAGTTCCATCTAATGCTTAACGCTGCAAAATTACAATATTAACTGTAGCACCAATGGTACAACCAATGTCAACTTTTCATGCTGTTCTTCAGCCACATTCTTTTGCCACTCTGACATCCTCCTTTACTCTTCACACAAAGGTTCTGATACACATTTTTCATACATATACTGAACTAGGATTCACTAGTGTTCTCCAAGGAAGCTTAGTTTTGCTCACTAGAACCATCCCTTTATTTCATTGTTGTTTTTCGTTTTATACGTTCAGGTATTCAAATACAATTTCTTTTCAAAATGTTAAAATGCCCAAGAGTACGAATGTTCAACCAGTCATAACATAAGCGTTTTATCCCTGCTTGTCAAGGCTGTGGGGTTAACACAGGGCAGGGGCATAAACATGCCCTGGGTGGAGGCATCAGACCATCAAAGGTCAGCCAGGGTCTCCGTTACAGCAATGGGGGCTTCCTGCTTCCCCTCCTTCGGTCAATCGTGCCTGCACTCGACACCCGACCTGACCGGAAGACACAGCCGGGGCTCCACCCGGGTCATTGCGGTGGATGCTAAAGGTATTAACCATCCACCACGCCACCAGAGCGCCCTCGACTGCATGCTGCGAACGGATAATGCGACACAATCACTTGTTAGTGATAATGAATGACACGTTACACAAGTGCAGTAATAAACAGACGTCATTCTGCGTTCTGATTCGGTCAAGTTCAACAGGAATGACTTAAGTCCAGGCGTGCATTAAAGGCATGGAAAGCTTCAGACCTCTGCTGCCTCCTAGAGACGCAGAGTGAAAAGGAATCATGACCCGTGGAATGTAAGCTTGCTAAGGAAGTGTGTGGAATACTGCAAATCACTACTGTACACGTGTCTGACAAAGTGAGGCTATGGAGAAAGTGCGCCCTCGGTACGGCGCGGACTCTATAAAACCGCTTAGGACTATAAAACATCTGAGGAAAAAATAATTAGTAAAAATTTGCTACAAAAGATAAAAACCATGTACAAAGTCCATATATTCCAACAGCTTCAGTGCCTTGGAAAACAAACCCGGATTAAAACCTCGAATTAAAAATAGTACTATACATTTTTTACAGACCCCGGTATTGATTTAAGCACACAAACATATAATACATGACATGTATATAAAATAAGAGCTGTATGTGATAAAATACACACCGGTCACCTTATTAGGTACACCTCCCTGTTTCTGCACTCACTGTCCATTTTATCACTATACAGAAGCAGTTTGTAGTTTTACAATTACAGACTGTAGTCCATACAGTTTCTCTACATACTTTTAGTCCCTTTTACTCTGTTCTCTAACAGACAGAACCCCCACAGGACAGGTACCATTCTCAGAACTGCAGCGACACTGATGTGGTTGTGGTGTGTTAGCGTGCGTTGTGCTGGTACGAGTGGATCAGATAAAGCAGTGCTGCTGGAGTCGTTACACCTGAGTGTCACTGGGCTGAATGTAGTCCACCAACCAAAACTGTCCAGCCACCAGCATCCTGATGAAGGATAAAGGATGAGCAAAACAGGTGAGCTACTGTCTCACATCTACAAGGTGGATCAATATGGTAGATGTGTTTAATAGAGTAAACACTCCAGCAGCACTGCTGTGTCTGATCCACTCATACCAGCACAACAACACTAAAATAGAAAGACCGCTTCAGTGCCACTGTAGTCCTGAGACTAGGAGCAAAAAGGGGACGAACGCCATATATAGAGGAACAATGGACAGCGAGTGTAGAAGCAAGCAGGTGTACCTAATAAAGTGACCAGTGAGTGTATATGTCACAAAGGTGGAGGCATATTTGCAATGGCTATTTTAGTTCTTAGACAGAACTGCAAGCGTGGGTCTAGTTATTTGGGCAGTACTTGGGGAAGAGGTAGAAGTCTTTGCAGAGAGAGCTGGTGAATTCCGACATCTCTTTGCAGCGATGATGTGCTGAGCCCGGAGCATGGCCCTCTCTCTCCTTAATCCGGCTATTCACCTGCATATACATACAGGAAACTTCAGCAAGCAGACCTACAGCCTGTCCGCTGCCTGTAGTGGGAACTGTGAGTGCGTTACCTGCACCAGGATATCAGATAAGTGCGTGTCTCTGGCTCTCTGTCTCATAGCAGTGTCGAGTTCCTGAATGAACCAGGAGCCCTTCTTGGTGTTCCTCATCGCAGCAGTGCCTGAGTTCAAACACAACAACTAGGGTTGGGTATCGCTTGCATTAAATACTGATTCCAAGTTTCAGTTCCAAAATGGTGAAATATACACAAATGTTTATATACAGGGTTTCCTCGGTTCTCGACTAGACTAGAAAACCCTCAATTCTCGTCTTTGCTCGTCTTGACTCATTTCAGCCGAAACTCACGATTCAGCACACAGCGATTCACAATAGCTCTCGCTCAGTGAAGATCTCTGCTGTGTTTATCGTGCTTTTCTTTATTTTTACATCAACAACACTGTATTCTTCATGCAAAAAAGTCCCCATGGGTCCTAAAATGGTTAGTTAAGAGCCAGCCAAAAGGAAATCAGGAACCAAATCCTCCAGAACACAGACTGCATTAGTTTTGCTTTTCACTTTCAATCCTTTACTCACTAAATGACATGAGATTTTTCATGATATTGGCCAACTGTAGGTTAATGCAAGCGTTATTGTGTAATAGGCTCCGCAAACACAGCATAGTCTATATTAAACTCCGATAACTTATGATGGATTTGTCGGAATGGATTCCCCTCTTAAATCAGGGAGCCCCTGGATAATACAAGTCCATTAGTGCATATAATGCCTTATAAAGTGTGGATTTTCTGGGGGGCTGGAACAGTAGTTCAATTTACATTATTCCTTATGGGAAAATATTTTAGCTCTCAACGAGCCTTCTGGAACGAATTAATGACGAAAACGAAGGTACCACTGAATAAAGAATTCCTTGTTTTTTTGTTTTTTTTTTTATTTCAACTGTGTGATTCATGATCTTTAGCCTTTTCATCGCCAACGAGAAAGGAGTATCACAGGCTAGCTGTACTGGAGCTGGCCGTCTATGGAGTTGGCTAATGCAGGAGGGTCTAAAATGCTTAGCGTGGCTTACTGTACCAAAATAGTGACTTAGGAACACCAAACTTCTTTCAATTACTACTGGTCATAAGTTCTGTCTACTGCTGAAACAGCGAATATGTGGTCTAAAGAAAATGTAATCATTTTCACGTTTGTAATCATTTTTCTTCCCATTTAATCCCATTACAAGTATTAATCTTAACATGGCTTAATGCACAAAGAGTGACCTAGGAACACCAAACTTCTCCCAGTTACTACTGGTCATGCGTAACCTCGACTGCTGAAATGAGAAACATGTGGTCCAAAGAGAAAGCAATCATTATGTTGTGTGTTTTCCTTCCCATTTAAACCCATTATGAGTAATAAGCTTGATATGGCTTAACGTACTAAAACAAAGACCTAGGAACACCAAACGTCTCAATTAATACTGGTCATAAGTAATCTATTGCTAAAATGATGAGCCTGTGGTCTACAGAGAAAGTAATCGTTTTATGTTAAGCTTTTTGGACGACAAAAAGCTAAATTGATTACTTTGCTTTTGGATCACAGGTACGAAATTTGGTTTTTCCATACTAAACCCTAATAACATGGAGAGAACTGACCATACAAACAAAGGCGCATATATATATATATATATATATATATAAAAATATATATAAAAATATAGGAAACTTCCTCATTGGTAAACAAAGCTTGTGCCCATCTCTGTGCTAGCTGTAGCTTTGACCTCTCTGCCTTTGTTTGCTTCGTCAAATTCCGCACATTCAGCGAGGCCACGCATTTTTAACCGTCTTATTGAATTCGTTGTTCTGAACGGTTTTCGGACTTGTTCCTCCATGGCTTATTTTCGCCATGCAAGTACAGTATTGCAAACGGCACGCTCTTCCATGCTGAAGACATGTTCGACATGATGGTAGACCCCTCATTACTATCCCTACTCCCTCATTAGTATTGAGCTATATAATAGAGAGACTATTTGGTTGACCAATTAGCACTGAAACACAACCAAAATCTAGCCTTACTCATCGTCAATTTTGGAGTTTGGATTGTGGTGGCCTAGTTGTTAAGATACAGGATTATAGACCAGAAGGTTCGGGGTTCAAATCCCACCTCTGCCAAGCCACCACTGTTGAGTCCTTGAACAAGACCCTTAACCCACAAGGGCTTAAACTGTTACTGTATCAACCATAAGTCGCTCTGGATAAGGGCGTCTGCTAAATGCTGTAAATGCCAACATGTATCGGGTCTCATAAACAAACCGAGTTTAGAGCTCTGTACCCACATGAACTGAATTCTGAATTAGTTAGTAAAAGCACTGTGCTGTTGTACCCCTGCCACCATTGCGTGCTCTGAAATGTAAATGTGACAAGGCTCACGGGTTACGAGCAATCACGCTGAAAATCGGTGCGTCTCTAGTCACATGTCAAAATGAAAGCCCTGCTCTAGATACACAAGCATTCACACAAACGCACACTCTGTAACGTGAGCAGATACACACTGAAACCTTTGAGAGTTGCAAATCCACAGATCATGTCAGATCTCTGAGGCAGTTTCACTCGCAGGTTCTCGCCATCGCCCTGCTGGCTCGCTCGGCTCCGTCTCTTGCCGTTCTCCTCTATCCCAGCGTCCCTCTGCTCACAGCCTGCACCCTGCATGCCATCGTCACCATCTAGCTGGTCCACACCACAGTCCATCTCCTCTAGGGGAAGGAGGGGAGATGAAAGGAAAAAAAGAAAATGACAGAGGATGAGGGTTATCACTCATGGTCAGAAGAATGGAGCACAAGCTTTTCACCCAGCTGCAGATTAGTAAATGCACCAACCTCCTCTACAAGCCTGAATGAAGAACATTTTGGGCTTGTTCTGAAGAAGGGAGCTGCGAGCATTATCGAACCTCTCAAACACCCAGTCCAACTGCAAGACAGAGAGGGGTTCTTAGTTGTAGGGCACGTTACATCAACCCAGTTTTGGGATCTCCCTCCCTTGCAGTATGTTCATTTTTGATTAAGTAAGAGCCAACCTCCAGCAGCTTCCCATCCACACCATAGATGGAGCCCTCCACTCCATGAGAGAGCAAACAGACAGCACAGCAATCAGACTCCGCATGCTCCGATCGCTGGGCAAACTGCTCTATACACTCACGCATGGCCTGAAGAAGAAAAGAGCACATGCACATACAGCCAGTGTTAGTTTTGACAGCACATGTTGATCATAGTCTACTAAAATGTAATTAAGTTTCAGAGTCATCTGAATTGTTTTTAGTTTTAGTCGACTAATTATAATAAGACTATAGTCGACTGAAGCTACAGTAGATGTAGTTGACTTTACACAGGTAAGCGCAGTTTACATACAACATCTGAGGTCTTACTTAAAACAACCAACAGGTAATACATATGTCCAAACTCCAGACGTTGCATTCACAAACTGGTCAAATAAAAAAAGTTAATGCATTTTTACCGCCAAAAAATGGTCATACTTTGACCATTTTTTACATATTTTTACATATTTTTCCATTAACTTTGCATTAACTCCATGCGTACGTAGGAACTACGTTATGGTCCATGTTGCACATCTCTACCAAGAGATGTGAAATGGAAAAAGCTTGTACTCTGTTGTCCTGGTCCTCCCAGGGTTACTTCCTTACAACGTTTAGGGAGTTCTGCCTTGCCGCCGATGGTTTGCTATACATTTATAAGATAATATAAAATTGTAAAAGCTGCTTTAAGACAATTCTCCACTGTAAAAAAAAAAAAAAAAAGCACTATAGAAATAAATCGGACTTGACACTAGAGGCGCTGTTCTGGTTTCCTACATATGCGAGGGCCTTTCATTTTACCACTGTGACTTCCTACTAGTAGTGCTGTGATGGATTTACCTACTTAAAGGCTTAAAGTGTTTTAAAGCTGATATTGCATTGCCAGTTCTGAAAATTGTAGTGTTTCTTCAAGTGGACTCATTCCCTCTGGTTTGTGTGCAGCCAGTGAGGTGCTTTTGTTTATGTTTTGCTTCTACAGTGTGTGTAATTACATAAACTAACTAGTGCACCTGTACGGTTAGATTTCTGCGAAGATAAACGGTGAAGTCCAGCTCGGTAAAGAGTCTCCTCAGCACCTCCTCATCTACCTCTCCTCCTCTCCTCGTGTCCAGCTCTGACAACTCGGGCTGAAAGTGCACGTTACTCAGTACCAGCGCTAGACCACGCGGACTAGAGCTCATCGGGTAGGCCTGTGCAAAACACGAGAGACATGGAGAGTTTGAAGTGCTGGAACTGCCCAAAGAACACGAGAAACAGTAGGTGTGAGGACTTGTGTGGATGTGTGCGTTCGTACCCGTGCACTGTGGGAGACATAGAACTCAGGTGTGCAGGGGAGGACAGCCGAGGTCACTGGACTGTCTGCATCCAAACACATCTCCATAGACTCTGAAAACACAAAACGATTCTCTTCATTTCCACACTCTTGCGACTTGAGCTGGGTCCCTATAAAAAGGCTCTTGGAAGCTACTTTTGGGTAGTGTAGCTCTTTGAGAGAGATCGTTTACATGCCTCTACAGCACACTCATAGACATTTCGCCCGGTTGACAGACTTCAAGAGGGGGCACATCTTTGGAGTAAGGAAAGCAGGATGGTCGTTTCAACAAATCGCCCACCATCTAAACCGTTCTGTCCCAGCTGTTAGAAGATGGGAGCAGTGGTTCCGTGAGGGCACGGGCTCCAGACGGCCCAGAGCACCAGTGGAGAGGATCGTTTGAGCCGAGGATCTTTTATACGCTGTATTTATATGCTGTAGAGTGCTTCCCACACTACTTAGCCTTTCCATCTGGTTCCCCTTCCAAAAGGTGATTTCTTAGCCATTACCCTTCCAAAAAGATCATTCAGGGTCAAGTTTCTTAACTGTAGAAGGGTCAACTGGGTATCCAGATGAAGCTACCAGATGCTGCTACTGCTCAAGTGTAAGGGGAGGCCACACTAAATACTCGCCTCTATAGGATATATGGTTTTTCTGATTTTCTTCAGTAGTTTCTGGTTGTATTCTAATACAACGACTGAGAAATTATATATGGTCAATATATATTGTATACGGTAAAACAAAGCTATATCTAATCCAATGGTGGCCTAAGACTTGCACAGTACTGTAGCTGCACATATTACTGCTACTTTCCTAGTTATTACATTATACAAATGTTATACAATTTTGCTTAATTAATCAGATTTAGATTTCTAAAAACTAATAAAAGAGCTTGCCCCAGTTTGCAAGCAAGCTATGGATTGTATATTCTGTGCAGTGTTTTGTGCAAAATTGATCTTTTTTTTACCCGACAAACACAGTATTGCTCTGCAGAATCAGGTCAAGTGTTCTGAAGAATCATGGATTTTTCCACTAAACTGCCATGCACTCGTACACACCCTCACATACAAACACACACACTCACCTTGGGTACGAGCTCTTTTGGCAGGCACTGCGGCCTCTTGCGTTGGAAGAGGAAGTGAGGGGTCTGAAAAACGCTGCAAACAAACAAAAAAAAAACAAGCAAGCTAAAGCCATTGCATTTGAAATACACAGCTTGTTATACTGTGGGATGTGCAAGCATGTGTTTAATGCATCGTGCCACTGTTAATTAAAAAAATTCATACACACACAATGGTGATTGAAAGTTTGTGAACCCTTTACCATTTTCTATATTTCTGCATAAATATGACGCAAATCATCAGACTTTCACATGTCCTAAAAGTAGATAAAGAGCCCAGTTAAACAAATGAGAAAAATATTATACTTGGCCCTTTATTAATGAGTAAAGTATGTGAACCACTAGGATTAGCAGTTCATTTGAAGGTGAGGAATGACCAAGTATATTAGTTTTGTGTCATTTGTTTAACTGGGTTCTCTTTATCTACTTTTAGGACGCATGTGAAAATCTGATGATGTTTTAGGTCATATTTATGCAGAAATAGAGAAAATTCTAAAGGGTTCACAAACTTTCAAGCAACTCTGGAGCAATGGAAGAAGGTCATGTGGTCTGATGAGTCCAGATTTACCCTGTTCCAAAGTGATGGTCACATCAAGGTAAGAAGAGAGGTGGCTGAAGTGATGCACCCATCATACCTAGTGCCTACCGTACAAGCCTGTGGGGGCAGAGCTAGGATCTGGGGTTGCTGCAGTTGGTCAGGTCTAGGTTCAGAAACGTTATGTGCCCAAAAACTGAGGTCAGCTGAAGACCTGAATATACTGAATGACCAGGTTATTCCATCAATGGATTGGACGGGCTGATGGGACTGGCATATTCCGATATGACAATGCCAGGATTCATTAGGTTCAAATTGGGAAAGAGTGGTTATGGGAGCATGAGCCACCATTTTCACACATGGATTGGCCACCACAGAGTCCAGACCTGAACCCCATTGAGAATCTTTGGGATGTGCTGGAACAGACTTTGTGCAGTGGTCCAACTCTCCCATCATCAATACAAGATCTTGGGGAAAACTGAATGCAACTCTGGACAGAAAAATGTGGTAACAATGTAGAAGCTTGTGGAAACGATGCCACTCTGAATGACTGCCAAAACCAAAGCTAAAAGTGGTGAAACGAAATATTAGTGTGCGAGACCTTTGTTGGCCAGGCAGTGTATAAGCTTAACATAAAACACAGTCCTCTTAATGTCTATGGGGTGTTGTTAAACTTTGGTCTCAGAATCCTTTTTAGATTGGATCAGAACAATTATAGCCCTTACCTCCTGGCATCTCCTGTTCTTGGCAGGTGAACCGTCCTCAGAGAATGAGACATGGTTCTCACTCTTTAAGCGTAGGCTCTGCTGCCACACAAGCAACATGTTCATTACAAAAACGTTCATTTGCACTGTCTAAATATGTTTAATATTATTTGCTGTACTCTTACCTCTCGTTCTCGGAATTCAATGAGTCGTTTGCAGAGGTGCTGCTGCTCGGTCTCTTCGAGAGCCGTGCAGAAGGTCCTGAAGGCTTGGGGACCACGTTTAGGGAGGAGTAACAGTAAACGACAGCTCCGCTTTTGGGACGTTGGCTCTGCCTATGGGATTCAAATAAGGTCACTAATATATTGTATCTATATATTGTTATGTAGGGTTACATTCAGGCCAGAGTATGATGAAAACAGTGAATAAGCTGGGCTTTGGGTTAGTTAGGTCCAATAACTAGGGTTACAATTAGTAAGGTTCTTTATCCATGCCAATAACAACAGCTACACCTTGTTAGTACCGGTTCGGAACTATTTTGCCTTCAGAACTGCCTCAACTCTCCATGCCATAGATTCAACAAGATCCTGGAAATATCTCTCTGAGATTTTAGTCCATATTGACATGATAGTATCACACGGTTGCTGCAGATTTGTCAGCTGCACATCCATGACCTCAATCTCCTGTTCCACGACATCCCAAAGGCGCTCTATTGGATTGAGGTCTGGTGACTGTGGAGGTTAAGTACAGTGGACTCCCTGCCATGTTCAAGAAACCAGTTTGAGATGATTGGAGCTTTGTGACAGTGTGTTATCCTGCTGTAAGTAGCCTCAGAAACGAGACATGTGGCCATAAAGGGATGGACATGGTCAGCAACAATACTCAGGTAGGCTGTGGCATTTAAGCAATGCTCAGTTGGTATTAAGGGGCCCAAAGCGTGCAAAGAAAATATCCCCTACACCATTACACCAGCAGAACCCTGAACCACTGAGACAAGACAGGATGGATCCCTGGTTGTGTGTTCTTTACGTTTTCTATTGTCCAATTTGGGTGAGTCCATGTGAATTGCAGCCTCAGTTGCCTGTTCTTGGCTGACCGGAGTGGCACCCGGTGTCGTCTTCTGCTACTGTAGTCCATCTGCTTCAAGGTCCAATGTGTTGCGCACTCAGTGATGCTCTTCTACATACCGTGGTTGTGACGAGTGCTTATTTGAGTTACTGTTGCCTTTCTCAAACCAGTCTGGCCATTTTCCTCTGACCTCTAGCATCAATAAGGCATTTTCCCCCAAAGAAGTGCCACTCACTGGATATCTTCTCTTTTTTGGACCAAAATCCTACAGGTGGCTGTGTGTGAAAATCCCACTAGATCAGGACGAAACACTAAAACCAGCCCAACAAGCACCAACAACCATGTCACGTTCAGTCATTTAAATAACCTTTCTTCGCTTTTTAGTTTGAACGTCAGCAGGTTGTCTTGACCGTGTCTGCATGCCTAAACATATCGAGTCGCTGCCTTGGTTGATTAGATATACAGGTGTACCCAAGTGGCCAGTGAGTGAATAATCAAAAAAAAAGGTTATGCTCACACACTATAGGCTGGAGTACGCTTACAAGCCTAGTTCACTAGCTTTACCTGAGCTCTTTGCAATAGACTGAGCAATGTGAGCAAACAGTTCATGAAACACACAAGTAGTTAACAGTGCCTTACCAGAATGGTTTCGGCCATGCCATCCGTGAGAATCTCATGCTCCTGTAAGTGCTGTACGAACAGCTCATCCACCACCATCTCTTTACAAAGGGCAACGGAGTTCTTCCTAAGGGCCCTTTTATCAAGCTCCTGCATGCCACACGCCCCAAGCATGGTGCTGCTGTTGAGAGTTGAACATGGGGTTGTGTAAACGTAAGGAGACGCTTAAGGCTTGCGGACAACTACACAGGTAACACCCGTGTAACGTTAAAAGCTAGGTAAATAACCATCATAGAACAGAAGGTGTATGTACACTGATCTGAGAGTCTGGATCCCACAGGGCTATCTGTATCATTTAATTTTCTATTTACTATGGCTGGGTAAATTCAATTTGTTTGTTTTGGATCACGCAAACAGAAATCCATGTACAACACAACACCCTCCATATATGCTATGGGTACCAGCATATATTACTGTATGTAGTATTGTCCTGACCATCATATTCACCAAACCATATTCTTTTTTTAAACAAGGTAAGACCAAAAAACCTGCAAAAATAAAAACCAACTTCACAGATCCTCCAAAACCCCTTCTGAATCTATGAGTCATGGGCTACAGTTCAAAGGCCTGAGCAGGCACTCCCCTACTGGCCTGTGCTCACACTGTGTTTAAACGTTCTGGGCCTGAGCATGCTCGAGCTATCATGCTGCGAGTTTCTGTGGTGGAGAAAAGTGCGCTTGGAAGCACAATAGACTTCAGATTGATCGTCCTTACTGGCTTTTGTGGAGTCGTTTTGGGCACGCTGTCCTCATTACAGATTTCTTGATTAGGCAAATCAGCAATTGTTTACAAAGCAATCATACTAGTCAATAGGGGTCGGTATTATAAAAGAGTTCACAATACGATACGCATCATGATATAAATATTGCAATATTGATTTTTTAGCACAGCCCTATTAGTCTAACGAACCAGACTTAGATGGTCAAACATGCTCAGGCACAGTACAGATCACCTAGTGTGAATACACCCTAAAAAAGCTTAATACAAAAGGTTCACATAAGGCGCTTTCGCACCAGAGAAACTTGTTCATAGTTCCTAAAACCGTGCCCCCTTTCTTGCGTGGGCACACCACAGCAACTGGGAATGACAGGTCTTGGAACACCATTTATTGGGACTTTTTTTTAGCTCCTACTTCAAGGGAGGGTCTATTCTCAGCACGTAGGATCCCTGAGTGACGGAATTGTGTGGTGATTGATCCAAAGGTAGTGACAAGTGAACTTGTTGAGGGCAAGCACCATTTTTAAATACAGTCTAACCACCTTATCTCAACTGACCACACCCCACCCCGTCACCTTGCCAACATCATCGCTCATCATGGGTGATCGCAGAACAGAGTTTCCTCCATGCACTTTACCTCGAAAAGCCACCAACCTCACCTGTCACCAAGTTTAAAATGTGACAAATGTCCTTCCAGCAATTAAATTCTACCTCGCTTAGCCACAGACTGTCGGTAGGCAGCAATTTAATCCTCCTTTAAACTTGCAGCGCCAGATGATGTACAGCCCCTGTCTTATCAGAGACGTTCATGTTTACCTTCAGTTCCAATAACAGTGTACGGATTAGCGTTACAGATTTTCGTACTGTACGTTTACCCAACACAAGAAATACCTCAATGCTTCAAACCCAGCAGACATTCGGCTGAACAAGTGAATACCCAGACAAATACTGAAAAGCAGAACTGAAACGAAACAACGTTGTGACTCAAGTCAGGTTGCAAAAACTACTCCGAATCAGTTTTTTTTTAATAGTGTACGGAACGCCGTGACCTTATGTAATATTGTCGCAGTCCATTTCTACATAATTCTATGCAAAACATGCTGTTTAACCATCTTTTTCCATGGTCTTACCGTGCTTTGTGGCGGCCTGGGCACTTGTAATAAATGATAAATCCTGCCTTCAAGGTGAAACAGATGTGTTGAAAGAGCCCAGCAACAGGAATGGCAACTTCCCAGCTGCACTACTTCTCGGGCTACAATAACAGTGTAACCGCAAAGTCAAAAACAAACCAAATGCGCCACTTCTGCCGTTTTGTCGTGTGATAGGCTAAATATTATAAGTACATATAACTATTTTAAAACGAATATAACTATTTTCGGACTAGTACGAAGAACCTGGACAAAGTTAACCGACGCTAAAATAATACTACACAAACACAACTCCTAGCTTTACTGGCTAGCTCTACTACTAGGCTACAGGAGCACGAGGCATTCCATTGCAGTCATCCGTTTGCAGCTGGGTGCAGCTTTGTCAATGGAGAAAAATCCCACAGGAGCGAGCAAGAGCTAAAAGTTATCCAGGGTCGGGAAATAATCCGAGTTTAAAATATAATTGACAGAAGAAGGACTCTGCTACTGTAACTTCCGCGCCAAGCAGCAGCGAATGAAAGCCGCGCTCCTCCTTCTTCTGTAGGAGCTCCAGCGCAAGCAATCCCGCGCTGTGCATTGTTACTGCCACATGTCGGTGTTAGTTTTTCTCGAAACGCAACTGTGCTAGTCAGGTAGAAAAGTTGCTACAACATTTTAGGTACTGAAAAAGAGCAAAGACCAGACATACACTCGTCAAACATTTTATTAGGTACACCTGTTCAACTGCTCGTTAACGCAAATATCTAATCACACGGCAGCAACGCAATGCATTTAGTCATGGTCAAGACCACTTGCTGAAGATCAAACAGTATCAGAATGGGAAAGAAAGATGATTTAAGGGACTTTTAACGTTTTTTTTAAACCATTAACGTTTAAGGAACGTTAATGGTTCAAAAAAGAGAAATATCCAGTGGCAGTTCACTGGGTGAAGATGCCTTGTTGATGCCAGAGGTCAGGAGAATGGTCATACTGGTTTGAATAGTAACTCAAATAACCAGTGGCTACAACTGAGCAGTGGTGGATGAAGTACACAAACCATGTACTTGAGTGAAAGTAGAGCTACCCAAGTTAAATATCACTCCAGTAAAAGTAGAAGTTCTCACTGTAGACCTCCCCTTGAGTAAAAGTATTTGGGACTGTGGTAGCCTAGCGGGTAAGGTACTGGACTATGGACCAGAAGGTCAAGGCTTCAAATCCCACCTCTGCCAAGCTGCCACTGTTGGGTCCTTGAGCAAGACCCTTAACCCACAATTGCTTGGATTGTATCAATTGTAAGTCGCTCTGGATAAGGGTGTCTGCTAAATGCCGTAAGGTAAATGTATTTGCCTTTCGAATGTACTTAAGTATTAACGGTAAATGCTAGAATGTTCATTTTTGTAACACAATCCTTGCTTAATCGACTAATTTTATTTGAAAAAACTCGTGTCACTCCAGGCCCACCGGTCTTTTAACATTCAATGTCTTAACCGCTTATCCTATACAGGGTTGCAGGTGAGCCGGTGCCCAGCCGGCGACAAGGTGCAAGGCAATAACAACCCCACGGACAGGGTGCCAACCTTTGGAAACACCAATACTGAAGTATTTCCATTTTGGGTGACTTTTTACTTGAACTCCACTACATTTCAAAGTCAAATATCTTTCTTTTCACTCCACTACATTATGCGGTCCTGTTGTTCCTTTTGGCCTAAGTGTGCATATAAACATAACGTATGAAGCCAAAGAAGCAAGCACACGTCCTTGGAATGTGGGAGGAAACTGGAGTACCTGGGGAGAACATGCAAACTCCACATAGGCCAAGAACTCGGTCAGGATCGAACCGGGGATCTTGAAGCTGTGAGGCGACAGTGCTAACCACTGCACAACCGTGCGAGCTGTAAGCTACCGTTTGGTGTGCTTGCTTCTCACTTCTTTGGCTTTATATGTTACGTTTATATGCACACTTAAGCCAAAAGGAACAACAGGACCGCATAATGTAGTGAAGTAAATGAAAACTGACAATTGACTTTGAGTGGAGTTCAAGTAAAAAGTCACCCAAAATGGAAATACTTCAGTACAGATAGAAAACTACTTAAGTATAGTTAAGAATTACATTTACTTCGTTACTGTCCACCACTGCAACTGAGGTACGTAGAAGAGCATCTCTGAATGCACAACACGTCAAACCTTGAAGCAGCAGAAGATCACAACGGGCTCCACTCCTCCCAGCTATGAACAGGTTGCTGAAGCTACAATACACATAGACTCACCAAAATTGGACAACAGCCTGGTCTGATGAGTCTCGATTTCTATTGCGACATTCAGTTGATAGGGTCAGAATTTGGCATAAACAACATGAAAGCATCCTGCCTTGTATCAACGGTTTAGGCTGGTGGTGGTGGTGTAATGGTGAGGCATACTGTCTTGGTACACTGTGGGCTCCTTAATACCAAGTAAGCATCATTTAAATATCAAAACCTACCTGAATTCTGTTGCTGAACATGTCCATCCCTTTATGACCACAGAGTACATTCTTATGATGGCTACTTCCAGTATTACAAAGGTCAAACTGGTTTCTTGAACGAGTTCACTGTACTCAAATGGTCTCCACAATAACCAGATCTCAATCCATTCGAGCAGACGACAAATCTGTAGTACCTGTATGAAGCAATATCAACTATATTTTACTATCATAACAAGGTGTATCTAATAGTGGTAGATGGTCAATATTGTTAGCAGGGTACTAACATTTAGTCATTTACTAGACAAAGATCAAGTTTTAACTGCCTGGTTCATAAGGTGTTGCTTCTTTTTTTCTAAATATGATGCCGTGTATTTTTTGAAATGCCCCCTTTAGATAAACTGCCCACAACATGATGGTTTTTATGCCAGTCTTGGAGCAGAGACTTGTTCCTTGACCTTTCATTCCATGATGATGTAGGACTCCCAACAGTGGATGTAGATACACAATGTCACAATGTTAGTTACAATGTTCTTTTTGGAGAGCAGTGGCTTTCTCCTTTCAACCCTGCCATGCACACCATTGTTGTTCAGTGTTCTTCTGATGGTGGACTCATGAACATTAGCCAATGTGAGAGAGGCCCTTCAGCTGCTTAGAAGTTACCCTGGGGTCCTTTGTGACCTCGCCAACTGTTACACGCATTGCTCTTGGAATGATCTTTGTTGGTCGACCACTCCTGGGGAGGGTAACAATGATACATTTGTACATAATCTGTCTGACTGTGGATTGGTGGAGTCCAAACTCTTTAGAGATGGTTTTGTAACCTTTTCCAGCCTAATGAGCATCAACAACTCTTTTTCTGAGGTCCTCATGAATCTCCTTTGTTTGTGCCATGATGCACTTCCACAAACGTGTTGTGAAGAGCAGACTTTGATAGATCCCTGTTCTTTAAATAAAACAGGGTGCCCACTCACACCTGATTGTCATCCCATTGATTGAAAACACCTGACTAATTTCACCTTCAAATTAACTGCTAATCCTAGTGGTGCACATACTTTTGCCACTCACTAATATGTAATATTGGATCATTTTCCTCAATAAATAAGTCTCATTTTTTCAACTGGGTTCTCTTTATCTATGTTTAGGACTTGTGTATGGAAATCCGATGATGTTTTAGGTCACATTCATGCAGAAACATAGGAAATTCTAAAGGGTTCCCAAACTTTCAAGCACCACTGTAGATAACAGAAAAATAAACAGTGAATGCATATAACATGTTTTTAATAAAACAAGTGCGTGGATAAATTTCATTGTTTAAAATAGGTAAGTAAGTGGGACTGCTATACATTACCGACACTTTTTGTGTAGAATGTTTCATTTCCTGCATCAGCATGGCTTTCAACTGAAGCGAAAACAGCCTGTTACTGTAATCTAAAGCTTTATTTCTATATTTTCCACTGCAAGCAAAGCTCAATTTTCTCACGCAACAAAACAAAAAAGTAAAAAAGAAAACAGAAACCAAAGAAAAGCAATACTAATCAGAGTTCATGTTCTGTATTGATTAACAGACTCCTGAGTCTTATCTAGTAAAAGATGTATACACCAAACTTGTTTTGGGGGTTGTGCCTTACCATACTGTATGACCAGGCTGGAAACTCCTTTTATTGCCAGAACAGTTACCCAGACACAGAAGGTCTTAAGATAGATTCAGACTGTATACAACGAAACCTCGGAATTCTAACTTAATTAGTTTCAGAAGGCTGTTCAAACTCCATTTGAATGAAAATTCCCCACAAGTAATGTATTGGATTAATCCGTTCCAAATCAAAAAAAAAAATTTTTATGCCTATATACTTATGTAATGAATAATTAAAAGCATGAATAAATCAAACGAATGTAATACAATAATGAACACACGACATGATTGAAATATAAAGACAAGTGAAAAAGTGAAACCTTATAGCCATTGAGGCGAACGCAGTTTCGGCTCGTTGAGGGTGTGTCTGAAATCGCACCCACAGACTGATAATATAATAATACAATAATAAAATCATATAACATACATAATATACCAATGATCACTCCCTAGTTTTTTTGGGTTTTATGGCAGTTGGCATACCATAACAGTCCATTATCGCCACCGACTGGACTGGATGACATGCATCATCTTTGGAAGATCGCACCATTGAGTGTTTTATTTTGGGTGCCCATGTTGGACGTCGGAATTTTTGTTCAAATTAACGGACCGTTCGATGTCCAAATTGTTTGAGTGAAGAGGCTGTCGAATTCCGAGGTTCCACTGTAATGTGTAGCAGGAAACATTAGTCGCATTATATCAGATCAACTTTCAAAAGTACTGTATAGGCGCTTCAAAATCTGAAGCTCAAGTGCAAACAAAGAATATATCACACAACTTTGGAAATGCTTTTCCCTTATCTTCAGCTGACAAAATTTGTATTGAACGGAACTGAATTGTGGTTTGATTAATTCCTGTGTGCAGACATCTATAGCACGTATCCGATTTGAAGTGGAACAAGCCTGTTCTAATATGTAGGCAAACTGAGAAGAGAAACCTTAAAAGTACAACAAACTTACAGTTCACGAAAAAATTGCGACTACAGTGGTACCTCGGTTCTCTTTGTTAATTCATCCAGAAGGCTTGTCGAGAACCAAAAACAATGCAAATTTTTCCCATAAGGAATAATGTAAATTAAATGAATCTGTTCCAGACCCCCAGAAAATCCACACTGTTTAAGGCATTATATGCATTAAAGGAGTCGTATTGTACAGGTGCTCCCTGATTTATGATGGGGATACGTTCAGACAAATCCATCTGTGGACTAGTGGTTAAGGACTATGGACCAAAAGGTCCAGGGTTCAAATCCCACCTCTGCCAAGCTGCCACTGTTGGGTCCTTGAGCAAGGCCCTTAACCCACAATTGCTTGGATTGTAAGATTGTACCAATGGTAAGTCGCTCTGGATAAGGGTGTCTGCTAAATGCTGTAAATGAACTGAGGAGTGTACGTAATACGTAATAATGAGCAAGTTAACGTTTAAAACACTTACTTAACCTACAGTCGACCAAAATCATCAACACGAAGCTTATTTTATAATAGTGTTGAAAAATCTCAAGTAATTTAGTGAGTAATGGATTGAAAGTAAGTAAAAGCAAAACACTTACTCTACTGGTGAACTCCGAACAGCAGCATAACTGCTAAACTAACTTTCCTTTTGGTTTTCTCTTATCCTTAAAGTTTTTTTTAGCATCCATGGAGACTTATTTGCACTAAGAAAACAGTGCCGTAGATATAAAAACAAAGAAAAACACGATAAAAATAGCAGAGATCTTCACTGAGGGATACTGAATCATGAATTGAGTTCCGGCTGAAATGAGTCGTGCGGCTCGACTTGTACAAGTTTAAGAAAATATACCGAGAACCATATTTCACAGGTTCCGAGGTGGTCGAGAACCGAGGTACCACTGCATTTAAATTTTTTAAAGATTTCTCTGAGTTACAGTGTTATGTTCAGTCCAAGACTAGGCCTCGTGTTTATGAACATGATCCTTACTATATGAATTAACGTTGACCACACAAATTAAAGCCTTCGCTTTAACGTTTGCAGTAAACCAGTCATCCTCTTCAGTACCATCAGTTCTTTCAGAAACATTAACAGTAACACTGCCATTAATAATGCACTAAGATGTAACGAGCTGAAAGCCACTGCACTGACATGTAGGTGTTGTTAGCGTGCCTTAGAGCTGCAAAATGTTGTCGGCTGTTCTCACTGCGTCGCAGAACCAACTTAATGAGGAGGTAACGCTCAGATTCATATTCAGCTTTCCCTTGTCCAAGACAGCCAATAAAAAGGCGGCAGTAGTAACAATGTCAGTTCATTATAAATATCTAATACACTGACTTAAACCAGAAAGCATAATATTAAATATACACTTCCATTTTCTTTGGAGCTATAAACCAGATTCAATTAAAGCATATTTCGATTATAATCTCTCACCACAGACCTACCATGTGAAACTGGACCTAAACCAATCGTCTATTCACATTTAGTCTACAGACTGTCCTAGACAAAAGAACAGTGGTATCAATTCTACTGCATATTTAGTATGTCTAAATTTTGTTGAGGTTTTTATGTTATTTACTTTTAAACATACAGTACTGTGCAAAACTCTTAGGCCACCATTACATTTGTTTTTTCAGCAATGGTACAATGACCATATATAGTGGTACCTCGGTTTTCGTCATTTCTTCGTTCCAGACGTTGTCCAGAACTGAAAACGATGAGTACTGAACAAATGTACTGAATAATGTAACTGAATGAATCCGTTCCAGACCCCCAGAAAATCCACACTGTATAAGGCATTATATGCATTAATGGAGTTGGATTGTACAGGTGCTCCCTGATTCACGATGGGGTATGGTGTGACAAATCCATATTAAGTTAAATATCATGAACCGCTGAGTCTCATATAGTCTATACTGCATCATAGCCTATTACATATTAACACTTACCTTAACCTACAGTTGGCCAAAATCATTAACACAAAGCTGCTAATGTTAACTGCTCAGCCTGAAAGCCAGTTTTCTTTCGGTTGGGTGTCATTACTAACCAATTTAGGACCGATGGGAACTTATTTACAGTACTATAGATGTAAAAATAAAGAAAAACATGTTAAAAATGGCACAGATCGTCACTGTTGGGAATCTGAATCACTGTGTACTGAATCGTGAATCGAGTTTCAGTTGGAAAGAGTCGCACGGCTCGACTCGTACATGTTTAAGCAAGTGTATCGAGTACCGAGCAAATGACCAGAACCGAGACAAATTTTTCTAGTCAAAATGCATCAAGAACTGAAATCGACGAGTTCAGAGGTGGTCGAGGTACCACTGTATAACAACGTCGTCAATCGGACTCTAAATATTCAAACTTGGATTTGTGACTCCATAATTCTCTTTACCACTGAGTGTCATTCCAATCTTTGTGAGCATTAGCATATCTTAGCCTTTTCACTCTGTTCTCCTACTGAGACAGTGGTTTCTGGGTTGTTTTTATATATATATATGGATAATATTTTTCTTCTTTCTTTCCTTTTTCTTGGGGGTTGTTTTTTTTTTATATATATATAATATATATCATATATATATATATATTATATATATATATATATATATATATATATATATATATTAATATATATATAAAAGCATATATTAAATTTAATGGTGGCCTAAGACTTTTGCACAGTCCTGTATATGAGCTATACAAATACAGCAATATGGGGAATGCATAAGATAAGTGCTTATGGTTTGTATCAGGATCTGACACAAGTAGAAGCCCTCACAGCTTGCACCTGCCCAAGGCTAAGTGTTCCCTACTGCCCGATATTCCACGATCACATCGGAAGCAAGTGGTCATCCCTTTCCTCGGGCTCTTCTAACGGCTCGGCAGTCACTCCCCTGTAAGTGGGCGGCTCCTCTCGGTTTCCACGGGAACGACACACAAAGTCACATCCGTCCTGTGAAGGTGCAGGTGCTCATTTAATGTTGAAGTCATGTCCAAACATGAAAACAAGACCATAACATTAGAGACAGACTTACAGCTGACAAGTTGCCGATCTCTGTCCAAAAGCCGTAGTTTGGAAACTGATCGACTCCTTTGGCTCCAACCACCAGCCGCTGATAGAGAACTCCAACGATGATGTACACGACCAAGCAGGAAGTGCAACTAAACATGGGTTTAAGTGAAAAAAGAACTATGAACATGCGGTACATCACAAAACTCTTACCCTAGTTTGTACCTTTATGTCATTTAGCAGATGCCCCTTATCCAGAGCGACTTGCAACTGATATAGTCTTATAAGCCAAGCAGTTGTGGGTTAAGGGCATGCACAAGGATCCAACAGTGGCAGTGCACAGATGGGTTTTGAAGCCTGGACCTTCTGGTCCACAGTCCAGCACCTTAACTGCTAAGCCACCACAGTCCACAGTATTTATATACAGTGCTGCACAGAAGTCTGTTAGTTAAATAATGGTATAATGACCCTGTATAACTGTTTTTGTCTGGTTAATGTAATTTCATTTGTTCATAAACATCCATTCCTGCATTTCAGGCCTACAACACATTCCAAAAAACATTGGGACAGTAAAGCATTTAGCACTTTGAGAAAGAATGCTTCCATTCTTTCTCTCAACACTTAAAAGATGTTTCAGATTTAGTGTTTCAGGGGTTATTTTGTTCCATCCTTCCGGCAAACACATTTTAAGATGAGCAACAGTACGGGATCGTTGTTGTCACATTTTTCGTTAGAAAATTCTCCACACATTCTCTATTGGGTACAAATCAGGACTGCAAACAGGCCAGTCCAGTACCCGTCCCCTATTCTTCCGTAGCCCTGCCTTTGTAATGTGTGCAGCATGTGGTTTTGCATGGTCTTGTCGAAAATGGGATGTCCCTGAAAACGATGACTTCTTGAAGGCAGCACATGTAGCTCTAAAATCTTAGTGTACTTTTCACAGAAGGGTAAATGACCTTTGCCAAGGGCACCGACTCAAACCCAGACCATGACAAAGCCTGGCATTTTTGCACAATAAAGTTTTAAGTGGCATTTGTGAACGTAACTCTGTATTGTAGTGCTTGATAAAGGTTTGAGCAAAGTAATCCCTTGCTCATGTGGTTCTATCAGCCATTGATGAATAACGGTTCTTGATGCAGTGAGGGATCAAAGACCACAGGTCTTCAGTTTAGGCTTTTCTGCCCATTATGTACGGAAATTCCTGCAGATTCCTTGAATCGTTTAAAATGGACGTTTGTTTAACTGGGTTCTCTTTATCTACATTTAGGACTTTTGTGAAAATCTGATTACGTTTCAGGTCAGATTTATGCAAAAACAGAGAAACTTCTAAAGGGTTCACAAATGTCCAAGCTCCTCTGTATAGGAGAGGCTCAGCACTGTTAGCTTGGCAAAGGGAAGTTACACCAGCCACTAAATGCTTACTCATCCATAACAGTCACGTGGCTTGGTTGAAATTTTTTGTTTCTTAAGACGTCAAGTCAGATTTATATCTATAGCACTTTTTACAATGGAGCATTGTCTCAAAGCAGCTTTACAACTTTAGATCATCTTCTAATTTCTAGGGCCAATCCCAAATTGAGCAAGCCTAGGGCAACAGTGGCAAGGAAAAACTCCCTAAACGTTATGAGGAAGAAACCTTGGGAGGACCAAGACTCAAAAAGGGACCCATGGTAGGTAGGTGATAAATGTAAGAATGAAGCTAATTCATCTAAACAAATAAGTCTTATAGGGATAGTTCAAATAAAATAATGTAAAAATATGTATATCGGCATTATGTAGTCCGATACACAGAGTCACTCTAGGATCTTGAGTATAAGCAGGAAAGTCCTTGGCAGCACTTCGTCCCCAGATAACCAGAGGAGGGAGAGAGTTACTGCCCCCCGGGCATGTCTTACTCCAGATTAATTTTTTGGTTTATATTTAGAAACTTTCATAGGCTATAACAAACATTTAAAACAGATTAAAATTTGAATAAGTGTACCTGTAACAGCCGTTTTAAAGCTGATTTCCTGGCATCTACTTACACAATGAGCAGTATGGACCCAGTGCTGAGTTTCGATTCAATAACAGGACATACTGCGCTGGAGTCCATCTCAAGCAAGTAGAAACAGTTATTGATCTTATCTCTGTCCTCCAGCACCACTGACAGTGGCCCCTAAATACAGGCGAGAGACACAAATGTAATTAGAGATTAAATAACAGTGGTACCTCGGTTCTCAACCACCTCGGAGGAAGTCAAATTTGGCTCTTCTCAGCCGAAACTCGATTCCTGATTCCTGAGTCACGATTCAGTACACCTTTCCAAACCTCTTATTATACAACACAGGCCGCTCTACCAAACACTCATTAAACTCCTCAGTTCATGATACATTTAACTTGTGATGGATTTGTCAGAACGTATCCCCATCTTCAATCAGGGAGCACCTGTACAAAACTCCATTAATGCATATAGGGCTTATACAGTGTAGATTTTCTGGGGGTCTGGAATGGATTCATTCAATTTTCATTAATCCTTATGGGAAACATTTGCTCACACAAATATTATACTTGGTCATTTATTTATTGAGGAAAATGATTCAATATTACATATTAGTGAGTGGCAAAAGTATGTGAACCTTTGCTTTCAGTATCTGGTGTGACCCCCCCTGTGCAGAAATAACTGCAACTAAACGTTTCCTGTAACTGTTGATCAGTCCTGCACACCGGCTTGGAGGAATTTTAGCCCATTCCTCCGTACAGAACAGCTTCAGCTCTGGGATGTTGGTGGGTTTCCTCACATTAGCTTCTCACTTCAGTCCTTCCACAACATTTTGATTGGATTAAGGTCAGGACTTTGACTTGGCCATTCCAAAACATGAACTCTATTCTTCTTTAACTATTCTTTGGTAGAACGACTTGTGTGCTTAGGGTCATTGTCTTGCTGCATGACCCACCTTTTCTTGAGATTCAGTTAAAAAAATGTCCTGACATTTTTTCTTAGAATTCTCTGATATCATTCAGAATTCATTGTTCCATCAATGATGGCAAGCCGTCCTGGCCCAGATGCAGCAAAACAGGCCCAAACCATGATACTACCACCACCATGTTTCACAGATGGGATAAGGTTCTTATGCTGGAATGCAGTGTTTTCCTTTCTCCAAACATAACGCTTTTTTTAAACCAAAAAGTTCTATTTTGGTCTAATCTGTCCACAAAACATTCTTCCAATAACCTTCTGGCTCGTCCACATGATGATCTTTAGCCAAACTGCAGACGAGCAGCGATGGTCTTTGTGGAGAGCAGTGGCTTTCTCCTTGTAACCCTGCATGCACAACCATTGTTGTTCAGTGTTCGTCTGATGGTGGGACTCATGAACTCAACATTAGCCAATGTGAGAGAGGCCTTCAGTTAGCTTAGAAGTTACCCTGGGGTCCTTTGTGACCTCACCAACTATTACACGCCTTGCTCTTGGAGTGATCTTTGTTGGTCGACCACTCCTGGGGAGGGTAACAATGGTCTGGAATTTCCTCCATTTGTACACAATCTGTCTGACTGTGGATTGGTGGAGTCCAAACTCTTTAGAGATGGTTTTGTAACCTTTTCCAGCCTGATGAGCATCAACAACTCTTTTTCTGAGGTCCTCACAAATCTCCTTTGTTCGTGCCATGAAACACTTCCACAAACATGTGTTGTGAAGGGCAGACTTTGATAGATCCCTGTTCTTTAAATAAAACAGGGTGCCCACTCCTGACTAATTTCAACTGCTAATCCCAGAGGTTCACATACTTTTGCCACTCACTAATATGTAATATTGGATCATTTCCCTTAAAAAATAAAGGTATAATATTTTTGTCTTATTTGTTTAACTGGGTTCTCTTTATCTACTTTTAGTAAAAGGTTCACAAACTGTCAAGCACCACTGTATATGTGACTTTAACGGTGGACGAATAGGACACTGTAGATAATGTGATAGTGTCAACAAATCTGATAAATGATGTAATCTGATCATGGTAAACCTGCGGTTCAACATCGGTCAGTTATCAGAATTCCTACGCACTGTTTATGCTTCCTAACAGGCGTTTGAGGAGCTTCGACTTTTGATGTTATACAAAACATGCTTTCACCTTTCCTACTTCCTCTGCACTTGTCTGAAGGACAGCCTAAACATTCCAATCATTCTGACACTCATGGATTCCAGAGGTGAGAATTAAAGGGTCTTTGAAGCACTTCTTGAAATCATATCCAAGCCACTACCTGAGGTGAAACTCCTAGTAGAAAACCCCAGGGGTGAATAAGAATGCCATACAGACCTGCATAAACTACGGACTAAAGTACTGAGACAGCTACACATTATGCCCAGAGGAGCTTTTACAACATCCCATTCTAAATCCATAAGCATAAATATGGAGATGGTTACCCTTTGAAGTTAGAACACCTACCACTCTGGGAAGGCTTTCTACAAGATTTTGGACCATATCCATACACTTTCGTCCATGTACCTTGATCTATTCCCTCTTGACATGTTAACTCTGTGTGGTCTGAGGCTTTGCTTTTCTACCATGTTTTACAGCCAACAGAATTATTTGCACCCTTATTTAAACCTTATTTAAATAATGGTCCTGTGATTAATTAGCCTAGCCTCACTAGCTTCAACCGTAGCAGATTTCTCAAAATGTTATTTTATAGTCTATCTTCTACCGGAAAAACTGCACCAATATCTCACCGCAGCCTTGGTTCTGTCGCAGGAAATCATGATGATTGCTCTCCTCGCTTCCTTTGAGCAATGTTTCTCGTATTTCTCCCCTTCACCATAGATCAGCATTACCCAGTCGCCTGTGGAAAGGAGCAGAAAAAAGATGGCTCTGTTCAATGACTGTGGACTTGCGGTTTTTCTTTATTTTTAAATCTACACTACTGTATTCTTAGTGCAAATAAGTCTCCTAAAAGTAATGACAGCCAACCGAAAGGAAAACAGGCCACTGAATCCTCCAGAACACAGCTAGCATTAGCAGTTAGCATTAGTAGCTATTCTAGTGCCTAGAGTTCACCAATAGAGTAAGTGTTTTGCTTTTACTTTTTGCTTGCAGGCCGTTACTCACTAAATTACATGGGATTTTTAAAACACTATTATAAAACAAGCTGTGTGTTAATGATTTGGGCCAACTGAAGATTAATTTAAAGTGTTAGTGTGTAATAGGCTCTGCCATGATAGAGTATAGACCATATTAAACTCCTCAGTTCATGGTACATTTAACTTATGATGGACATAAATCAGGGAGCACCTGTCCTGTCCAGTATTAATGCATATAATGCCTTATGCAGTGTGGATTCTCTGGGGGTCTGGAATGGATTCATTCAGTTTACATTATTCCTTTGCTTGGTACTTGTCGTTTTCGGTTCTTGACAAGCCTTCTGGTAAGAATTAAAGACCCAAGGTACCACTGTATATTATGTTGCATTGAACCAATAATATTCAATATTATTCAATATATTTCTCATATCGAGGATAGAAGTAGCGTTCGCATATCTTTTCACACTGCAAAAAAAAGTGGTTTCTTGGCTGCTACGCTTTCAAAAAGACCATTCCCGATCAAGCTTCTTCAGCTTGTAGAACTTGGCATCCCGATGAAGCTGCCAGATGCTGCTATTGGTCAAGTGGGTGGTTTAGAAGGTTGGAAAGTTAAACTGCTCTTGGGTTGCCATTTACTAAAAAGGGGGGGGGATTTTGGGGTGTGAAGAAAGAACAGTTAATAATCACTAGGCTCATGCAGTGTGTTTGTCCCCATTGTTACTCACTTCCCCTTGTGGCCTGCGCTGAAGTGTAGTTGCCAAGGCATACTCGTTGGCCATCCTTCTTTCTCTGTACCACTCCTGCACCTTTCAGCCCATCCGCATCACCACACACTTGGAACACGTACGTATAGCTCTCACCTTCCTCTTGAACGACAGCAGTGAAACTGTTGGAAGATGAACAATGAATGAGCAAACAAAGAGCAACAATGCTAAGGAAGACAGGCGAATGAGTACAGTAGACAGTAGAGGTGGCAGATTTGGCAAAAATGTCACGTCCCAGTTTGAGGATGGATCACGATCCACAATATTACCACGATTACATTTCATGGGACTCGCCCAAGGAGCTTGGGTCCCTTTTTGAGTCTTGGTCCTTCCAAGGTTTCTTCCTCATAACGCTTAGGGAGTTTTTCCTTGCCACCGTCGCCCTAGGCTTGCTCAATTTGGGATTGGACGTAGTTATTAGGAGATAATCTAAACTTGTAAAGTTGCTTTGAGACAATGCTCCATTGTAAAAAGCACTATAGAAATAAAACTGACTTGACTATTGGGTCTAATGTGCTATTGGGTCACCAAATGTAAAAAAAAAAACCTAAATGCTATCTTAAACTGAAAATCAAAGTAAACAGACACGCCAGTTTCCAATGCACAACAGAAGATAAAGAAAATAAAGGCATCCATTCATTCAAGAAATGCGTAGGAGAGCATGATTGCGCCCTGGAAAGTAGGGCTGTGCTTAAAAACAAACAAAGTAAACAAGAGCAATATATTGTGACATTTAGTTTTGTGATATACTACATCGATTTTCAGCTCAAAATATCGATTTCTTTGAAGGACAAAAAAATACCCACCCCTACTAGAAAGCACCTACTTTTGATTAGTGAGAGGTTCTAGGAGGCTGAGTGATTTTTTTTCCGTGTCGCTCGGAGCAAGCAGCTTGCACCTCTTCGTGTTGTTGCTAGCCTGTGCTTCAGCAGCCAGCACGACAGCCAGAAGAACAGTGAGCACTCTCCAACACTGCAGCATGACCATGGTATGGACCTACACACAAAAACAACAAATACAGCACAGCTCATTGTCACGGTGTTCTGCAATTAATATTTCACCGATGACTTGTGATTCTTCGATAATGGATCACGTCATGCCAGTGAGCTAATTAACAAGGCGGTTAGTCACTGTTGCAGTCAATCTTATTCACATAACACTGGCGTGGCTGCAGGTCTAAATTCCAACCTGGCTCCACCGGTTTTAGTAGCTTCTGTTTGGTTGGAATGAAAGTCTGCAGCCACGCCAGCCCATTTTACATAAAGGTTTGTCAGGCCTGCTCTAGGAACAAGACTGTTTGCCTTGCTGCATAGCTTCTGTATAAGGCAGCACGTGATTGGCTGATTAGATTTAGGCATGGTCAAGCCCTGCCAAAGTTCAAACAGAGCATC
Organism: Ancistrus triradiatus; assembly: GCA_025084515.1. Taxonomy (NCBI): domain Eukaryota; kingdom Metazoa; phylum Chordata; class Actinopteri; order Siluriformes; family Loricariidae; genus Ancistrus; species Ancistrus triradiatus. Next base: position 183,806 of record JAJAGP010000390.1, read on the forward strand.
AGAATGAGGAAGACCTAAATGACTTTGAATGACATGTTTGTTGTACACAGTTTGGCCTGAGCATTTCAGAAACTGCTGACCTACTGGGATCATGCCCAGCCAGCTCTAGGGTTTACACATGGCCAAAAAAGAGAAACTACCCAGTAGGCGGTAGTTTCCGGTCGAAGGTACCTTGATGGTTTGGACCCCATAGGACCACACTGATCAGGTACAATTTGGGCAGTGGATCATTGTCAGCACTGCAGCGATACTGATGTGGTGCTGGTATGAGTGGATCTCATAATAGTCCACCTATCAAAAATGTCCAGCCACCAGCATCCTGTGAGCACTGATGAATGATTAGAGGATTACTACCACGAATTGCAGCCAAAAAAACAGTTGAGCTGCTGTGTCTGACTTTACATCTACAAGGTGGAGCAACAAGGAAGACACGTCTACTAGAATGAATGAGTGAACACAGCGTTTAAAAACTCCAGCAGCACTGCTATGTCTGATTACATTGTACAAGGACAACACGCACGAACTCCAGAAAACTGCAGTGTTGAGAATGATCACCCAAATAGGACCTGATCTGTGGGGGTCCTGACCATTAGGGAACAGAGTAAAGGCAACTAACAAAGTATGTAGAGAAACAGCTGGACTACAGTCTGTAATTTTGGAACTACAAAGTGCAACGATATGGTAGAAAGTGATCGGTGAATGTACACCATGAGGTTCATTAGCTATGCTCTTAGACACACCTTACAGGTATCAACCCTGCGTTCCTTTGCGTGTAAGATTTAATCTGTCCGTTTAAAGAAAAGCACCGATGATGAGTATAAAGATGCCGAAAGCCATACCTTCTCGTTCGTTGTGCACAATGCAAAAGAAAACTAAACTTGCTAGTCGACCAGGTGACTGCAAGTAGCTTAGCAAGTTCCTGTTTTCAGACTAGCAAGCTAGACACAAAGTAGCAGGTCCAGCAACAAAACTCACGCGAGCGTATTCAAACATGAAAAATAAATCAAGTGAAAACGGCCCCAAGTCGCACTTTGCACGGTCTCTTATTAAATACGTGTTGAAACCGCGTCCAGGCAGCACAATCACCTCATTGACTTAATCACATCCTAAATGCGGAAGTGAAACTAAAGTAAACCGTGTGACTGAAGCGGCGTCCCAGAGCGCTCATGGGAAATCGAGTTCGTATATGCTAACGCTAACGTCTGCTCCTGACAGCTCAGAAGTGCGCAGCACCTGGGTCACGTAACACCTAGGGCCGGATTCACGAAAGCTTTCTTAAGAAAAAACTTGCGATAGTTCTTAGTACAAACGTTCATAAGAATGTTCTTCAATTCTCAAAAAAAACGTAAGAAGTTCTCAATATTACCTTAAGACACTCATAATTGTTTTCTTATGTAGACTACGTTGGATTTTTACAGCTTACTGCGCAAGACGTTTTGAATTTGGCGTTAATAGTTTAATCCTCTCTGAGGACGGCAAAATGGAGGAAATTCTACCTAAGCCAAAACAGCGGTGATGGCGGAAGAAATAACCGGCTTTGCCATAAACTTTCCTTATATAGACTTTTGTATTTTAAGGATGACCTTCATTTCAAAGGCTTTTAAGCATTTAAATTGAAATGTAAGTCTTATTTCCAGTAACTTTCATTTACAGCATCTTGATGCATGCTCAATGATCCAGGTAAGAAAATCCAAGAAGTTGAATCTGTTCATCTGGACATAGATTTTGTTGAAGAACAGATTCAACTTCTTGGATTACATTTACAGCATTTAGCAGAATCCCTTATCCAGAGCGACTTACAATTGATACAATCTTACAATTGTGGTTAAGGGCCTTGCTCAAGGACCCAACAGAGGCAGCTTGCCACTGGTCCATATGGTCCTTCTGGTTCATAGTCCAGTACTTTAACCGCTAGGCTACCACAGTCCATAAGGGGAGAGAGTGAGTCTTGTGCTCATAATGTGAATGAGATTTGATCCTGGGATCTCATACACATGGAGCACATGCTTTGCCAATGTGCCACTGGTTGCTACAAAGAGAAAAGCTGTTTTTGTATCACACAGTCAGACTGCACAACCAAGCAGTAAGCAATATATATATAATATATATATATATATATATATATATCTCAGGCTCATCCAGGATTTGAACCCAGGACCTCTCACACCCGAAGCAAGAATCATACCCCTAGACCAACGAGCCACATTACAGTTATTACATTTTAAATGCTTACCTTCAACTCTTCCAGCCTTAGACAAGAAGAAAACATTTAAGAATAGAATGTGTTCAAGAAAACCACTCATTCTTAGCTGTTCTTAAAAAAATAAGATATTTTTTTAGATGTTATTTGAAGAATAACAAACTTTCGTAACTTTTTTCCTAAGAACGAAGTTAAGAAATAACACACATTTCAGAAGATTTTCTTTCTTAAGAAACTTTTGTGAATCCGGCCCCAGTAGGTTTAATAAAAGAGTCGCACATGCTAATCAGTTAGCCAATAAGCTAAAGTAATGAACACCATCAGCAGTGTTAACTTAAGAAATGGTTTCTATGTAAATCCCAGTGTGAATGTATGTATTTAGTGTACAATATTGACTTTTGAAATTTTTACCAACCCTATGTTGCTTGAATTGTACACTAGGATTGCTCAGGTCTCTTACTGAATGAAATAATATGTTTCGTAATTTATGTGAAATATTTCTATTAATTCAGTTTCACTTAGCGTACTATGGTGATTCTTTATGGTTTTTACCAATAAAAGCCTAGTGGTTAAGGTACTGGACTATGGACCAGAAGGTCCAGGGTTCAAATCCAACTTCTGCCAAGCTGCCACTGTTGGGTCCTTGAGCAAGACCCTTAACCCACAATTGCTTGGATTGTAAGACTGTACCAAATGTAAGTCGCTCTGGATAAGGGTGTCTGCTAAATTATGTAAATGTTTACAAGTTTTTAAGTAAAGACATGATGGCTACATCTGAGCTTATTTAGAATTTAAATATATAATTAAATATTACTACTTTATATATAAGTAATATTTGTTGAGGCAATAATGAAGTGTTGCGGTAATGATCATTTTCACTTTTTCAGGAAAAATGCGAGGTCATGGATTTGCTAATGCTAGTCAACAGCTAGTATAATTTGGCTAAAATGGTATTGACGTTAAATAAACTTCCTCTATGATCAGGAGGAATACATGATTAAATCACATCTCCAGACATGACACCAGAATGTTACTCTACTCTCATGGCTGACAAGTGTTACCTTCCAATAATTCACTACAGAAATCAAAGGCTGTTATGCAAATGATGGTAATGTTGGGGATGATAATGTGTTGTTCAAAAATATACAAAAGTTGTATAGATATGAACAAAAAAAGAATACATTCTGTGTTTAAGTTAATTTAATGAATTGATCACTATGATCACTATGATAAATTTTAAAGTCTGGGTTGGGGACAAGGTCATAGCAGCAATGATGCAATTGATGCAATAAATTATGTTTTTAATAGCTATTTATTTTGTTATGAAGCATTTCTAACATGAAAGTAACTTGGGGACATAAAAGTACCTCTGACTGAAGAACCCATTAATGGTCTTCCATGTGCTCTTTGACTATTGGCACTGAAGGACACCATAGTAAAAATATTTAGATATATAACAGAAGTCACACAGTACACATGTATATTTGCCATTGGAGGGAGGTGCTCTTGGGGGAGGATGGCTTGGTGCAATAACTTAAACACCCCAGAGACAAAAATTTTGCACATGAAAATAACATTTCAGAATTGGCCAAAGGTAATATAGTGTTTGCAGTAAAATCTAATAATGGAACTAGTAGCACTACGCTATACTGCGCCCCTAGTTTAGGTATTTTCAGGTCCAACATCCACTCCACTTAAAGCACCTCCAATGTTAAGACTGATGGCCCATCAAAACCCATTGTAGTAATTTGAATGCCATGATCAGACACAGTCATTCTGTAGACTGTCTGCTAGGATTACAGCTAATGAATATAAAGAGAACACACTTAAGGTTAGCTGATTAGTTTCAGAAGATTAAAATTATAACAGAGTGAAGTTTAAAATGTATTTTTTGTCAGATTTTATTTTAAAGTGTTGTTGATCTACTGTTCAAGACCTTCAATCTCAATATAACCTACCTGGAAGTTTTGTGGGGGCAAATATTGTTTTGTGTTTACTTTATTTAACCTTTCTTTGAAATTCAGTTCACAAAAAAAAGCATAGTTGGTCTAAAGTTCAGAGGTTTTCTGCTAACAAAAATGCTAAAGTTTGGCAACACCACATAGTTTCTCACTGATCCTTGGTTCCAAAATCTGATTTCGAATCCGCTTTGTGGTTTAACCTTTATGCAAACTTTGTAGAAGGCTTGTTCACGTCCATTTGCGTTCAATAGCGTTGTTTATTGACACTGCTGCATTTGCTGTCTGTAACTTTGTCCTGTTGCTAAAGTCGTTTCTTACGTGTTTCAGCACACACTGCCCTCCTCCCCTCCCCCTGCTCAATTCTTCCACCCTGTTTGTACCTGCCTTAGTGTGCAGACACACCCAACACCTCCTGAGCGGCCCAATCACGGCACTGTAGAGAGACACTCTGAAGGTCCACTTCCTGTTGCTCTGTGAGAAAGGAGAATACTCCAGTCCTGCAGGGAGAAGGAGCAAGGCCTGGACTACTGGAGCAATAAATAAGAGGACTATGGTGGATTTTTGGAGAGCAGACAGAAGATCAAAGAAGTTCCTGAAAACTTGACCTGGAATGGAAATGTGTCCCCCCTTTCCTTACGCCCAAAGAGCGAAAGTGATAAGAGGGAGGAGGGAGGACCTGTGAGTCTCTGCTCAGACTTGTTTGGGAATTTAAGGAGAGAAGGAGGAGGGAAAGAAATTCTGACACAGAGGAACGACCATGGTGTAAACATTTGGAGTTTATGGCTTAAAAAAGCAAGCCGAATTAAGAAACAGGTAATTCAATCACTGCTATCAGTAACACTTTTATCTCACTCTCGGGCACTGATTCACTCAACAAGCATGCGCAGGTATGTGGAACATTTCAATGTTGTGCAATTCAAGGTAGTTAGATCCTCAACAGGAGAGGGAGAAGACTGTCTACTTCGAATGCAGGTGAGTGTCCTGCAGCATTCCTCTGTCTTGGCACTTTTCATTAATAGAAAGTGAACTTGTGAGCAAAGAGAAATTCTGTAAGCTGAATTTGTTTAGCTGTGATTCACACGTCAGCCATAACGTTCCATCTTTAATTTCAAAAGCTTGAAGAGTCATTTCTCAGTGTTTTTATCAGGTGTACAAATGTGAATACGTGTTTTAATGCACCCATGTACTGACATGTTTGAGGACAGTCCTGTCTAGGGGTTGAATTCTATTCTTGCAAAGCGTTTTACAACCCCAAATCAGAAAAGGGTGGGACTGTATGGAAAATTCAAATAAAAAAACAAGCAGTGTTTCTTACATTAAATTTGACTTTTATTCATTGCAGACAGTATGAACCCATGTTATTTCATATTGTTTTTCTGGTCAACTTCATTTCATTTGTTAATAATCAATAAATAATCCAGTCCTGTGAGACATTCCAAAAAAGTTTAGATGGGGCAATTTAGGGCTAGTGATGAGGTGATAAAACTAAATAATGATGTGATTTCAAACAGTCGACAGGTGATTGCAATCACAATTAGGTACAAAAGCAGTACCAACTTTTTTGGATTTGGCTTGTTTTGCATTGTCTTGTTGGAAAATGCATGGAAATCCGTGGAAAAGATGTCGTCTTGAAGGCAGATCTCAGGCAGATACTTTTCTGCATTAATGCTGCCATCACAGAAGGGTAAATGGCCTTTGCCAACTGCACTGACCCAACCCCATACCATGACAGAACCTGTCTTTTGAACTTGTTGCCGATAACAGTCTGGATGATCCTTTTCGTCTTTGGTCTGAAACACACGGCATCCTTTTCTTCCAAAAAGATCTGGAAAACTGATTGGTCTGACCACAGTACACATTTCCACTGTGTGATGGTCCATCATAGATGCTTCTGTGCCCAGAGAAGAACCATGCCACTTCTGGACATGGTTAACATGAGGCTTATATTTTGCACAGTAAAGTTTTAAGTGACATTTGTGAATGTAACTCTGTATTGTAGTGCTTGATAAAGGTTTGCCAAAGTAATCCCTTGCCCTTGTGATTCTATCAGCTATTGATGAGTGACGGTTCTTGATGCAGTGCCGTCTGAGGGATTGGAGATCACACCTCTTCAGTGTGAGCTTGTGCACTAAACCTTTATGGACTGGAATCCCTCCAGATCCTTCCAGTTTTTCTTTGAGGAGTATTGTTTTTAAACATTTCAGTATTTTCATGCATTTTTTGATAAACTGGAGGTCCTCTGCCCAATCTTTGCTCCTCAAAATATGTACCAAATCGTCATTACAATCACCTGTCGACATCTACATTTATTTTTTACCTCATTACTAGCCCTAAATTTCCCCATCCCAACTGTTTTTGGAATGTGTTGTAGGCCTGAAAAGCAGGAATGGATGTTTATTAGCAAATGAAATGAAGCTGACCAAAATGCAAAGGACTAAAAAGCATTTACTCACAAAACAGCTGGAATATCCAAGAATGACTGAGATGAGTTACCTTCTGATTGCATCTTCTCCCTTTATTTGATTTGGGGTTGTATTTCTGTAAGCACTATCATGTGGGAGGTGAGGTGTTTTTCTGAAGTCACCACGATTACATTATTTTATTACTATGAAACAGATAAACACATACGAGCATAGAATGCATCTTCACTCCATAAAAAAAAGGCCATGTAATCAAATTTATGAATTTATGCTCTTTAAACCTCAATTGAATGTGTGTTAGTTTTCTGTGCTTATCCTGTCACTAGTAGCTCCAGTTTACAAAGCTATAAAATCTATTATCGAGTTTATCTTCTATCACAGCATACACAGTGTCAGTAAATATAATTATCCCTGACAGGTTTTCTAAATTATGTTGCCATGGGAACCAAACGCACAAATTGGACCGACGAGGACTCTTTACAGCTGCCACGCAACCCAGCTACTCCTGACAGGGACTATCAATCGAACAAGTGGACAAATCGTAAGACCAGATCTCAAGCTGGTCCAGAAATCCAAGCTGAGCAAGTGAGAGAAAGGGAAGTGCGGGCAGCTAGAGAGATGGACAGAATTCGGGAAAGACCAAGAGAGGGAAAGAGGGATGTAGAGCAAGAGCGAAGAGCGAGGGAGAGGTACGCAATGTTCAAAGAAAAAGCAGCAGAGGCAGACTTGCGGCGAGAGGAAGGCAGGAATACGAACGGAAGAATGGCTTCGCGGCAGGAGCATGAAGAGTATAGACAAAGAGAGAAAGGAGACACCTTTCCCAAGATGTCGAGGCAAAGTAACGAACGAGAACCCAGAGCGAGACACTCGATTGACCAAGGTTATGAGAAAGATATGAGAAGGCCGAGGGAAGTAGACATGAGGGAAAGAGAAAGAGACAAAGACAGAGAGCGACCCAGAAGGATGGACAGAGATATCCAGAAATACAGAGAAATGGAAAGGCAGAGGACAAATGAGGAGATGAGACGGAGGGAAAATGGTAAAAGGACCGAAGGAAGAAGGTTAGAAGTGGAGGACAGAATGAGAGAGAGTGGATGGGACACTGGAAGGAGGGAGAGAAGAACAGAGAGAGACAGAGAGGCCAATGACCAACAGATCATGAGAAGGAGAGAAGCAGACAGAGATAAAGACAGGGCAGGACATAGAAAAGATCGTTACTATTCCCCACAAAGAAGGAGAATCATGGAGGGAGATGGAGAGAACGTTTCAGATCGAGAGGAAACGGGGAGGACAAGGCAAAAGGAGAGACGCAGGTATACAAAGAGCGAGGGAGACCTAGATGAGGAGGAGGAAAGAAAAGTAAGAAGGGAGCAGGATTCGGTGCCTCCGAGCCAAGACCACAGTAGTAGCGAGAGAGAAAGAGCCTATAGAAAGTCGAGGGAAAGAGAGTTGCGCCTGGAGATGGAGAGGCAGAGGGAAAGAGCCAGGAGAAAGCTAATAGAACGAGAACGCTACAGAGAGTCAGACTTGCAAAGGGAAAGAGGAAATGAAAGAGAAACTTCTCAATCACGAAGGAGAGAGGAAGATAGAGACTGGATGATGGAGAAATATACAGAGCATTACAGTGAGCGAGACAGGAAACCGAGAGATTGGGAAAGAGAAAAGAGAGGACCCGGTGGCCAGAGGGATCAAGACAGCTCCACTCAGGATAGAATAAGAGAGAAAGAATTTCCCTCAGACAGAGCACACAGTCCTTACGCTTCAGACAGACAGAAGCCCATGGATCTGGAGTCAGTACATAATAAGGGCGAAGCCCCAAGCAATGGAGAGGGGCTCTCAGGAAGTGACATGGAGAACCACCAGGGTAGACGAGGAATTACTGATAATGTTGAAGACAACGAAAAGGAAAGCATATCTGAGAGCGACAGAGAGAAAAAGACAAAGAGTAGCGAGGGGGCTCGGGAAATAATACAAGGGCTGGGGGAATTAGAGTTAAGAGAACATGCTGAACAGGAAATGGAGACTGAAATAAAGAAACCACCACAGTACAAGCAGAGACCACACAGGAAAATGTGGCTGGAGCCTCGATCAGGAAACGAGAGAAAAGAGTCATTACGGGAGGAACATAGAGAAGGAACGACTGCCAAGGAGAGATATGCCCTGAGATACAAAGAGCAAAAGACATCAACAAACGAAGATGACAGGAATTACGAAGGGAGCACACATGCATCACCAGAGGAGGGGTACAGGGAACTAGATAGAGAGTTCATGCAGGAGTTTGATAGTGAGACTATGGAAGAGGGACGAGGTAGCGATGGAAGCATGGAGCTCGTCTTTGACAGTGAGGGGTCGTTAGATCCACCATGGCAGATGGAGGCAGAAAACATGGCTGATAACATGGAGGGGAGTGACAGAGAAGATGAGAGAGGGGCCGATAGAGATAGTAACTCTGCGGAGGAGGAAGAGGGAAGCGAGGGGGAGTGGGAAGAAGGGAAGGAGAGAATGACATCAGGAGACGACGGTTTCATGACCGTTTCCAGTGGAGCAGATGAAGATGAGGCAGACGAGGACAAGTTTGAGGACTGTAACGAATTTTGGGATGGTGGAGATAGAGAGGAACTCACTAGGCAGCCACCCACAAGAACCCCCCAGAGTGAGGGCGAAAATGAAACGGGCCTGACCGAAGCAAGAAGTGACCGCACTGTCACTGTCTTTTGTGTGGTTGGTCAAACTCTTCCTAGGTCAGGAGCCGAGCAAAGCCCACTCATGGATCAAGTGGAGCAGGACGAGGCCAGTCAGCAGGCAACTACAGAAATGGGTGATGGGAGCGATCAGGATGCGACCCCAATTGGTGACGAGAGCGCAGTCACTGGTCTCACTTTGTCTGAGGAGGATGTATTGGGCAACCACGGCCCTAAACTAGATCAAGCAGAACATGCCAACCAGGATGCTTCAGCGCTAGAGGAGGACATTATGGTTACTGGTGATGGGAGTGTGGAGAAATATAATGAAACACACACTGGTGATCCTGAGCCAGAGGGAGTGGAAAGGAATTGCCATTTGGAGGAGACCGGGAGCATACCGGAGGACAGAAAGCGTTTTTCTGCTGCTCCGCATGTCAAATGGGCTAAAAATGTGCTGAGCGAGATCCTGGGATCTTCTGAGGAAGGGACCCTTAACACGCCTGAACCAAACGATGGCACGCCCTCTGAGACTGAGAACCAGTGCTCACCAGACTCGCCCCTCTATGGCGTTGTCCAGAAACCCCGCAAGCACAGCCATGTGAGAACGTGCAATGATCCTGACCCGGTACATTCAGGGCCAGAGGACAAATCAGAAGAAAATGAAATACTCATACAGGTAGAGGGGCGGTTGGTGGAAGAAGAGCTGGAGGTCGATGACGAAGCCCAATATTACATGTTCCAAGCCAGTGGTGACCTGAACAGCCTCTCCTCAGAAGGAGAGCTAGAAAAGGAGGAAAGCAGAAAGAAAGATTCGAAATGCAAGAAAAAGCCAGTATGGAAAATGCTAAGCTCTAGCAGTTTCCGAGATTTCGGGACTGAAGCGTGGGGAAGGAGGAAGGGGATTCGAAGGACTATACAAAAACAGAATGAAGACGAGGAGGAAGCAGGACCCGGCAGGGATCGCAGGACCAGAGTATTCCCTTCAGGTAAGAGAGAATTGGATTTAAATTGACAGTACTGTGCAAAAGTTTTGGGACACTTTTAGATTAAATAAACCACTGTTTTAGCAATAGTATTTACAGTATAATGACCATATAGAATATTTCTCAATCTGTACTAGAATACAACCAGAAAAAACAGCTTTAGGCTACAGTGACAAGTATTTAGTGCGACCTCTACTTACACTTGAGCATTGGCAGCATCTGGCAGCTTCATCAGGAAGCCACGTTGACCCTTCTACAGTCATTAATCAGGAATGGTCTTTTTAGTACGATGGCAGCCAAGAAACTACTTTTTCGGAAGGGGAACAGGGTGAAAAGGCTAAGATAGGCTTAAGCTCACAAAGGTTGTAATGAAGGTCAGTGGAAAATAGTATTACGGAGTGACAAATCTGAGTTTGAAAGTTTTGGGTCCAATGGGTCCCATTCCCAAGTCCCATTTTTAAATTAGTGCCAGCATAGAGAAATATTTTGATTAATATTAAAACCTACCTTCTATCAGACCACGTACTCTGGTGACGTCCTGGGCAGAGAAGATTCTGAATATATTGACATTTTGCCATATATTGCCAGCCTTATGATGATATCAATTTATGTGGCCATCAGTATTGTGGACAGATTATATTCTATCAAAAACAACAGAAAGAAGCAACATAATGGCCTACATATTATAGTTTAATTACCTAAACAGTCACAAAACAAGCTTATAAGTCATTTAGATTTATATGTAGTTTAATTAGTAGTTTGAAAATATGTCACATACACTCACCAGTCACTTCATTAGGTACACCTCCTTGTTTCTACACTCAGTGTCCATTTTATCAGTTCCACTCACCACATAGATGCACTTTGTAGTTCTACAATGCCAGACTTGTTAGTCCACTTTACTCTGCTCTCTGGTCAGGACCACCACAGGACCACCACAGATTAGGTAATGTTTGGGTGATGGATCATTCTCAGCACTGCAGTAACACTGATGTGCTGGTGTGAGTGGATCAGACACAGCAGTGCTGCTGGAGTTTTTAAACACAGTGTACTATGTTAGACACATCTACTATATTGCGTCATCTTGTAGATGTAAAGTCAGAGGAGTAGTTCATCTGTTGTTGCACAGTTTGTGTTAGTCATCCCCTAATCATTCATCATTGGTGGGTGGACATTTTTTGGTAGGCGGACTATTTTTAGTCCAGCAGTGACACTGGGGTGTTTAAAAACTCCAGCAGCACTGCATTAGTGTCATTGCATACAGTGGTGTGGAAAAAGTGTTTGCCCCCTTCCTGATTTCCTTTTTTTTTTATGTTTGTCACACTTAAGTGTTTCGGGACATCAAACCAATTTAAATATTAATCAAAGACAACCCAAGTAAACACAACATGCAGTTTTAAATGAAGGTGTTTATTATTAAGGGAGCAAAAATCCAAACCTACATGGCCCTGTGTGAAAAAGTGATTGCCCCCTAAAATTAATAACTGGTTGGGCCACCCTTAGCAGCAACAACTGCAACCAAGCGTTTGTGATAACTGCCAATGAGTCTTTTACAGCGTTGTGGAGGAATTTTGGCCACTCATCTTTGCAGAATTGTTGTAATTCAGCCACACTGGACGGTTTTCCAGGTCACAGCATCTCAATAGGATTCAGGTCAGGACTTTTAACTAGGCCACTCCAAAGTCTTCATTTGGTTTTTCTTCAGCCATTCAGAGGTGGACTTGCTGGTGTGTATTGGATCATTGTCCTGCTGCAGAACCCAAGTTCGTTTCGGCTTGAGGTCACGAACAGATGGCCGGACATTCTCCTTCAGGATTTTTTGCTAGACAGCAGAATTCATAGTTCCATTTATCACAGCAAGTCTTCCAGGTCCTGAAGCAGCAATACTGCCCCAGACCATCACACTACCACCACCATATTTTACTGTTGCTATAATGTTCTTTTTCTGAAATGCTGTGTTACTTTTACACCAGATGTAATGGGACACACACCTTCCAAAGAGATCCATTTTTCTCTCATCCGTCCACAGAATGTTTTCCCAAAAGTCTTGGGGATCATCAAGATGTGTTCTGGACAAATTGACAGGAGCTTTAATGTTCTTTTTGCTCAGCAGTGGTTTTAGTCTTGGAACTCTGCCATGCAGGCCATTTTTGCCCAGCCTCTTTCTTATGGCGGAGGCAGGAACACTGACCTTAACTGAGACAAGTGAGACATACAGTTCTTTGGATGTTGTTGTGGGGTCTTTTGTGACCTCTTGGATGAGTCGTCACTGCACTCCTGGGAAGGTTCACCACTGTTCTGTGTCTTCGCCATTTGTGGATAATGGCTCTCACTGTGGTTCGCTGGAGTCCCAAAGCTTTAGAATGGCTTCATAACTCTTTCCATACTGATAGATCTCAATTACTTTCTTTCTCAATTGTTCCTGAATTTCTTTGGATCTCGGCATGATGTGAAGCTTTTAAGGATCTTTTGGTGTACTTCACTTTGTCAGGCAAGTCCTATTTAAGTGATGTCCTGATTGAGAACAGGTATGGCAATAATCAGGCCTGGGTGTGGCTAGAGACAGTGAACTCAGGTGTGATAAACCATAGTTAAGTTATGTTTTAACAAAGGGGTAGCAATCACTTTTTCACACAGGGCCATGCAGGTTTGGATTTTTTTTCTCCCTTAATAATAAACACTTTCATTTAAAAACTGCATTTTGAGTTTACTTGTGTTGTCTTTGACTAACATTTAAATTGGTTTGAAGTTCCGAAACACTTGTGTGACAAACATGCAAAAAAAAAAAATTCAAACTCAGGATGGGGGCAAACACTTTTTCACACCACTGTAGATGATCTGTGGGGTCCCTGACAATCTGAAAGCAGAGTAGAGACTAAAAGTATGCAGAGAAACAGATGGACTACAGTCTGTAATTGTAGAACTACAAAGTGCATCTGTATGGTAAGTGGAATGGATAAACAACACAAAACACCCAGGTGTACCTGATGTATTGATATGGTTAATTCCCTTAGACATTCATCAGCACGGGGAAATCAGAGTATAGACAAATGAAAGGAAAAACCTGATGATCATGCAACAGATAATAAATGTGTGAAATGGCATATCCAGGTTAGGGTAATGATTAACAGGTTAAAACAAGCAGAGCTCTACTGTAGATGTTCAGAAAAGAGTGCGAGTGTATTTTGCCCCCATGCACTCGCTGTGAGGATTGTTAAGAGAGGAAAACATTTCTCAGAAGGACTGCAGTGGGAGATTTCCTAAAGAAAATAGCATGTGTCTCTATAGTTGCAATAAAATGCCACATTTATGCCATGATACTACTTGGAAGACCTGTAAGCACAAAGCCTTTTACCTAAATAGAAATGAAACTGTCTAGGGTTTGCTAGACACTATTGGAACTATGGACAAAAATATAACTTTTTGGGAACAAAAAAAATAAGGATAATTATACAGAAAAGAACTTAATCCCACTGTTACTTATGGTACAGGATCCTTGACAGAACACATACAAACTACTGACTGCCTTTGCAAAGAAACTACAACTCTGTCATTGGTTTAACTTTTGGACAATGAGTGACTGCAGAATCAAGTTCTGGGTGGCATGTCTGGAGTCTGAAAACGTCTGAGGTGAACTGTAGAGAAAAATTCCACAAGAGACCTGGGGCCCTGGAGGAACTAATGAGAATCTGTATTGAGGCATGTCTTAGATTCTTTGCTCTTTATTCTTCAGCAGGGGCGTCATCAGACCCACTTTACTGGGGCACATGCCCAAATAAAATCAGGCCGGCAAAAAGTCAATTTTATCCGGGAATGTAGAGCAGAACTACAGGACGTGTCACGAAAATTCACCACAGGAACTACATTTCCATAATTCCCCTGAATCTTTCCAAAAGATTGATCAGCTAACGCTTACTGTCAGAGTTTCTTTTTTTTCGCATGGAAAAATCAACCCATGCCCAATGGCAGTTTCTTGGCAAAAGGTAGATCCTTTATAAATAACAATGGGAGTAAGTTCTTTTCTGTAGAATTATCCTTATTTATACCTCCGACACACCTTGACTGTTTTTTTGTTCCCAAAAAGTTATATATTTGTCTGTAGAAACTGGTTCCTACCATAGTTCCAGTGGTGTCCAATAGCAAAGAAACCATTTATAAAGTAGTCAACCACAGGAATGTATTTTCTTTAAGAAAAGTGTCTCACTTAATAGCATTATCGTTTATTGTCGGGATGATTTAAAGCTAATTAACCATAGCAGTTGTCTAACCTATTTCCACAGCCTATGGCGCTAATCTTTCTGGAGCTGCCTTTGTAAATGAACCGTGAATCTGCTATTTTAAAAAAAAATGGTTTGGTAGTAATTAGTCGCAATGGCATTCAGGGAAACAGAGCCATTTCCCGAAAAGACAAACATTTCCCCCGTCCCAGATTGCCTTGCTTTATATTGAGTCAGTGCTGAGGTTTGTTTTGACAGCAATCCGGCTTCAGTGACTCACAACCTATATAGTCTAAATTCTATGAGAAGGAAGGTCGAGTGCATTTTCTGCTCAGCTATCAAAGGCTGGAGAGAGATCGCTCTCAGGGTATGGATATAACGTTGTTTCTTGGCTGATCTCGGCTGGTAAGGAATGTGACTTGGCTGTTTTGCTGTGCTGTCTTGTTCTAATCACTGTCTATGCACTTCTGTTGTGCAGAGGATGAGTATGACGAACTGTACGCCACCTGGAGTGAAGTAGATCTTATGTAAGTAGATTATCACACATTATTTAATGGTAGATATTGCTGTTGTATCCCTTATTACACACTCAATGTGTTTTTTTCTCTTCTGGTTGTTTACATTCACTCACCAGCCACTTTAGTGGGCATACATGTTCAACAAATATGTAATCGTCCAATCACATGGCAGCAACTCAATGCATTTAGACATGTAGATATGGTCAAGACGACCTGCTCAAGTTCAAACCGAGCATCAGAATGAAAAGAAAGGTGATTTAAGTGACTTTGAACGTGGCATGGTCGTTGGTGCTAGACGGGTTGGTCTGAGTTTCAGAAACTGCTGAACTACTGGGATTTCCATGCACAGCCAGCTCTAGAGTTTACAGAGAATGGTCCAATAAAGAGAACATATCTAGGAGGATGAGGACAGTTCTCTGGGTGAAAATGCCTTGATGATTGATGATGCCAGACTGGTTTGAGCTGACAGTAAGGCAACAATAACTCAAGTAACCACTTGATACAACCAAGGCATGTAGAAGATCATGTCACAATACGTCGAACCTTGAAGCAGATGAGCTACAGCAGCTGAAGACGACATTGGATGGCACTCGTCAGGCAATTGCGGCTATAATTTATAAGGGCTCACCAAAATTGGACATTGTCTGGTCTGATGAGTCTCGCTTTCTGCTCTGACATTCCGATGGTAGGGTCAGAATTTGGTGTAAAACAACATGAAACCATTGATCCATCCTGCCTTGTATCAATGGTCCAGGTTGTCGTTGATGCCATAATGGTGTTGGTGTTTTCTTGGCACTCTTTGGGCCCCTTAATACCAACTGAGCATTGTTTAAACACCACATCCTACCTGAGTCCTGCTGCTGTCCATGTACATCCCTTTATGACCACAGTGTACCATCTTCTGATGGCTACTTCCAGCAGGATAACACACCATGTCACAAAGCTTAAATCATCTCAGACTGGTTTCTTGAACTTTGAGTCCACTGTACTCAAATGGCCTCCACAATCATCATATCTCACCAGAGGAAACCCCGTTTTAGCCTCCTGAGACCTCGCTTCCCAACATGAGGACATGACGTTGTGGGTTGTGCTACACCTCATACTTCATTCTGCTTATCTCCATCCTCATTTGTAGACACTCTTGAGCATTTCACAAAAACAAAAATACCTCCTGTCCAAAGACAGTGCTCAGTTTTTATACATAAAAAATCAGAGCTCCGAGGAGGGTAAGGAGGTCTCAAGAGGTTAGAGAAGCACAGAGAAGTTGGACAAATATATGATAGACTTGGATCTAATTACATGATGGGTATAAGTCTTCTTTTTCTTTTTCCAGGAATTTGAAAGAGAAAATCAGCAGGTCAAAAATGAGGAATTCCAAATTTTACAGTAAGTTTCTTTAATGTCGGCTATGGATTTGTCCCTACGCATCTCTTCTCATACTACATGCACAATAAGACCAAAAGTTTGTGGACACCCCTTTTAATTAGTCAGCTCCGTTATTTCAGCAACATTCACTTGTTACACATTCACCATATAAAGCAGACATTTCTGGATTCTCCATAGATGAACAGTGGCAGTAGAATGGATTGTACTGATATCAAAGTGACTCTCAGTGTGACACATTTCTAGGTTTTCGCTTCACCAGACAGTTCGTCAACTTTCTGCCCTGCTGCCCTAAAAACACTGTCTACAGAGAATTGGTTTGGTTACTTTGATTGAGAACTTTGAGAGCTGGTTTGCACAAAACCTTGACCTCAACTCCATGGACCACCTTAAATGCATTGGAATGCAAAAAGTGAGCCAGGGCTTACTGTTTAACATTAGAAGCCGAGCTCACAGTCATGTTCCGAAATCTAGTGGAAAAGCCCTTTTAGAAGAACAAAGGCTGTTTTAGCAGCAAAGAAGGCTGGGTCAAACTCTAATACCCGTGTTTTAATGGATTTTTTTTGGGTGTCCACAGACTTTTGTCCATATATTGCTTATAGCTGATCTAAGCACAGAAAATGGTATAAGGTACATATAAGACCTTCTCTGTCTAGATAACCTGAAATGAATGTGGTTCCCTACAAAAAGCTGTGAATAAATGTTTTAAACACAGCATGCTTGTACTCTGAAGGCTTATATGTAGCCTTGTACATAAACCTTTAGTGCAATATAAGGATTGTAGGCCTTTAATGACTCAGTCTAGCATGTAGTGTATATTTACTGCTGTTTAGGATTAGTTATAAGAAATGATCTTCACTCAGCACTTAAGTGAAGACTAAAAATGAAACTGCATGTTATTAAAAAATACTAACATGTACTAACATGAGGTTGTGCCTACTAAGAAGAATACAAATCACTTCTGTTAGTCACTCTGGATAAGGGCATCTGCAAAATGCTGTAGATATGAACAGTTTCTAGTGGAAGTAGCATCAGTTTCAGTCTGATTCACACAGCTTCAGACAGCTAGCTTGTTAGCATTCAGTCACAGTGGGGCAAAAACGTATTTAGTCAGCCACTGATTGTGCAATTTGTCCTACTTAGAAAGATGAGAGAGGTCTGTAATTTTCATCATAGGTACACTTCATCTATGAGAGACAAAATGAGAAAAAAAAATCCAGGAAATCACATTGTAGATTTTTTAAAGAATTTAATTGTAAATCATGGTGGAAAATAAGTATTTGGTCACAAACAAACAAGCAAGATTTTCTTTTCTGGTTCTCTCACAGACCTGTAACTTCTTCTTCTTTAGAAGCTCTTCTGTCCTCCACTCGTTACCTGTATTAATAGCACCTGTTTGAGCTCATTATCTGTACAAAAGACACCTGTCCACAGCCTCAAACAGTCAGACTCCAAACTCAACCATGGCCAAGACCAAAGAGCTGGTCGAAGGACACCAGGAAGAAAATTGTAGACCTGCACCAGGCTAGAAGAGTGAATCTACAATAGGCAAGCAGGTTTGGTGTGAATAAATCAACTGTGGGAGCAATTGTAAGAAAATGGAAGACATACAAGACCATTGATAATCTCCCTCGATCTGGGGCCCCACACAAGATCTCAATCCCGTGGGGTCAAAGTGATCATGAGAACGGTGAGCAAACAACCCAAGAACTACACGGAGGGACCTGATGAATGACCTGCAGAGAGCTGGGACCAAAGTAACAAAGGCTACCATCAGTAACACACTACACAACGACCCGAGAGACATGTCACACCAGTACATGTCCAGGCCCATCTGAAGTTTGCCAGAGAGCATATGGATGATCCAGAAGAGGATTGGGAGAATATCATGTGTGGTCAGATGAAACCAAAATAGAACTTTTTGGTAAAAACTCAACTTGTCGTGTTTGGAGGAATTAAAAACACCATACCTACTGTGAAGCATGGGGGTGGAAACATCATGCTTTGTGGGTTTGTTTTTCTCCAAAGGGGACAGGACCACTGATCCGTGTTAAGGGAAGAATGAATGGGGCCATGTATTGTGAGATTTTAAGACAAAACCTCCTTCCATCAATGAGAGCATTGAAGATGGAACGTGGCTGGGTCTTCCAGCATGACAATGATCCCAAACACACTGCTCGGGCAATGAAGGAGTGGCTCCGTAAAAAGCATTTCAAGGTCCTGGAGTGGCCTAGCCAGTCTCCAGAGCTCAACCCCATAAAAGATTTGTGGAGGGAGTTGAAAGTCCGTGTTGCCCAGCGACAGCCCCAAAACATCACTGCTCTAGAGGAGATCTGCATGGAGGAATGGGCCAAAATAACAGCTACAGTGTGTGCAAACCTGGTGAAGACTTACAGGAAACTTTTGACCTCTGTCATTGCCAACAAAGGTTATGTTACAAAGTATTGAGTTGAACCAAATTTATTGACCAAATACTATATTTTCCACCATAATTTCCAATTCAATTCTTTAAAATTCTACAATGTCATTTTCCTGGATTTTTTTTCTCATTTGTCTCTCATAGTTGAAGTGTACCTATGATGAAAATTACAGACATCTCTCATCTTTCTAACTAGGAGAACCTGCACAATCAGTGGCTGACTAAATACTTTACCCCACTGTACCCGACTTCATTGGAAGTATGCAACTGAGAACATGCTAGCTAGCTGTCCAGAACACAAGTTTTCACATGATTTAAAGTAATTTCATTCCTTTGAAAACTTTTAATTGCTCGTTGTATCTCTGCTAACAGTCCTGCTCTACAGCACACAATGTTACTTTTTACTAGCGTGCCTTGTAGCATCAGCGTCTGTTGAAACTTGTGCCTTATTACCCTGCACGGACACGTTTGTGCTTGTAAACCTGCAGAACAGCTGCTGTCTGTATTCTAACTCGCCTGTGCGTTGTTTGCTTCCGTATCTAGGCAATTGTGTTGCATGTTGGTGTGTTTGTCAGTCATTTTGTTCTAGCATGCCAAATTTCCATAGTACCCACTTGATCTGAATGTTCTTTGCTCTTCTAGATTCTCAGTTGTACCAGCAGTACAGCGAGGTAGCCCAGAACAGGGAGCTCCTGCGTCAGTCCCATTCGGATTCCAGCTCCGTCTTTGGGGAGGTTTGTGCAGTTCATGCATTCTCCTCTCCGCGCC
This sequence comes from Ancistrus triradiatus, assembly GCA_025084515.1. Lineage (NCBI taxonomy): Eukaryota > Metazoa > Chordata > Actinopteri > Siluriformes > Loricariidae > Ancistrus > Ancistrus triradiatus. Next base: position 203,359 of record JAJAGP010000390.1, read on the forward strand.
CTTCACCTACTCCGGCACGCCGGCCCCTCCCAGCTCTTCCTCCTGTACCCCATCCCCACTCTTTGCCCCATACTAACTCAATATCCAGTGCAAGTGACGCCCTAGCCACACCTCTTAGCCCTCCTCAGAGGTCCCCGTCCCCTCGGCTGTCCAAGTCATTCGCCTCCTCGCCCATGCTGTGGCAGGACCTGCCCGGCGTGAGGAACAACCCCGAGCTGAAGACACTCAGTGACGACCAGAGACGCCTGCAGGAGGTACTGTGCTGCTCGAGTGAAACCGAGCATGGTCCTTAGATTTTACGAAGCACTGCTCTGAAGGATTGTGTTTTGTAGGTAAGGTTTGAAGTGTTGACGTCAGAGGCGTCATACGGCAGCAGCCTGGACATCGTAGTGGATCACTTTGTCAAATCCAAGCAGTTGAATGTACACTTGGCGTCACAGGACAGGAACTGGCTTTTCTCCAGACTCTGTGATGTCAGAGCTATCAGTCACAGGTAAGAAATACGACTGCTATGGCTACAGAAGAGCTCATAGTTCAATTACTCAACACCAGTGCTTAATTTATACAACTCCAATTCAGAGAAAGGTAGAGTGGAAGGGGAAATGCTAATTTTTAAAGCGCAGAGTTGCGTGTCCCAGTATTTTTGGCCACATGCGGGTGTGTGTCCCAATACTTCTGGTCTTGTGCGGGTGTGTGTCTTAATACTTTTGGCTGTGTCCCCCAATACTTTTGATCACATGCGGGTATGTGTCTCCCATTACTTTTGGCCACATTCGGGTGTCCCCCCAAATAATTTTGGCCTTGTGCGGGTGTGTGTCCTAATACTTTGGGCCATGTGCAGGTTTGTGTCCCAGTACTTTTGGCCCCGTTAGGGTGCATGTCCCAATACTTTTTGGCTGCACTCAGGTGCTTATCCCAATAGTTTGGGGCGCATGCGGGTGCATGTCCCAGTACTTTTGGCCACATATGGGAATGTCCCAACACTTTTGGCCACGCCTGGGTGCATGTCCCAATACTTGCAGGTGTGTCCCCCAATACTTTTGGCCACGTATGGGTTTGTGTCCGAATACTTTTGGCCACGTTTCAGTTTGAGTTTCCTTATTAAACTTAAATATACTCCCGAATCGACTCCCGAAATACATAGCACATCATGAATCATGAGCATGATTTAAAAAAAAAAAAAAAAATGGAACGTTGCGTGTCCCAGGACTTTTGGCCACATGCAGGTTTGTTTCCCAATACTGCTGGTCTTGTGTGGGTCTGTGTCCCAATACTTTTTGACCACATACGGATGCGTGTCTCCCATTACTTTTGGCCACGTGCGGGTGTCCCCCCCAATACTTTTGGCCATGTGCAGGTTTGTGTCCCAGTACTTTTGGCCCTGTGCAGATGCATGTCCCAGTACTTTTGGCCACATGTGGGAATGTCCCAACACTTTTAGCCACATGTGGGTGAATGTCCCAATACTTTTGAACACATGCAGGTGTGTGTCCCAATACTTTTGGGCACGTATGGGTTTGTGTCCGAATACTTTTGGCCACATTGCAGTTTCCTTATTAAACTTAAATCTCTCTTTCTCTCTCTCTCTCTCTCTCTCTCTCTCTCTCTCTCTCTCTCTCTCTCTCTCTCTATATATATATATATATATATATATATATATATATATATATATATATATAAAATCTCTCTCTCTCTCTCTCGCTCTCTCCTCTCTCTCCTCTCTCTCCTCATCTCTCTCCGTCCGATCTCCTCTCATCGGTCTCTCGGTCTCTCTCTCTCTCTCTCTCTCTCTATCTATTATATATATATATATATATATATATATATATATATATATATAAAAAGACTAAACTAAATCGGATCGACTCCCGAAATACATAGCACATCACGAAGCATGATTATCTATGAATGGTATTTGAACCGTGTCTGTACGTTAAGCGGTTCGGGCTGTATTAATCACAGAAATGCGTGGAAGAATAATAATAATAATAATAAGTATGATTATTAGAAGAAGTATGAGGGATAACAATATACAGTGCTTTTCAAGCACTCTATAAATGTACATCCATTCCTCCATTACTTATTGTGCTGCTCACAGTCTCTCTAACCTACGATTTTGTTGTGTTGTACAGTTTCTTCACTCAGTTGGAGGAAAGAGTGGAGAGTGACATAATGCACTTTACAGTCAGTGATATAATCATTAAACACTGTCCCCGGTTCCGATCAGTCTATGTGCCCTACCTCACCAATCAGTCGTACCAGGATAAGACGTATCAGAAATTAATGTGAGTACCATCCCTATTCGTTCATTCATTTATAAATATGTTCATAGTGCACTGATGGTACGTTTGTTTTTCTACACACTCACATTCATACTGTTTACTCTTCCTGCCCATGATCTTATACAGGAATGAGAACTCTGGTTTTCGGCACATGGTGGAAAAGTTGGAGCAAAGCCCGAAGTGCCAGAGACTTCCTTTCCGTTCCTTTCTCATCCTACCATTTCAGAGAATCACTCGACTCAAACTGCTCGTGCAGGTACCTTATCCCCTTAAGAATAAATACAATCAAATGTATACTATTACGTATATAGGAGCATTATATAGGTATATCGACGCACTGGACACTTCATTAGGTACACCTGTTCAACTTCTCGTTAACGCAAATATCTAATCAGCCAATCACATGGCAGCAACTCATTCAGTGCATTCAGCTACAGTGATGCTTGAAAGTTTGTGAATCTTTTAGAATTTTCTATATTTCTGCATAAATATGACCAAAAACATCATCAGATTTTCACACAAGTCCTAAAAGTAGATAAAGAGAACCCAGTTAAACAAATGACACCAAAATATTATACTTGGTCATTTATTTATTGAGGAAAATGATCCAATATTACATTAGCAGTTAATTTGAAGGTGATATTGGAATCAGGAGTTTTAGTCAATGGAATGACAATCAGGTGTGATTGGGCACCCTGTTTTATTTAAAAAAACAGGGATCTATCAAAGTCTGCTCTTCACAATGCGTTTGTGGAAGTGTATCATGGCATGAACAAGGGATATTTCTGAGGACCTCAGAAAAAGAGTTGTTGATGCTCATCAGGCTGGAAAAGGTTACAAAACCATTTCTAAAGAGTTTGAACTCCACCGATCCACAGTCAGACAGATTGTGTACAAATGGAGGAAATTCAAGACCATCGTTACCCTCCCCAGAAGTGGTCGACCAACAAGGACCACTCCAAGAGCACGGCGTGTAATAGTTGGCGAGGTCACAAAGGACCCCAGGCTAACTTCTAAGCAACTGAAGACCTCTCTCACATTGGCTAATGTTAATGTTCATGAGTCCAGAATCAGGAGAACACTGAACAACAATGGTGTGCATTGCAGGGTTGCAAGAAGAAAGCCACTGCTCTCCAAAAAGAAAATCACTGCTAGTCTGCAGTTTGCTAAAGATCATGTGGATGAGCCAGAAGGCTATTGGAAGAATGTTTTATGGACGGATGAGACAAAAATAGAACTTTTTGGTTTAAAAGACAAGCGTTGTGTTTGGAGAATGGAAAACACTGCATTCCAGCATAAGAATCTTATCCCATCTGTGAAACATGGTGGTGGTAGTATCATGGTATGGGCCTATTTTGCTGTATCTGGGCCAGGACGGCTTGCCATCATTGATAGAACAAATAATTCTGAATTATATCAGAGAATTCTAAAGGAAAATGTCAGGACATCTGTCCATGAACTGAATCTCAAGAGAAGGTGGGTCATGCAGCAAGACAACGACCCTAAGCTCACAAGCCGTTCTACCAAAGAATGGTTAAAGAAGAATAAAGTTCATGTTTTGGAATGGCCAAGTCAAAGTCCTGACCTTAATCCAATGGAAATGTTGTGGAAGGACCTGAAGTGAGCAGCTAATGTGAGGAAACCCACCAACATCCCAGAGCTGAAGCTGTTCTGTACAGAGGAATGGGCTCAAATTCCTCCAAGCCGGTGTGCAGGAACTGATCAACAGTTACAGGAAATGTTTAGTTGCAGTTATTGCTGCACAGTGGGGTCACACCAGATACTGAAAGCAAAGGTTCACATACTTTGGCCACTCACTAATATGTAATATTGGGTCATTTTCCTCAATAAAATAAATGACCAAGTATCATATTTTTGTCTCATCTGTTTAACTGGGTTCTCTTTATCTACTTTTAGGATTTGTGTGAAAATCTGATATTTTTGGTCATATTTATGCAGAAATATAGAAAATTCTAAAGGGTTCACAAACTTTCCAACACCACTGTATGTGGACATGGTCACGATGACCTCGTGAAGTTCAATCCAATCATCAGAATGGGGAAGAAATGTGATGCAAGTGACTTTTGAACGTGGCATATGGGGTATTGAATGGTTAGAAAAAGAGAAAATATCCAAGGCGAAAATGCCTTGTTTATGCCACAAAATCATGAAAGGTTATAATGTAATAACCATAGCCTATAGGCAACAGAATCAGTTCTTTATTAATATTGTTTTGTTCAGGTATGGAAAATTGCAGGTTAAAACATAGAACTCCATACTGTTGCCAGTTGGAAGGACACAACTCTCTAGAATGTCACCCATATCCTGTATCATTAATGTTTCCATTTCACCAGCATTACGGAGCCAAGAACAGCATCCCTAAGCTATTTTTAAATGATTACTTTGCAGTTACATAGCTATGCAGCTATGTACAGATTTACATTTACAGCATTTAGCAGACGCCCTTATCAATTTTGATCCAATCGTACAAGCAATTTTTTGGGGTTAAGGCCCCTACTCAAGGACCCAACAGTTGCAGCTTGGCAGAGGTGGGATTTGAACCCTGGATCTTCTGGTCTAGAGTCCAGTACTTTAACCGCTAGGCTACCACTGTCCCAAAGCATAGGCCTGTTCAAACAGATGTGATTTTTACTGTATTGGGACCGTCACTCTAAGTGCGCACATTTTTGTCTATACACTGAAAACTCCCTGTCCGCTTTTGCTTTCTTTAATTTGCCTTCTCTTAACACGTCACAGATATTTTGCCGTGTCTTTTTCACATCGTCAACTTAAAAAAACAAAGATACGAGCGAAAATTAGTGCAGGAAGCTCTAGTTTGTGTTTTTTCTGTGGGTATGAACAATAGAATGCACTTAGATAAACAAGAAATCTGTTCCATTCAGTCACTGGGAGGTTTACTGGATGGTGTACTTGAGCTATTGTTTACTTGTACTAATATGAGGTTCTGTCTCCTAGGAAGATTACAAAGCACTTCTGTAAGTCGCTCTGGATAAGGCCGTCTGCTAAATGCTATAAATGTAAAATGTAAATGTAGACAAAAATCGTAGCACACTCGGTGTGACGGTCCCACTACGTTAAACTATGTTAAAATCGCTTCCATTTTGTTCTTCTTTTGCTCTTCTGAAACAGCATATTAATTCCCCGTCCTTTCCTCCGTGTCCTACAGAATATTCTAAAGAGAACAGTTCCAAAATCAAAGGACGAGGCACAAGCCATAAAAGCCATGAAACTACTAGAGAAGGTAAATGATCCTTCCGCACACACATCTTTCTGTTTCTCTCCCATCTACAGAGGAACTGTTAATTTCTTTTTGTAGATGATCCAGGAGAGTAACGACAGCATATCGCAGATGAAGAGCATCGAATCGCTGGTATCCCTTAATGCAAAAGTGGACTTTGAGTGCAAGGTGAGTGTGAGCTTACATCCAAAGCTTACCTTAAACATAGCTTTAACATCGTGACCTAAAGGAACGGGGAAAAAACATTTATAACACTGTAAAAAGATGCAGTAAGAAATCATTGTGTTATTATTTCCATGTCCAATAACTTAATTTAGTTCTTTCAAATAACTAGATCTGGCATAAAACGTTATATCCTCAGGATTGATCCATCTGTTTGTCTGGCTATTGATGTGTCTATGTATCTACATTACAGTGGGGCAAAAAAAGTATTTAGTCAGCCACTGATTGTGCAAGTTCTCCTACTTAGAAAGATGACAGAGGTCTGTAATTTTCATCATAGGTACACTTCAACTATGAAAAATGAGAAGAAAAAAAATCCAGGAAATCACATTGTAGGATTTTTAAAGAATTTAATTCATGGTGGAAAATAAGTATTTGGTCACAAACAAACAAGCAAGATTTCTGGTTCTCACAGACCTGTAACTTCTTCTTTAAGAAGCTCTTCTGTCCTCCACTCGTTACCTGTATTAATAGCACCTGTTTGACCTCATTATTTGTATAAAAGACACCTGTATACAGCCTCAAACAGTCAGACTCCAAACTCAGCCATGGCCAAGACCAAAGAGCTGTCGAAAGACACCAGGAAGAAAACTGGAGACCAGCACCAGGCTGGGAAGAGTGAATCTACAATAGGCAAGCAGGTTGGTGTGAATAAATCTGGGGCCCCATGCAAGATCTCATCCCATGGGGTCAAAATGATCATGAGGATGGTGAGCAAAACTCCCAGAACTACACGGAGGGACCTGATGAATGACCTGCAGAGAGCTGGGACCAAAGTAACAAAGGCTACCATCAGTAACACACTACGCCGAGAGGGACTCAGATCCTGCAGTGCCAGGCGTGTCCCCCTGCTTAAGCCAGTACATGTCCAGGCCTGTCTGAAGTTTTCCAGAGAGCATATGGATGATCCAGAAGAGGACTGGGAGAATATCATGTGGTCAGATGAAACCAAAATAGAACTTTTTAGTAAAAACTCAACTCGGCGTGTTTGGAGGAAGAAAAACACCATACCTACTGTGAAGCATGGGGGTGGAAACATCATGCTTTGAGGCTGTTTTTCTGCAAAGGGGACAGGACAGAATGTTTCACCTCTGTCATTGCCAACAAAGGCTATGTTACAAAGTATTGAGTTGAACTTCTGTTATTGACCAAATACTTATTTTCCACCATAATTTACAATTAGATCCTTTAAAAATCCTACAATGTGATTTCCTGGATTTTTTTCCTCATTTCGTCTCTCATAGTTGAAGTGTACCTGTGATGAAAATTACAAACCTCACTCATCTTTCTAAGTTGGAGAACTTGCACAATTAGTGGCTGACTAAATATTTTTTTGCCCCACTGTATATGGACAAAAGTATTGGGACAACTACACATTAGACCTACAGCTTTTATGACATCCCATTCTAAATCCACGGGCATTAACATGGAGTTAGTTCTCCCTTTACAGCTTCCACTCTTCTGGGGGGAATATCTAAGAGGGAAGAAATTTCACTAACTCGCTTGCACAACGCTCAAACTCAGTGAGCTCTTTAGAACGGCCCATTCTTTCACAAATGTTCATAAAACCCAGACTGCATGGCTAGGTGCTTGATTTTATACACCCGTGGCAATGGGTCAGAATGAAACACCTGAATTCAGTGCCTAAGAGGTGTGTCCCAATACTTTTGTCCATATAGTGTTTCAATGTATCCTTATACAGTGTTATAAACTCTTGTGTGTTTGTATCAGACTCTACCATTGATCAGTCAGTCACGCCGGCTGGTGAAAGAGGGTCCGGTCATAGAGCTAAGGGACTTCACTTTAAAGGAGAGAGAGCGAGCTACCTACATACACCTCTTCAACGACTACCTGCTGCTCTCACTGCCCAAAGAGTGAGCTTACCCCACGTTTGTGTCTATTATACAGCAGTCTCTTTGTCCACTTTGTGCCATAGTGTGTGTTGTGTCTCGGTAGAGGCAGCCGGTTTACAGTGATAGATCACGCTCCTGTGTCAGAGGTGCGAGCTGAAAACTGCCGAGTCAAGCTGCATTCGCTACAGAAGAATGTCTTCCGCCTGCACCTGTCCCATAAGTCCATCCTGCTCCGCACAGATATGCAGTGAGTCACACCTGCATTAATACTGACGTTAAGTAATGTGATGGTGTTGAAGTTCAACACCTCATGTCGAATGAGAGGTCCACCGCCCATTTCAGACATAACCAGCTTCTCTTTGACAGAGCCGACCAAATGCGCTGGATCTCTGCCCTCTCTCGTCCGCATCCTGAAATAGACTTCAACGCCGCCCAGGGTACGTGCCATTTCTCCTTCGACAGGAAGTTGGGTCATAAAAAACTATTAGCAACCCAGCTGTTGACGTCATGTTTCCTCCCTTCTTCCGTGCAGACAAACCACAGATGCAGTGCATCCGAGCGTTCATATCTCAGCAGCCTGACGAGCTGAGCCTGGAGAAAGCCGACGTCCTGCTGGTCCACCAGCAGAGCAGCGATGGTAAGGAAATGTGTTCAGGGCCATAATAGGAGAACATTAGCACTTCCACTGTCTGTACCAAGCTTAAGGGTCTTGCTCAAAGACCCAACAGTGGTAGCTTGGCAGAGACTGGATTTGAACCCTGGACCTTCTGGTCCATAGTCCAGTACCTTAACCACTAGCCCACCACAGTCCCTGTTACGACTGGACATAAATCCAAATCCAAGTGCACAACACTAATGCAGCAGGTAGTGCTTCCTAGTGCCATAGTTTGCTACGTTCGCCTCATTCATGTGGGTTTAGTCTGGTTTCGTCCACCTTCCCAAATACAGCACTGCTGGTAGATTGTTGTGATGAATGGCAGTGCCTGTCTTTCGGAAACTGGTTCGAGAATTTGCAAAGTGGGAGCCTGTTTTCATTATTTATTAGGGGGAAATTTATACCTGGTTCCTGGGCATACCAAACGTCACCTATTTGTAATGATCTGAGCATAATGTAGTAGTGCAGGGGGCATTTTGATAGATCTCATAATTATCTCTTTATTATCACTTACTGTCTCATAATTGTGACTTAGTATCTCATTATGACATACTCTTTGTAATTATGACTTACGTCAGCTTATCTTGTTATTAGGATTTAGTTGCATCTCATTGTAATCTCATTATGATTTAGTATCTCATGATGACTTAATATCTCTATTTTGATTTGGGATCTCATAATTATGACTTAATATCTCTATGATTTAGTATCTAATAACTATGACTTAATATCTCATTATTATGACTTATGATGATTTAGTATATAATAATTTACTTAATATCTCATTATTATCTCATTTTTATGATTTAGCCTCTCATTATGATTTAGTACCTCAAAATTGACTTACTGTCTCGTAATTATGACTTAATATCTCATTATTATCATTATCTCATAATTGACTTACCATCTCATTATGACTTAGCATCTTGTTATTATGACAGTTTCTAAATTATGATTTAATATCTCATTATTACGACTTTTCTCATTATTATGATTTACTATCTCAGAATAACGATAGTGTCATAATTCTGACTTAATATCTCATTATTAAATATGGAGTACCTCATCATGACTTAATACCATTATGATTTACTATCTTATTATTATGACTTAATAGCTCATTATTAGGATCTCAATTATGATTTAATATCTCATTATTATTAATTAGTATCTCATAATTATGAGTTATGTCATTATTATGATTTTGTATCTCATTATGACTTGATTTAGTATATCATAATTGACTTAATATCTCATTATGATGTAGTATCTCATTACTGACTTACTGTCTCATATTATGACTTATCTCATTTTTATGACTTTGCATCTCGTTATTATGATTTAGTACCTCAAAATTATGACTTACTGTCTCGTAATTGACTTAGTATCTCATTACTATGATTTAGTATTTCATAATTATGAATTATGTCATTGTTATGAGTTTGTATCTCATTATGACTTATGATTTAGTATATCATAATTGACTTATCTCATTATGTAGTATCTCATTATTGACTTACTGTCTCATATGACTTCTCATTTTTATGACTTCGCATCTCGTTATGATTTAGTACCTCAGAATTATGACTTGCTGTCTCGTAATTGACTTAGTATCTCATTACTATGATTTAGTATCTCATAGTTATGACTTATCTCATTTTTATGACTTCGCATCTCGTTATTATGATTTAGTACCTCAAAATTATGACTTACTGTCTCGTAATTGACTTAGTATCTCATTACTATGATTTAGTATCTCATAAGTATGACTTAGCATCTCATTGTTATTACACAGTATCTCAGTTATGATTTAATATCTCATTATTACCACTTATTGTCTCATTATTATGATATACTATCTCAGAATTATGACTCAGAATCTCATTATGATTAATATCTCAGAAAGCATATATACAGTATAGCTAGAGGCAAATATCCAGTCTATTTTTGCCATTTTCCTGATTCGGATAGTGATTTGGATAGTGAGTTAATGATATAAAGATACCCATATGTTATAGCAGGAATTCGGTTCGAGTTTGACTTTGAAGATTATGGCCATCTTTACACCTCCTATGAGAAATGTAACTGAAACATGACCTATAATTGTATTAAAAAGAAAATCAGTGTATTATAGCGATTATGTGTTGGTTTCTGTTTCTGAAGGCTGGGTGGAAGGAACACGTCTATCTGACAGACTTCGTGGATGGGTCCCTGACTCTCACCTGGAGTTAATAAAGAGTGAAAAAGCTCGCCAGCGCAACCTGATAGACGCACTGAAAATCAGGACTGCAACAGCTTCAGGATGAAGCATTTCCAAGCGTCTGACCTGAGGTAGTCCTTCATTTTCACTCGTGAGGCGAGAGTCAAAGACTCAATTGGCAGAAGAGCCACTGTAACCGAATTCGACTAAACAAGCTGCTTTCAGTGTACTCGACCTGGATTCAACATTCTGCTTTAAATCCTGTTCAGCAATCACTGGAACATCAGCCTTGGATAAGGAATGCTCTCCCAGGAATGTCACAGATTTTTAATTGTATAGAATGTACAGCGCTATCAGGACATGCACGTCTGACCGACACAATGGAAGAAACTCATTCTGTGTTTTAGTTGTACAGAAGCAAAAGGATTTAAGCCGTTAATGTATTTAGGGTGATAAACATTTCTGGACTGACATCTTTACACTGCTTTTTAAAAAACTGCGATGTCATAAAAATAACTGCTGTACCTCAAGATGAGTTGAGAACTTGACATTTTGCGGAAAAGGGTGCATTTTGTGTTGCATTTGCATGCGTGTGATACATGTGCAAGTCATTAAATAAGAGAAAGAGGAAGGGTGAAAAGAAGCCACTGCAATTTTTGCAAATATTACAAACAAGCCTGTCAAATTCTTTCAGCACTAGCACTTCAATTAGTATTCAAATATCCAAACAAGAAAATGATTTAGATTTCTATTTTTATATAAAACTGAATAGAAACCACAACGGAAACGCATGGAGTGTCATTTCCGCCAGTTGAAGAAATAAAAACAGCTGTACGCTGGGTCATAATAATGAGAACGTATCTCATAACTATTCTTATGACATAGTCTATTGTAATTATGACTTAGTATCTCGGAATTATGACGTAGCATCTCATAATTACGACAATATCTCATTATGATGTAGTATCTTATAATTGACGTAACATCTTATGACATATCTTATTATGACTGAATATCAATATTATGATGAATATCTCATTTATGAATTAGTATCTAATTGATTTAGTATCTCAATTATGACTTAATATCTCATAGTTCTGACTTAATATCTCATTATTATGACTTAGTATCTCGTTAGTATGACTTAATATTATGACTTAGTTTCTAATTATGATTTAGTATCTTATAATTGACTCTCATTATGACTTAGCATCTTGTAATTATGATTTCATATCTTATAATTATGACTGAATATCATTATGATGTAGTATCTCATAACTGACTTAATATCTCATAACTATGACTTATCTCATAATTCTGACTTAATATCTCGTTATTATGACTTTGTATCTTGTAGTTATGACTTAATATCTCATTATGATTTAATATCTCATTAACACGTAGTATCTCATGACTTACTATCATTATTATGACTTAATATCTCATCAAGACAGTATCTCATGGCTTACGATCTCATTATGACTTAATATCTCAAGACGTATTATCTCATGACTTAATATCTCAAGACGTAGTATCTCATGACTTAATATCTCATCAAGACGTAGTATCTCATGACTTACTATCTCATTATTATGACTTAATATCTCATCAAGACGTAGTATCTCATGGATTACTATCTCATCATGACTTAATATCTCAAGACGTAGTATCTCGTGGCTTACTATCTCATCAAGACGTAGTATCTCATGACTTAATATCTCATCAAGACGTAGTATCTCATGACTTACTATCTCATTATGACTTAATATCTCATCAAGACATAGTATCTCATGACTTACTATCTCGTTACTATGACTTAATATCTCAAGACGTAGTATCTCATGACTTACTATCTCATTATTATGACTTAATATCTCATCAAGACGTAGCATCTCATGACTTACTATCTCATTATTATGACTTAATATCTCATCAAGACAGTATCTCATGGCTTACGATCTCATTATGACTTAATATCTCAAGACGTATTATCTCATGACTTAATATCTCAAGACGTAGTATCTCATGGATTACTATCTCATTATTATGACTTAATATCAAGACGTAGTATCTCATGGATTACTATCTCATTATGACTTAATATCTCAAGACGTAGTATCTCATGACTTACTATCTCATTATTATGACTTAATATCTCATCAAGACGTAGTATCTCATGGCTTACGATCTCATTATGACTTAATATCTCATCAAGACGTAGTATCTCATGACTTAATATCTCATCAAGACGTAGTATCTCATGGCTTACTATCTCATTATGACTTAATATCTCAATCAAGACCTGTCGTATCTCATGGCTTACTAATCTCATTATTACTTAATATCTCAAGACGTGTATCTCATGACTTAATATCTCAAGACTAGTATCTCATGACTTACTGATCCTCATTATTATGACTTAATATCTCATCAAGACGTATATCCTTATCTCATGGATTACTATCTCATTAGGACTTATATATCTCAGAGGCGTAGTATCTCATGACTTTACTATCCTCAAGACATAGTATCTCATGGCTTACTATCTCATTATACTTAATCTCAAGACGTAAGGATCTCATGACTTAATTCTCAAGACTCAAGACTAGTATCATGACTTAACTATCACTATCTCATTATTATGACTTAATATCTCAGACGTAGTACTGCGTGGCTTACTATCTCATTATGACTTAATATCTCAAGCGTAGTATCGCCTGATTATTATTACTATCTCATTATTATGACTTGAATATCTCATCAACGACGTAGTATCTCATACTTACTATCTCAATTATGACTTCATATCTCAAGACGTAGTTCGCATGACTTACTATCTCATTATTATGACATTAATATCTCATCACAAGACCATAGTATCTCTGGCTTACGATCTGCATTATGACTTAATATCTCAAGAACGTAGTATCGCATGACTTAATAATCTCATCAAGACGTAGTATCTCATGGATTCCTATCTCATTATGACTTAATATCTCATCACACGACATAGTATCTCACATGACTTACTATCTCGTTACTATGACTTATAGTCTCAAACGTAGTATCTCCTGACTTACTAATCTCATTATTATGACTTAATATCTCATCAGACGTAGTATCTCATGGCTTACGATCTCATTATGACTTAATATCATCAAGACGTATTATCTCATGACTTAATATCTCAAGACGTAGTATCTCATGACTTAATATCTCATCAAGACGTAGTATCTCATGGCTTACTATCTCATTATGACTTAATATCTCAAGACGTAGTATCTCATGACTTACTATCTCATTATTATGACTTAATATCTCATCAAGACGTAGTGTCTCATGGCTTACTATCTCATTATGACTTAATATCTCAAGACGTAGTATCTCATGACTTACTATCTCATTATTATGACTTAATATCTCATTAAGACATAGTATCTCATGACTTACTATCTCATTATTATGACTTAATATCTCATTAAGACATAGTATCTCATGACATACTATCTCATTATTATGACTTAATATCTCATTAAGACATAGTATCTCATGACATACTATCTCATTATTATGACTTAATATCTCATTAAGACATAGTATCTCATGACATACTATCTCATTATTATGACATCTCACTATGATTTGAATGAGATGGATTGGTGGCCACTGTTTCCACGATCCATGCTGATCAGAATGAAGTGGGTACTAAATACTGGTGGGTGCTAAAAAAACAGATAAGCAGAGGTTAGACGGGAAAATAAACATCTGAATAAATTGTACATAAGAGTGTAGTATGTACAATGTATATAACAATTTGTCCAAAATGGACTTAGAAAACAGGACTTTTTCAGCAAAACAGTTACCTGAAAGTTGTCTCATGCAGGGTTTGATGTGTTAAACTGCCATTGCTCTCTGTGAAAAAACATCAAACACAGATTTTTTGGCAGAAAATGGAAAGTTTGACACAAAGTGATTCAGTAGAGTTTTATGGAGCACTGAATCACGATTTGTGTTGAATGGTGCTGTTCCAAAGAGGCGTCTTCAGACCTGATGGGAAGTGATTGCATCTCTACTACAGTGTTGAGGATGCGGTGTCAAGGCGCACAGAGCCTGCTGGAACTGGGGAGTTGCTTCAATGTGAAAAGTCAGTGCTCTGGAGTCAAAAGAATATTGCAGTAATTAAGTTGTTTCCTAAAGAGGGATAACCAGATATGATTTTTTCACACTGCAAATAAGTGACTTGAGAACAAGTCTATCAGGCTTTCATGTTTTGGTCCGATCAGAGTCCAGATTTAAATCCTATGGAGAATATTTGGTCTCACATTAAATACAAACCAGCCGATTTTTCAGCTACTCAACTGTTTGAAGCCATTGACGCTGAGTGAAACAATATTGAGTCTTCTTTCTGTAAAAAAGTCGGCTGCATGCTTTCGCACACAGCTTCAAAAGCTAAAGAAATCAAAGCCATCCCATCCCAAGTTTTTACTAACGATTTGTCGTTAAGGCCATTAAAGCTTATTGTTTTGCCATTTTATTTACCTGGAAATGCAAGTGTGAATAGGTGGCTAATGAAATGATACAAGTGCTGCTCAAACCATATACTCGTGCATGGATCAAGTAAAGATGGTTGACTAGGTTGGGTAAATAAATAAAAACAAGAACATACATTCAAAATAATGTAATTTACATATTAATACTGTACTCAGTCATGTAAGTAGATCTATACCAAACACGATTATAGTCGTTGGATTCAATGCCATTAACCAGTAGCACCTAATCAGTGAAACCAAAGGCTCAGATTTAGCTTGAAGAGACATTTTCACGAGGTGCTGCATATGCCAGGAAAAGCCAGCGGTGGAACAACAGACTGGTTCAGAGCAATGATTAAAACACTGGATCTGGGGTACAACTTACCAAGGCTGAAATACTTCATCCAAAAAAGGCATCTCTCTCTTTTTAAGTTCTGTTTTTATACATTGCAGTTTGCACAATAAAACTGTTTACATTCCGCAAGTGGTTCATGCGTCCTGATTACTTCATATGTTGTGTAATTTTGTGGGGTGAAGCAAAAACTATAGGAATTAAAGCTTTCATTATATAGATGATGATATACATATATACACACACACATACATACATAGATATATATCTATCTATCTATCTATCTATCTATCTATATATATATATATATATATATCTATCTCTCTCTCTCTCTCTCTCTCTCTCTCTCTCTCTCTCTCTCTCTCTATATATATATATATCTATATCTCTATATATATCTATCTATATCTCTATATATATATATCTCTATATCTCTCTCTCTCTCTCTCTCTCTATATATCTATATATATCTATCTATATCTCTATATATATATATATCTCTATATCTCTCTCTCTCTCTCTCTATATATATATATATATATATCTCTATATATATCTATCTATATCTCTATATATATATATATATATATATATATATATATATATAGTATCTCTCAATCTCTCTCTCTCTCTCTCCTCTCTCTCTCTCTATATATAATATATATATATATATCTATATATATATATATATATATATCTATATATATATCTATCTATATCTCTATATATATATATATATCTCTCTCTCTCTCTCTCTCTCTCTCTCTCTCTCTCTCTCTCTCTCTCTCTATATATATATATATATATATATATATATATATATATCTCTATATAAATATAAAAAGGCTTATATGCAAAAATGTCACATTTTGATGGCTGATGGGATATTTCACTAGCCTTATTATTTTATATATATATATATATATATATACACACACACACACACACACACACACACACACACACACACACACACACACATACATACATACATACATACATACATATACACACACATACACACATACACACACACATTTTTGGTCATAACACCCAACACTACCCTTAACTGTTTAAATTACACCTTGTAAACGGTAAGTCTCTCTGAATAACAACGACTTACTACAAACTTTCTTGTCCGAATTAGGATTTTTGGCTACCTCTGTAAAATGATTTTTCCCAACTTCTTGAAAAGAAAAAAAAATAATAAGGCTAGTGAAATATCCCATCAGCCATCAAAATGTGACATTTTTGCATATAAGCCTATAACGCTCTCAATTTAAGCAAGAAATCAGATAACCAGGTTTCAGTAGGAAATCACTTTAGTGTCATTTACACTTTTTTTCTTCAGCATGACAAAGTTTTCAACTAAAAGTACGTTAAAACACCTTCAAAAAAGAAAGACAAATCTTCGACATTCACACAACAGAACGGATATGCTACTTCATGAAACGTGTTCCACACGCGATCGGTTCCTGAGGCGTCACAGAAACCTACAGCAGTCCCGACATGTGATCGACAGTAGTGAACATTAACACCAGAGGTACAAGCGCTATTTTACAACGAGCATGAGTGTGAGGTCAGAACTGCCATCTCTCTGCTAACCACCGCCTTTTCCCTGAAGGTACGGAAAATCAGAGTAGCCATGAGCATTCTGCGTTAAAACCCCATCCCCTCTAGTCATAAATACAGTTCTTATGCATGAGCTATCTAATACATACAGTCCATGTTATACTATACATCAATACTGGCTGCTCAGGCATGATCACTGCTACCGACCTGATTTTCACTAAAACATGCTCAGGAGAACGTTCATGATTTCGGGATCGACATGCACCAACGTAACTATGATACAGCTTTGAGGGCATCGTTTAGGCCTGAGAAATGAGTCTAGAAATGAGTGCCCATGTTAGACTGGTTAAATGTGAGTATTGTATCGATCCTTGGCACACTTCGCACTACATTCCTAGGCAAAGGGTGAACAGGTGAGCACTGACAGGTAGGTAGAGTGACACAGACACTCATACTGGCCTTGTGGAATGGAGCTAAGGACTCCTGGTACATTACTTCAGTACAGGTAAGCGCTGTTTAATAACCGTCCGTTCGCTTTTTCTTAACAATGACGTTATTTGTTATGTTAATGACTTTGCCAAAATGTAGTGTAATTCAATATAAGTGCTTTAATCATGTTCGTTTTGCCCGATACTCTCCTGTGCTCGATTTGGGCCGTGGCCGCACGTGACCTAGGGAGAGTGATGAGCGCTGGGAAATGTAGTGAGCAAAAGTCGTGTGCAGTATTAAATGTGGAAGGAACGCTTCGCTATGATACATACAATACATCAAACGCCTCCACTTACGATAAATTCAGCTTACGAAGGATTTGCCGGAACGTATCCCCATCGTAGATCAGGGAGTACGTGTATAATAAATTATAGTATGAAATACAATCTGTCTTTCAAATCTGATCATTGAGGCCTTGACAACAGCCAGTGAACGCTGGGGACCCAAGAGCAGATGTGGGAGTTTAGAGTAATTACCACTCGCTCACATTTGGTCTCGAGACTGTTCTAACTTGGTCGAAGTGCTGAAAGAGTTTTTTGTGGAAGTTACTCATGTTGGTCTGCCAAGAGACGGAGAGGAAGTCAAGAGACGGAGAGGAAGACCAAAGAGGAGTTATTTGGGTGTGGTAAATGAAGATATGCAGGGAGTTGGGGTGAGAGTAGAGGACGTGGAGGACAGGGTGAGGTGGAAATGTTTAACTCGCTGTGGTGACCCCTGATAAAGGGAGAAGCCGAAAGAAGAAGAAGACGACGACTCATGTTGGTCTGTATGACTTTCCGCTACTTATTTGTAACAAGCTGGAAACGTACAAGTGCTTTCGCACCAAAGGAACTTTTTAATAGTTACCAGAACTGTTGCAGAACATGCCCCCTTCCTCGCATGTTCGCACCACAGTAACTGGGAACTGTAGTTCTTAGAATGCCAAGAATGCTCCCAACTTGTGGTAGGGCGGCTGATATGCCTGTCCTATTGCAAGTAGTACTCCTTTGTTTATTCCACAATAGCTGTATACACCACGTTCCAAATTATTATGCAAATTGGATTTAAGTGTCATAAAGATAAATTTTTTTGTTTTTCAATTACACTCATGGACGGTATTGTGTCTCATGGCTCTTTGGATCACTGAAATCAATCTCGGACACCTGTGATAATTAGTTTGCCACGTGAGCCCAATTAAAGGAAAACTACTTAAGATGGACGTTCCACATTATTAAGCAGAGATTTGTGGCTGATTCAGAGCACAGATGGGTTCAGACATATAAAGGGATGATGAGGAAGGTTTCTGCCAGACACATTCATTGGATTAAGAGACTGCTAAAACATCATTACAAAGCAGCAAACAGGTATTTGAAGCTGCTGGTGCCTCTGGAGTCCCACAAACCTCAAGGTGTAGGATCCTTCAGAGGCTTGAAGTTGTGCATAAGTCTAACCAATGCTCACAAGCAGAAACGGTTGCAGTGGGCACATATATGAAGACTCATTTTCAAACAGTCTTGTTTACTGATGAGTGCCGTGCAACCCTGGATGGTTCAGATGGATGGAATAGTAGATGGTTGGTGGATGGCCACCATGTCCCATCAAGGCTGCGACGTCAGCAAGGAGTCATGTTTTTGGCCGGAATCATGGGGAGAGAGCTGGTAGGCCTCTTTAGGGTCTTTTTTGTGAAAATGACCTTTGCAAAGTACAAAGTCCATGGTACAAAAAGAAGAACCTTCATACATGACAACGCACCATGTCATGCGGCAAAGAATACTTCTGTGTCATTGTGCTATGGGCATAAAAGGAGAGAAACTCATGGTGTGGCCTCCCCATCCTCCCCTGACCTCAACCCTATAGAGAACCTCTGGAGTATCCTCAAGCAAAGGTATATGAGGGTGGGAGGCAGTTCACATCAAAACAGCAGCTCTGGGAGGCTATTCTGACCTCCTGCAAAGAAATTCAAGCAGAAACTCTCCAAAAACTCAAGTTCAATGGCGCCAAGAATTGTGAAGGTGATAGCAAAGAAGGGGTCCTTTGTTGACATGTAACTTGGCCTGTTAAGATGTTTTTGATTGAAATAGCTTCTGATTTCAGTGAATATGACTTCCTAACCCTTCCTGACACTCTCTGCAGGAGGGGCCAAAGTCGTCTGTATTTTCTGAGGCACCCGAGGTCCTTCAACATCTGTCGGACTATGCTCAGGATCTTTTATGAGTCGGTGGTGGCGAGTGCTATTCGCTACGCTGTTGCATGCTGGGGCAGCATGCTGAGGGTGGCCGACGCTAACAGACTCAACAAGCTGTTCAACAAAGCCAGTGACGTTGTGGGAGTGGAGCTGGACTCGCTGACGGCAGTGTCGAAGAGGAGGCGGCTCTCTAAGCTGCAGGCCAGTAGTTTTGAAAACAATTCTATTATCATTGGGAGGTTTGTTCAATAAAGTTCGATAAATACTCTTAACGGTTGATGACTTGAAAATTACACTGACTGTCATTTGCAGCTGCCATTTAGGAAAATCAAAGAAAAATATAATTTTTATAATAATTTGGAACTCGGTGCATTCTCTCTAACCAATATCTATATACACTGGTTCACATTCACTTGTTGAGTTTCATCTGGCTGATCTTCTGTGTTGTTCATAATACTGTCTAATTTCAATAAATTACTAAAGGTTTGACTATGGTGACGTCAAGTCAACGTCCATTTAGGTCAACGACTTGTTTCACAGAACGTAAGGCGGTCATTAAATGGCGCATACCTGCACACAGCTAGCTCTACAGAGCACAAGAATGAAATCCAGGAAGAGAAGATTCTCCGGATATCGACCCGTATATACAAGCGCTAGCTTCTGCCAAAGAGGTCTTCAT
The DNA here is from genome assembly GCA_025084515.1 of Ancistrus triradiatus. Taxonomy (NCBI): domain Eukaryota; kingdom Metazoa; phylum Chordata; class Actinopteri; order Siluriformes; family Loricariidae; genus Ancistrus; species Ancistrus triradiatus. Next base: position 223,615 of record JAJAGP010000390.1, read on the forward strand.
GTGAGCATCACTGAGGAGGCCTGGGCCTTTTCAGTTCAGTGTGCACTGTGGTGAACAGGTAACAGGGTTCGACTGGTTCAGAGTGCATCTGACCTGAACAGTAGGATGGAGGTTCAGAGGTGGTACATTACAACACATAGTGGAATTCTCCGATACAGCAGGACTCGAATCACTCGCTCCAGTCACATTACCGGTCGTCTGCCCCTTTCAACCTGTAGGGGTAGAGCACACAGAGCATAGTGAACTACTTCACTTACATTCAAGACAGTGACAATGTGTTTTAGCCAGTCAGCATCCCATACCCATCAGGCAAAACACCACCTGGTCTATAACGATGCTAAACAGGTGTTGTGTGTCAAACTAACGTCCACTTGAGCGAGTAGTTATTTGAGTTACTGAGTGGGTTTACATGCACTTAATAATATGATCATAGTTGGATTTCCGCAGCTACAGTGGCGCAAAAAAGGTATTTAGTCAGCCACTGATTGTGCAAGTTCTCCTACTTAGAAAGATGAGAGAGGTCTGTAATTTTCATCATAGGTACACTTCAACTATGAGAGACAAAATGAGAAAAAAAATCCAGGAAATCACATTGTAAGATTTTTTTAAAGATTGTTAAATTGCAAAAATTATGGTGAAAATAAGTATTTGGTCAATAACAAAAATTCAACTCAATACTTTGTACAACATAACCTTTGTTGGCAATGACAGAGGTCAAAACGTTTCCTGTAAGTCTTCACCAGGTTGGCACACACTGTAGCTGGTATTTTGGCCCATTCCTGCATGCAGATCTCCTCTACGAGAGCAGTGATGTTTGGGGCTGGGTCGCTGGCAACACGGGAACTTTCAATTTCACTCACCTGACTTCATTTCAACTCCCTCCACACACAAATTTTCTATGGGGCTGAGGTCCTGGAGACTGGCTAGGCCACTCCAGGACCTTTGAAATGCCTTTACAAAATCCACTCTCCTTCTCCTTAATCCTCTCTTTCGTTGGCCCGCAGCAGTGTGTTTGGGATCATTGTCATGCTGGACGCCCCAGTCACCTTCCATCTTGCAATGCTCTCACTTATGGAGGAGGTTTTGGCTTGCTAAAAAATCTCTCACGATACATGGCCCCCGTTCATTCTTCCCTTAACAAAGGATCAGTCGTCCTGTCCCTTTTGCAGAAATAGAGCCCCAAGCATGATGTTTCCACCTTCCACCCCCATGCTTCACAGTAGGTATGGTGCTCTTCTTGGATGGAACTCGGCATTTTCTTTTTTTTTTTCTTCCGTCAGTTGAGTTTTTTTTAACAAAATTTATTTTTTAAAACCAAAAAGTTTATTTGGTTTCATCTGACCACATGATGATATTCTCCTCCCATTCTCTTCTGGATCATCCATATGCCCTGGCAAACTTCAGACAGGCCTGACATGTACTTGGGCTTAAGCACTGGAGGACATGCAGGAGGACATGCCTGACTGGAGTCCTCCCTCTCGGCAAGTGTTACTGATGGTGGAGCCTTTGTTACTTTGGTCCCAGCTCTTCTGCAAGGTCATTCATTTCAGGTCCCTCTCCATGTAGTTCTGTCTGGGATTTTTTCTTTCTCACCGTTCTCATGATCATTTTGACCCCATGGGATGAGATCTTGCGTGGAGCCCCCAGATCGAAGGAGATTATCAATATCTTTTCTTTTTTGTATTTCTTCCATTTTCTTCTGCTTTCTTCTGTCTGCTCCCACAGTTTGATTTATTCACAACAACCTGCTTGCCTATTATTTATAGATTCACTCTTCCCAGCCTGGTGCAGGTCTACAATTTTCTTCCTGGTGTCCTTCGACAGCTCTTTGGTCTTGGCCATGGTTGAGTTTGGAGTCTGACTGTTTGAGACTGTGGACAGGTGTCTTTTACACAGATATCGAGGTCAAACAGGTGCCATTAATACAGGTAACGAGTGGAGGACAGAAGAGCTTCTTAAAGAAGAAGTTACAGGTCTGTGAGAGCCAGAAATCGTGCTTGTTTGTGGGTGACCAAATACTTATTTTCCACCATGATTTATGATTAAATTCTTTAAAAATCTTACAATGTGATTTCCTGGAATTTTTGTTTCTCATGTTGTCTCTCATAGTTGAAGTGTACCTATGATGAAAATTGCAGACCTCTCTCATCTTTCTAAGTAGGAGAACTTGCACAATCAGTGGCTGACTAAATACTTTGCCACACTGTATCTGATTCTCCAAGTGGTCATGTAAACAGCATACGCCGATATAGAAATCAGATTAATAAATCTGATAAAGAGAGCTGGATTTTACCCCGGTAATCGAATTACTCATAGCATGTATACCAGTTACCTGATGATGATGATCGGTGTTTTCAGTCTGCGCATGTGCGCGAGCCTTCCCTCACGGTTGCCGGGTCCGTGTATTCTAAAGAACAGGCTTTATTTGGCCTCTTTTTCCACTGGCTTTAGAAGTGTTTTTTTTCACTGTTTGACACAGTTGCTTGGATTGTAAGGCTGTATCTATTGCAAGTCGCTCTGGATAAGGGCGTCTGCTAAATTACATAAATGTAAGCGTAATTACATGGCGTGTTTAATTCCATGGTTGCTTATTATAAGCTTGGATTATAAGCACGGATTATAAGCACAATTAAACACGCCATGTAATTACACTTCACTACACATTTAGCAGACGCCCTTATCCAGAGCGACTTGTAACTGATACAGTCTTATAATCCAAGCAACTGTGGGTTAAGGCTTTGCTCAAAGATCAAACTAAGGCAGACTAGCAGAGGTGGGATTTGAACCCTGGACCTTCATAGTCCAGTACATTAACTGCTAGGCCACCACAGTCCACCACAGTCCAGTAATTAAATGCAGTGAAACGGCTATCGAACACTTTGTGGAGACTCTGAAAGGCAGTACTCGAGAAAATGAATAATTTGATTATTTAATATTAAAGTTTGAGGTTTATGTCACATATTTCTATGCGATTAGTGGCTGGCTGCAAAGTTTATTTGCTTGTTTGGTTTATGTAATGTCGCTATCAGCATCAGTGGCCGTTTCAGTGACACACACAAGGTTACCTCAAGCCTAGTCGCATGCATATACATACAGTGGGGTAAAAAAGTATTTAGTCAGCCACTGACTGTGCAAGTTCTCCTACTTAGAAAAATGAGAGAGGTCTGTAATTTTCATCATAGGTACACTTCAACTATGAGAGATAAAATGAGAAAAAATATCCAGGAAATCACATTGTAGGATTTTTAAAGAATTTAATTGTAAATCATGGTCGAAAATAAGTATTTGGTCACCCACAAACAAGCAAGACTTGTAACTTCATCTTTAAGAAGCTCTTCTGTCCTCCACTCGTTACCTGTATTAATGGCACCTGTTTGACCTCGTTATCTGTATAAAAGACACCTGTCCACAGCCTCAAACAGTCAGACTCTACGAGAGCCAGAAATCTTGCTTGTTTGTGGGTGACCAAATACTATATATCTCCTCCGATTACTGCCGGAGTCATGTAAAAACAGAGGTTACCCATTATCTGATTACTCAAGTGCATGTACACTTGTTGATCAGAATTACTGACAAAATCCTATTTTCTGCAGCTATCGGATTATTAACTGCATGTAAACGCACACAGGGTTGAAAAACTATAGAAAATGAAGTTTAATTTTTTCAACTCAGCAGAATGTCTCTTAAACTAAGTAAAGAAGCCTACAACAAGCCAGATAGAGATGGAACCTGACTGAACATAACCATTTGAAACAGCAGTGGATGTCCCAGTGTATTATACCTATAAGAGATTGGCAGTAGCAGGTTATTCTTTTTCAGAGCCTGAACTTTGCTGCGGGTTTGGGGGTCCAGAACGATGTAGCATCGCCGTGCGTAATCCAGCAGCTTCTCTTTGGATGAGTCAAACTCGCCCACCTCGGGCAGCTTCTCTGGAGCCACCAACAGCAGCTCCGCAATGGGGGTGGTGGAGGCCACTGTGTTACGGTCCACACCATGGATCTGGAAGGCTTTGGACATGTTCTTCAGCCGCTGGAAGGTCACCAGGATCTTTTTATAGCGAAACAGCACGCCAGCAGGATCTTTCACTGTGAAGAACAAAAAACAAAAGAGAAAGATGTAAGTGAGAACCCATTTTTTATATCCATTAATCAATCATAACCCACTAACAAGCGAGTGTCTCTGAAATAGCAGAGCTCAATACTTAGAAGGGATGTCCACAAACTTTTGTCTGTATAGCATATAAGACTAAAACATTTACATTTGCACTCAAGCTATATCGTTAGTCTGACCTTCACATCTCACCTCGCTGTCTCTCTCTCCCTCTGGCTATTCTGAAGACTCTCCTCCTCTTCAGGGCAGGGTGGACCCCGGCCGGTCTCCCAGGAGCGCCCATATTGCGCAGAGCCATGTTTTCCTGCATCACATCCTCCCTCGACATCATTTCCTCCTCTTCCAGGTAGCTGTCTTCCAAATACTCTTCCTCTTCCTCCTCTCCCAAAAGCGAGAGGGACACTGAGGAGCGAGGGAACATTTCTAAGGCAAGTCAAACAGATCTATATAGTGCTTTTTGCAAACAGAGTGCTGTCACAAAGCAGCTTTACAACTATCTAGGCCCACAGCCCTAATTGGACAAGCCTGGGGAAATAACATATAGACTGTAATAAAAATTATACAGGTTGCTCCACCCTGGGATTGAACCCAGGACCTTCTTGCTGTGAGGCGGCGGTGCTATCCCCTGAGCCATATACATATATGGATATATATATATAGAGGTGCACAAGTCATAGATGTGATGTGATATAGTACCGATAGGAAAAAGTACAACACTCACCTGGCAGGTTATTCACTGTCCTGTTGTTGGTACTGCTGGTACTTCCATCCCCATGGCCGTGTAGGAGGGGCTGAGAGTGGGAGGGGCCAAACATGGCACTTATCTGAGCACCACTGATGGGGCCAGAAGCCGTGCTCACTACCTTGGCATTAGCTGGGGTCTGTGGGGCAGGTCTCCGTGGGAACGACTGGCGGTTGGCTGAATGCTGACCCTCTGCTTGCTGATCTGAAGTGTCAATAGTTAAAACAGTGATCATTACAGCACTGACACAGCTTAGGAATAACACTTAAGACTTTGACCTTCTGAGAATTTACATGAGTACATGAAAACCATATCCAAGCCTTGCAGGGGCTACTGTCACTACCTGAGGTGAAACTCCCAGTAGAAAACCCCAGTGGTGAATAACAATGACGTACAGCCCTACGTCATGACGTACAGCCCTCTATGGACAAAAGTATTGGGACATGTACACACTACACCTACAGGAGCTTTTATGACATCCCATTCTAAATCCATAGGCATTAATACAGAGTTGCACCTCTCCCTTTGCAGCTATAACAGCTTCCACTCTTCTGGGAAGGCATTTCTACAAGATTTTGGACTGTGTATGTTAGTCCTACACCTACATAAAGCAAACCCAGTTAAACAAATGAGACAAAAATTATACTCGGTCATTTATTTATTGAGGAAAATGATCCAATATTACCTATTAGTGAGTGGCAAAGGTATGTGAACCTCTAGGATTAGCAGTTCATTTGAAGGTGAAATTAGAGTGTTTTCAATCAGTGGGATGACAATCAGGTGTGAGGGGGCACCCTGTTTTATTTAAACAACAGGGATCTATCAAAGTCTGCTCTTCACAACATGTTGTGGAAAGTGTATCATGCAAGAACAAAGCAGATTTCTGAGGACCATCAGAAGAGAGTTGTTTATGCTCATCAAGGCTTGGAAAAGGTTGTACAAAACCATCTCTAAGATTTTGGACTCCACCAAATCACGTCAGAAGTTGTGTACCAATGGAGAGTAAATTCAAGACCATTGTTACCCCTCCCCAGGAGTGGTTGACCACCAAAGATCCTCAAGACAATGGTGTGTAATAGTTGTGGAACGTCTGCTACAAAGGACGCCCAGGTACTTCTAAGCAATTGAAGGCCTCTCTCCCTTGGCTAATTTAATGTTCTGAGTCCCACCATCATAAGAACACTGAACAACAATGGTGTGGTCATGGCAGGGTTACCGAGGAGAAAGCCACTGCTCTCCAAAAAAACATTGCTGCTCGTTGCATTTGCTAAAGATCCCGTGGACAAGCCAGAAGGCAACTGAAGAAGTTTTGTCTACAGATGAGACCAAATAGAACTTTTTTGTTTAAAATAAAAGCGTATGTTTGGAGAAAGGAAAACCCTGCAATTTCCAGCATAAGAACCTTATATCCCATCTGTGAAACTGTTGTGGGTAGTATCGTGGTTTGGGCACTGTTTTGCTGCAATCCTGGGCCAGGCGTCTTGCCATACTGATGGAACAATGAATTCTGCATAATATCAGATAATTCTAAAGGAAAATGTCCAGGACATCTGTCCAGGAACTGAATCTCAGGATAAGGTGGGCATGCAGCAAGACAACGACCCTAAGCCAGGCACCGAATCGTTCTAAACAAAGTGGTTAAAGAAGTCCCTGACCTTAATCCCATGGGAATGTTTTTGGAAGGACTGAAGCGAAAGCACTAATGTGAGGAAACCCCCCAACATCCCCAGAGCTGAAGCTGTTTTCTGGTACTGGGATGGGCCTAAAATTCCTCCAAGCCATGTGGCAGGACTGGAGTAACAGTTACGGAAACGTTTAGTTGCATTTATTGCTGCACAGGGGGGGTACACAGATACTGAAAGCAAAGGTTCTCATACTTTTCCCACTCACTAATATGTAATATTGGATCATTTTCCTCAATAAATAAATGACCAAGTATAATATTTGTGTCTCATTTGTTTAACTGGGTTCTCTTTATCTACTTTTAGGACTTGTGAAAATCTGATGATGTTTTAGGTCACATTTATGCAGAAATATAGAAAATTCTAAAGGGTTCACAAACTGAATATGTAAAAAATAAGCCTTTACCACGTTCATTCTCTCGCCGCCTCCTCCATGAGAAACAGCGGGATTCGTTACCTAAGGAAATATGTTCAAATGTAAATCATAATTCACCATTTTATTCCAGTGCCACAGAGGATCACTGGTGAAAATGCTTGTTTTGGATCTTTGTGGAGGATAATTCATACCGCAGCAGGATACCGACCCAAAACAAATCGAGCGTTGGAGAGTATCATAGTGGCATAGTGTAGCTTAAAGTGCTTAAAACACTTTCATTAAACTACAGAATCATTAGCATAAAGCATGGTTTATATTAAAGTATTGAATATCTCATGCAATTGGCACAGCGGTGCAGTGGTTAGGACTGTCGCCTCACAGCTCCGAGATCCCCGGCTAGATCCCGACCCCGGGCTCCACCAGTGTGGAGTTTGCATGTTCTCCCTGTGTTCACGTGGGTTTACTCCAAGTACTCCGGTTTCCTCCCACATTCCAAAGACGTGCGTGTTAGGTTAATTGGAGTTTCCAAAGTGCCCTTTAGAGTGTGAATGTGAGTATGAGTGTGTGAGTGTATGTGCCCTGTGATGGATTGGCACCCTGTCTAGGGTTGTCCCTATGTTGTCAACGAGGCACCGGCTCTCCCGCGGCCCTGGCTAAGTATTGAAACTGAAAACCAAAGCCATTACTGCACGACCACGGCTTTTCCTCACTACATTTCCCAGCAATTCATCACTCCGCCATGTGACCAGTGTTCTGACAGAAAAGTTTGATTTAGTTTTAGTCATAGTCTTTTGACTAACATGTAATTTAGTTTTAGCCATAATTTAGTCATCTGAATTGTTTTTAGTTTTAGTCGACTAATTATAATGACCTCATAGTGGACTATAGCCGGGTTAGATCAAATGTGTGCGTCTCTTACCGCATTACTGATCTCATTACTACCCAACAGGTCCCGCCTTTCAACATATGCTAAAGTTATGATATGATAAAGTAAACGCACATGAACACGGGAAGGACTTCTAAACTCCACACAGGTGGAGTCAGAGGTCGGGCTCTCTGGAGTTGTGCACCAACTCGCATTAAATTTGAGAATGCAAAACAGAAGCATTTTCCCTAGTGGTCTCAAACTTATGGCCCCCACTTTGTACTGACGGTATATTCCTCGAACGCCATGTTCTTTCAGATCCTCACTCTGTCTCTCACCGTTGCTCTCCTGACTCTTGGTGGAGAATATGAAGCGGTCAAGCTGGCACCGCAGGAAGTCTCGCTCTTCCTCGAGGTCCTCGATGCGTTTCTGCAGCCAGGAGTTCTTCTCCAGAGAGATCTGCAGCTGTGTGTGCAGATTCGTGATCAGCAAATATGAGCTCGTCTGAGCTGGAGTATCAGTACCTATTTTGGAACACAAACCTCCAATCACACCCTCACTTCATAAATCACACTTCACACAATTACTAACAGTACAAAAAATATACTGTTGCTGTTCACTTTTTGAACGACCAATCTTGAAATAAATTGTAAATGACAAATTATAGCTTGAAATATAAGACGACAAATATAGGTTGTCTGCAATTTACATTTTCACCAGCCAAGTAAAATATCACTCGTATATAATTTACTCATGCGTAAACATTTTGGATTTGTCAGTCTACAGGGTGGGCCATTTATATGGATACACCAAAATAAAATGGGAATGGTTGGTGATATCAACTTCCTGTTTGTGGCACATTAGTATATGGGAGGGGGAAACTTTTCAAGATGGGTGTTGACCATGGTGGCCATTTTGAAGTCGGCCATTTTGGATCCAACTTTATTATTTCCAATGGGAAGAGGGTCATGTAACACGGCAAACCTATTGAGAATTTCACAAGGAAAACAATGGTGTGCTTGGTTTTAACGGAACTTTATTTTTTCATGAGTTATTTACAAGTTTATGGCCACTTATAAAATGTGTTCAAAGTGCTGCCCATTGTGTTGGATTGTCAATGCAACCCTCTTCTCCCACTCCTGACACACTGATAGCAACACCGCAGAAGAAATGCTCTCCCGATCTGATCCCCTTAGACTTTTATCTTTGGGGTCATCTGAAGGCAATTGTCTATGCTGTGAAGATACGAGATGTGCAGCATCTGAAACACCGGATACTGGAAGCCTGTGCTAGCATTTCCTTCTTCTGCGGTGTTGCTATCAGTGTGTCAAGAGTGGGAGAAGAGGGTTGCATTGACAATCCAACACAATGGGCGGCACTTTGAACACATTTTATAAGTGGTCATAAACTTGTCAATATCTCATGAAAGAATAAAGTTCCGTTAAAACCAAGCACACCATTGTTTTTCTTGTGAAATTCTCAATAAGTTTGATGTGTTACATGACCCTCTTCCCATTGGAAATAATAAAGTTGGATCCAAAATGGCCGACTTCAAAATGGCCACCATGGTCAACACCCATCTTGAAAAGTCCCCCCCTCCCATATACTAATGTGCCACAAACAGGAAGTTGATATCACCAACCATTCCCATTTTATTTAGGTGTATCCATATAAATGGCCCACCCTGTAAATTGTCAGTTTACACAAGCAGTTATTATTGACCTGCATAAAGATCAAATCACACTTTATGAGTAACTAAAGAAGAGATTCAGCGTTCACAACCTTTTTCTTTGCATCAATGTGATTCTCAAACTGACCTTCAAGGTTCTGCTCATTGTGCCTGAAGAATCCACTCTGCTGCTCAAAGTTGTTCTCCTCAAATGGAATGGAGATTTCAAATGCATCCTCGTTTTTGGGGGCTGAAAATAGGACAGCTTGTCAGGGAGGATGACAGCATGCTGACACATTTGATTAGTGATTAGAAATAGCAGATATCATTATTCAGAAGTAGGTTCTTATTTTAAAATTGACTGATCAATATTAAATCAATCAGGACTTGAAACCCTGTATATGAGAGCATAAAAGTTTCAGCTTTGTGGAAAGAAACAGCGCAAATTATTGTGACCATACACTATCCAACATACATAATAGAAAGCAGGTGAGGCATTACGCTGAATGGATGTCAACTGCTTGTGGAGCGACACAACAATGCAAAAACAAAAAGATTTCTGAAGGATTCTAATCCTTATTTTTCATTGTAATGTTTCAGTGGTCTATGTGGTTTTGTTGTTTTAAATGGTTTAAATTATATACCATATATTTGCAATTGGAATGGGATGGAAATGGCACCCATTCAGTGGAATGGCTCGGGTAATTCAGGTGTGCAAAACTGAACCAAAGCAATGGAAAATAATCTTACTTTGTAACTCTTGTGAACTTGAATGCTTCCTAGCTGTTGTTTCGGCATTGTTCATATTTCTGTGTGCTTGATCCAGCGGCTTTCAGTCTGATTTCACATAAACAGAACACATCACGTTAGTAAAATTAAGTGCCGTTAAGAAGCCGACATGGGTTTACTTTATTTACTCACTAGCTATTTGATCAAGTACACCTACCATATAAGAACACTTTATAGGTATACAGTAGGTAATAACTATAGTATATTTGACAAATACGAGCACTACTGACCAGTATTGCTCATAAATGTCTCCAACATGGCATACATAGAGTGGGGCAAAAAAGTACTTAGTCAGCCACTGATTGTGCAAGTTCTCCTACTTAGAAAGATGAGAGAGGTCTGTAATTTTCATCATAGGTACACTTCAACTATGAGAGACAAAATGAGAAAAAAAATCCAGGAAATCACATTGTAGGATTATATTTTTAAAGAATTTAATTAAACCATGGTGGAAAATAAGTATTTGGTCACCCACAAACAAGCAAGATTTCTGGCTCTCACAGACTTGTAACAACTTCTTTAAGAAGCTCTTCTGTCCTCCACTCGTTACCTGTATTAATGTACACCTGTTTGACCTCGTTATCTGTATAAAAGACACCTGTCCACAGCCTCAAACAGTCAGACTCCAAACTCAACCATGGCCAAGACCAAAGAGCTGTCGAAGGACACCAGGAAGAAAATTGTAGACCTGCACCAGGCTGGGAAGAGTGAATCTACAATAGGCAAGCAGGTTGTTGTGAATAAATCAACTGTGGGATCAATTGTAAAAAAAATGGAAGACCATTGAGATCTCCTCCCTTGATCTGAGTTCCACGCAAGATCTCATCCCGTGGGGTCAAAATGATCATAAACGGTGAGCAAAAATCCCAGAACTACATGGACGACCTGATGAATGACCTGCAGAGAGCTGGGAGCAAAGTAACAAAGGCTACCTCAGTAACACACTATGCCTATAGGGACTCATGGAAGGGACTCAGATCCTGCAGTGCCAGGCGTGTCCCCCTGCTTAAGCCAGTAAATGTCCAGGCCTGTCTGAAGTTTGCCAGAGAGCATATGGATGATCCAGAAGAGGATTGGGAGAAGATCATGTGGTCAGATGAAACCAAAGTAGAACTTTTTGGTAAAAACTCAACTTGTCGTGTTTGAATGCTGAGTTGCACCATACCTACTGTGAAGCATGGGGGTGGAAACATCATGCTTTGGGGTTGTTTTTCTGCAAAGGGGACAGGACGACTGATCCGTGTTAAGGGAAGAATGAACGAGTTATGTATCGTGAGATTTTAAGCCAAAACCTCCTTCCATCAGTGAGAGCATTGTTGATGGAACGTGGCTGGTCTTCCAGCATGACAATGATTCCAAACACACTGCTCAGGCAACAAGGGATTGGCTCCGTAAAAAGCATTTCAAGGTCCTGCACCTCAACCCCATAGAAAATGTGTGGAGGGAGTTGAAAGTCCGTGTTGCCCAGCGACAGCCCCAAAACATCACTGCTCTAGAGGAGATCTGCATGGAGGAATGGGCCAAAATACCAGCTACAGTCTTTCCTCTCGCCTTTATTATTGCAACTCGCTTCTTTATGGTCTTCCCTCTAAATCAATTCGAATGCTCCAGTATATCCAGAACTCCGCCGCCAGGATTCTTACACAAACCAAAAAATTTGGTCACATCACTCCTGTTTTATTGCAACTGCACTGGCTCCCGGTTCACAAACGCATCCAATACAAAATTCTAATTCTGACATTTAAATCCCTCCATGGTCTTGCTCCACTATATCTTCACACATTAGTCCATCAGTACACTCCTTCCCGGTCGCTGCTTCTACTGGCTCCAACCTACTCTCTGTCCCTAGATTTAGGCTTTCCTCCATGGGTGGGAGATCCTTTGCTGTGGCAGCTCCCACCCTTTGGAATTCTCTTCCTGCATCTGTTCAGTCTGCATCTACCCTTCCACAATTTAAATCACTTCTGAAAACTTTCATGCTGTCTTCTCCAACAAATGTTTGATGTGTTTGCTAGTTCTGTACTGCAGTATGTATATCTGAATATTGTAAAGCGTCCTTGGGTACTGTGAAAGGCGCTATATAAATTAAACTTATTATTATTATCATTACAGTGTGTGCAAACCTGGTGAAGACTTATAGGAAACGTTTGACCTCTGTCATTGCCAAAAAAGGTTATGTTACAAAGTATTGAGTTGAACTTTTGTTATTAGACCAAAATCCTACAGTGTGTTTTCCTGGATTTTTTCTCATTTTGTCTCTCATAGTTGAAGTGTAGCTACGATGAAAATTACAGTCCTCTCTCATCTTTCTAAGTAGGAGAACTTGCACAAACAGTGGCTGACTAAATACTTTTTTGCCCCACTGTATAGAAAATAGTATTGGGACACCTACACATTACACCTATAGGAGGTTTTACGGCATAAAATTCTAAACCATAGGTATTAAGATGGAGTTGGTTCCCTCATATTAACAACCACAACAGCTTCCACTCTTCTGGGAAGGTTTTCTACAAGATTTTGGACTGTGTCTGTGGGAATTTACTGCCCACTCATCCAGAAGAACATTTGTGAGGTCAGACCCTGAGGTTCGGAAGAGGGCCTGGCACCCTCCACCACCAAACATTACCATTGGCACAATGCATTCAGGCAGGTGAGGTTCATCTGGCATTCACCAAAACCCAGACTAGTCTAGCAGTCTGCGTGATTCGTCACTCCACAGAACACATCTCCACTGCTCCAGAGTCCAGTGGCGGCATGCTTTACACCACTCCATCTGACACTTGGCATTGCCTTTGGTGGTGTAAAGCTTGCGTGCAGATGCTCGGCCATGGAAACCCATGCCATGAAGCTCCTAGGTTACAGTTTTTGTGCTGATGTTAATACCAGAGGAGGTTTGGAACTCTGCAGTTATTGAGTCAGCACAGCATCGGTGACTTTCTCTGTAACCTCACTCTGTAACTTGTGGTTCCTAAACACTTCCACTTTTCAATAGTACCACTCACAGCTGATGGTAAAATATCTATCAAGACGAAACTGACTTGTTGCATCCCAGTACAATACCACACTCAAATTCATAGTGGCGAATGAAACACCTGTAATTCAAAGATTAAGAGGCGTGTCCCAATACTTTCGTCTATATAGTATATATGCAATGCAGCACACTTGCGCAAACGGAAACGATTATAGCTCGAGAGGCAAATGTACACTAATTAAACAAATGTATGTTAACAACAGCAGAGCCAAGCAAGACTTGCTTTCTGCTCGTGGCTGACCTGCTTAGTTATTTGGTAGTGACTGTTGACATTAGCTTAGCTAAATAACAGTTACAAATACATGAACAGGTACAGTTAACACCACTAATACCAGTACAGTACAGCAATGACAAAAACATACACTTTAGCTACTGCATACAATAGTTCACGAGTGGTTTAAATACAAGGGCTAGCTAGCGAACAGCTGCTGCCTGTCAGTAATACGGAGCTAACATCTGTAGCTAGCCTCATATCGTGCCGTTCTGCCGCTGCATAATTAAAGCCAAGTGTCATCGTTTCAGCATCAGAACAAAGAAACACGTGCACAAACCGTCGCGAAATCTTCTGCATGCGTCGCATGTAAACAGTATAATCAGTGCACTATGAGTTTGCACATTTACTCTGTCTCACTAATTCACTCGCCAGCAGCTAACAATAACAATTAAATATCTCACGCTGCCCTCTCTCTCTCTGAAACATGACGTACGACCGTGCGCGCACACGCGCGCTCTTGTTTCTGTCACTCAGGTGTTATGTGCCTGAGAACTGCAGGGATGTGAGGACTTGCCTCTTGGTGTGTTTCATACAGTGAGTCAGACCCCAAAACGATTGCATTCTATAGAGAATGGACCGTTCTCCCGGCAATAACATCTAAAGTTACATCTCCACATGGTACATTTGCGATTCTGCCCTAAGCTCACAACCAGTGGTGGACGAAGTACCCAAGGTAACATATTACCCCAGTAGAAGCAGAAGTCCTCCCTTTACATTTACATTTACAGCATTTAGCAGACACCCTTATCCAGAGCGACATACAATCCAAGCAATTGTGGGTTAAGGGCCTTGCTCAAGGACCCAACAGTGGCAGCTTGGCAGAGGTGGGATTTGAACCCTGGACCTTCTGGGCCAGAGTCCAGTACCTTAACCACTAGGCTACCACAGTCCCTGTGGTTTACTTCCAGATTGGTCATTCAAAAAGTGAACAGTAACAGTGTATTATTTTGACTGAGGGTGTGATTGGAGGTTTGTGTGTTCTTATGCCCAAAATAGGTACAGATACTCCGGCTCAGACGAGCTCATATTTGCTGATCACGAATCTGCACACACAGCTGCAGATCTCTCTGGAGAAGAACTCCTGGCTGCAGGAACGCATCGAGGACCTCGAGGAAGAGCGAGACTTCCTGCGGTGCCAGCTTGACCGCTTTATATTCTCCACCAAGAGTCAGGAGAGCAACGGTGAGAGACAGAGTGAGGATCTGAAAGAACATGTCGTTCGAGGAATATACCGTCAGTACAAAGTTGGGGCCATAAGTTTGAGACCACTAGGGAAAATGCTTCTGTTTTGCATTCTCAAATTTAATGCGAGTCAGAGAGCCCGACCTCTGACTCCACCTACATTTACCATCAAAGGTTAAGGGCCTTGCTCAAGGAGCCAACAGTGGCAGCTTGGCAGAGGTGGGATTTGAACCCTGGACCTTCTGGGCCAGAGTCCAGTACCTTAACTGCTAGGCTACCACAATCCCACAATGCAAGTGTGCTGCACTGCATATATACTATATAGACAAAAGTACTGGGACACGCCTCTTAATCCTTTAGACCTCCACTTGAGTAAAGGTATGAAAGTATTTGCCTTCAAATGTACTTAAGTATCGAAATAAAAGTACCATGATTTATTTTGATTCTAATATCCTATTCCCAGAAGTTGAATCTGTTCATCTGGACATAGATTTTGTCAGAGAAAGGTTTCGTCACTCATCTAAGTGACTTCTTCAGTCTCAGCAGTTGGAAAACTTCCCCAATCTTATATACAGCACCTTTGCATAATGACTGGTACCAGCACCATTGCATAACAATGGGACCGGTGATCAGTTTAATATGGAGTACTAATATCCTATTATTTTTATAATATGACTCTTGCTTAATCAACTATAGATGATCAATTTAAATTAGCTGAATTTAAGATATCCTGATTGGTGTGCTTATGTCTCGCTTCTTTCATTTTTATATGCTATGTCAAACGTAAGCTACAAGGAACGACAAATTTTGTATAATGTAGAGGTGTAAAAAGTCAGGCTTGTTTTTGTCATTCAGGTGTTATGTGCCTGAGACATGTGAGGACTTACCCCTCAGTATGTTTCATACAGTGAGTCAGACCCCAAAAGTATTGCATTCTATAGAGCATGTACCGTTGTCCTGGCAATAATACATACAGCTGACTACATATTTACTAAACAAAACTCCTGTCAATTCACCTGTCTAATCCTAGCCTCATCCATAGCCAGAGTGCTCATTTGCGATTCTGCCCTAAGCTAACAACCAGTGGTGGACGAAGTACACATGTAGCAATAATTGAGTTAAAGTAGAGATACCCGAGGTAAAATATTTCTCCAGTAAAAGTCGAAGTCCTCCCTTTAGACCTTCACTTTAGTTTTTTTGTTTATTTGGTTTATTTAACGTCGCCATCAGCATCAGTGGCCATTTCAGTGACACACACAAGGTTACATCTATACACAAGGTTACGTCAAGACTAGTCATATATACACTAAAGTAAATGCCAATTTAGTGTAATCAGTTAACCTAACGCACATATCTTTGGACTGTGGGTGGAAACCGGAGTACCTTCACACGTATCGAAAGTAAAAGTACCTTATTATGACTGTAATACCCTTTTATTATTGTTGTAACAAGACTCTTGCTTAATCAACTTTAAATGATCTGCTTTTAGATTAGCTGAATTTCAGATATCCTGATTGGTGTGCTTCTCGCTTTTTTCATTTTATGTTATGTTTTTATGCACACAGAAGCCAAAAGGAACGATGGAGTGGAGTAAAATGTACCAAATTTGACATATTTGTTTGGAAACGTGTTCTGTGGAGTGATGAATCACATTTCTCTGTCTGGCAGTCTGATGGACATGTCTCAGTTTGGCAAATGCCAGGAGAACCTGCCTGGCTGCATTGTGTCAGTTGTAAAGTTTGTTGGAGGAGACATAATGCTCTTCATGGGTTATTTTTCAGGGCTCAGCCTACACCCCATAGTTCCAGTGAAGGGAAAGCTTGATGCTTCAGCATACCAAGACATTTTGGACAGTGCTTCCAGTTTTGTGGAAACAGTTTGGGGAAGGCCCTTTTCTGTTCCAGCATGACTGTAACCCAAGCTCTACCACAAAAAAAAAAAAAACACCGAACCATGCCTTTATGGATTTTGGTTTGAGAACTTGACAGGCCCACACAAAGCCCTGGCCTCAACTCCACTGAACACCTTTGGGATGAACTAGAACAGAAACTGCAAGCCAGGCCCTCTGAGCTCACAAATGCTCTTCTGGAATTCCCACAGACACAGTCTAAAATCCTGTAGAAAGCCTTCCCAGAAGAATGGCTGTTATGGCTCAATATTGATGTCTGTAGATATAGAATGGGACATCAGTTAAAACTCCTGTAGGTGTTCCAATACTTTCGTCCATGAAACTATGCAACTAAATGCTAATCGAAATAACTACAATGTGTTTTGAAGGGAACAACATCCGCCATAATTGCTGAATGTACCTTTAAGACTGTTTGTTAAGCAGTTCTTGTGTGTCATCAAACTCGTTTTTCCAGTTGCTTGGGTAAGAGAGATTATGGAAAAGCGCGAGAGACAGAGAGAGAGAGAGAGAGAGAGAGACAAAGCAAGCGTTGTCATATCGTTGTTAGTGAACAGGTGTACTGGACAGGTGTATGGTGGATCCAGAAAGACGCTTACACTTTGTTATCAGCAGAGTTTCGGCACAGAAAAAAGGAGCACGTTGGACAGGTGAGAAATCTGATGATTATGGGTTGACTGGAGTAGCTGGGGGCAGAGGTATGGGAGCAAATGACTGTAACAAGGAGCACCTTCAAATGGTTTTGTCCAAGATGTCTCAGTTCAGTTGTTGTGCCAACTTTTAGCTGTAATCACATGCTTGACTACGACAAATCTCAACGTTATCCTGAGCTGATGGATGTATATATTTGTATCTTTTAACCAGGTCACTATGGCGGCCGAGAATGAAGGACTGGCCCACTGCAAATTCGTCCTGGTGTTCGCCATCCTCACGGACATTTCTGGGATTACCATCATGCTGATTGGAGTATTTGTCCCAGTACAGGTTAAGGGCCATGACTTTGGTGATCTGCTGGTATACTCCGGTGCACTGCTCATCCTGATGTCCATGACAGGCTGGGTCATGTGGTACAGCGGCAACATCGAAGGACTGAGCTGTGCCAAGGACCTTGGATACAAACGCGGTGCTGTTGATCGCCTTGCCCGCACGCTCAGTCGCCGCTTACTTAGGACCCAACGCAGTCATACCATACCCTGACCTCACGTGCCTAGTACGAAACTCTCAATACATTTCTATTTCTAGTAAAATCTATAGTATTGGAATGGTGTATTTGGTACAGAGAAGACGAAGGCGCCCCTTTGTTTTGTTACTTTGAATGAATTGATGTATTAATGCAGTGGTTCCCAAAGTGGAGGGCGCCACCTAGGGGGGGACGCAGAGCTATTGCGGGGGAATGCAACGGCATTTTTGAGCACTTTGTTACGCAGTGAAAAGGAGATACATAATACATGTCACTTGTAATTATTCCACTGTAGAAGTAACTTGTCACTTTTTTGTTCGATAAGAAGTTGCAGTTTTGTATGAATTAATTAATGAATGTTAAAAATAAATTGCAGTGAAGTTCGGAAGCAAACAACGTGCACGTGTGGTCGGGGTGTGGCTCAATAATATTGGTATCTACAAAAGAGAGGCACTGCAGAAAAGGTTTCTCGGTGGGAACCACTGTATTAATGCAAATGACTTACCAAACATTTGAACTACATTTCTGTACGGGCAGTGGTGGAGATCTCGCGAGAGAAATACGTGACGGGGTGTTTGGGTGGGGCCTTTGGCGACCTACCAAAGTTTGAGAGATAACAGACCAATTCGAATTAAGCGGGTATGCGTTTGTACAATACTGTTAGGCCACCATTGCATAACATGACCATATATAATTATTTCCCAGTCTGCTTACTAGAATACAACCAAAAAACACAGGAAATGAGTATACAGGATTTAGAAATAAGAAAAAACAGCTTCTATGGGCTATAGTTTCTAGGGACTGTGGTAGCCTAGCGGTTAAGGTGCTGGACTCTGGACCAGAAGGTTGAGGGTTCAAATCCCACTTCTGCCAAGCTGCCACTGTTGGGTCCTTGAGCAAGATCCTTAACCCACAATTGCTTGGATTGTAAGACTGTATTAACTGTAAGTCGCTCTGGATAAGGGCGTCTGCTAAATGCTGTAAATGTAAATCTATAGTGGCAAGTATTTTGGGTGACCTTCTCTTGAGCAATTGCAGCACATGGCAGCCTAATCGCGATGCCAAGTTGATCCTTCTACCATCTGAAGAAGCTTGATATGGGATGGTAGCAGCCAAAAAAAAACACTTCTTCGTAAGGGGAACACAGTGAAAAGGCTAAAGCTCTCAAAGATTGGAATGAAGATCAATGTGTGTTATGGACTGACAAATCCAAGTTACAATATATTATACATGGCTAGGGGTGGGCGATATGATAAAATGATTCTAATCACAATATTTAAAGACATTTTCACGGCACGCGACCTTTATCACGTTACATGAGATCGTAGACCAAATGCATCGGTCGCGACAGATTCTTAAGAACTACTACTCAAATATTATCCTGTACTTAGTAATGTGATTCTTATTCTTAATGTGCTGCACGTCATACAGTTAAGCAGTATTAATTACACCCCTTATTATGAAACATGCAGTAGGTCAGTGTTCTTTAAGCACCAATGGCATCCTTGATATGATCAGGATAACACCATTGATCACGATACGATAACATATTGTGATATTGCCCATCCCTATATATGGTCATTACACCATTGCTGAAACAACAAACACTTTTATATAGAAATGTATGTTGATTAATAATCCTGCAATGTACAGTACACTAGATGGCCAAAAATATGTAGGCAGCACTTCTATTTCTTGATCTCTGTTATTTACACCACACTCGCTGCCAACAGGGATGAAGCACACAGGCGTGGAATCTACCTAGACAAACAGTGGCAGTGTAATGGCTCATACTGAACAGCTCAGTGGCTTTTGGTATGACACACAATGTTCCACCTCCCCAACAAGTCAGTTTATCATCTTCAACTGCCCTGCCCTGCTAAAACAAACAAGTCCATAAAGAAGTGGTTTGCTAGTTTTGACGGAGAACTTGGCTGGCTTGCACAGAGCCCTGAGCGTAACGATCAGACACTTTTGAGAGAAACTGGAGTGCCAACAGTGGAAAAAAACTTAGTAATACTAACCCATTGTTTAGGATGTAGTCCATTCTTAGAAGTCACAGCTTATATAATGGAAGAGTTGAGTCCAATTTTGAATATGTGAGAACATCTGTTGAGCCTTACTTTTTTTAATGTTGCTATTGACATTTCAGTGTTTTTTAGTGCTTTGGGGGTTAGAATGAAAATACAAATTCAATGTTTCAGTACAAACTGTTTGGAACACCATGTTTCATATTTTTAATAAATATGTAATGTACTTACAAAAGTAACTTCAGCATTCATAACACAGTCGGATATCTTTACATGAAGGCCATTGGATGGAGTATTTCCAGTTTTAATTAATAATGCAGACACGCTTTCAAAAATATTTTTCCCCAAATGTCTATTCTTGTCAAACATTATACACGGTCACACACACTTCAATACTGCAATGCATAGATAAATCTCTTGTTTCTTTAACAAAAATATTAAAGTCATTCCAGTTAGGATGTTATGATGCATTTTGATGTGCAGACAATTCGGAGTCGAACTGAACATGCATCTACTTTATTAGGTACACCTCCCTGCCCATTTTATTAGTTCTACTTAACATACAGATGCACGTTGTGTTTCTCTACCTACTTTGTTAGTCCACTTTACTCTGTCCTAATGGCCAGGACCCCCCCAGGACCACCACAGACACATCTAGGGTTAGTAACCCCAAAATACTTTACCATTGGAGATGCTGGTGGCTGGACATTTTTGGTAGGTGGACTATTTAGTCCAGCAGTGACACTGGGATGTTTATAAACCCCAGCAGCACTGGTGAGTCTACTTGGTAAGTGACACTGATAAAAGGAACAATGTATAGTCACAAAGAGGCGTACCTAATAAAGTGATCAATGAGAATATATAAACGTGAACCTGTTTGTATGGCTCAGCTGAACAGCCTTATTTCAAGTCTGAACTGACCACCATAAAAGGTTCCATTTAGCAGCTGTTAAACAGATGTTTTTTTTTCTTGCAGATTTGCATAGACTTAGAAATTGGACAGTTTCTTCAAATCTCATTTGGTAACACATGACTTGGGCAGCTCAAGTACAAATACATGACTAATGACTTGATATTACAAATATACATCCAGCTCCAGAATTACTGGCTCATTTTTCCATTTGGAAACATCTCTCACAAATAATTAAAACTTTTTTTAAACCAAATTTAAATGCTTTGACTATGATGTGATGGACTAAAATACCAGATTAAAAAAAATAGAGCCAGCTGCTATGCCAGGAAGACACCATAGTGATGGATGGACCTTTTTTAGGATCCCCATGGGCTTAGCTGAGGAAAGCAATCCACAAGAGATCCCAATAATTATGACATGTGTTTTAACTGTTTGTTAAAACAGTCATTTGATTGGTGGCACAGTGATTACAGCACTGGACTACTGACCAGACGGTCCAGGGTTCAAATCCTGACCCTGTGTAGCAAACACGGAGTGTCTTTACATGCACTTAGTAATCCGATAACTGCTGAAAATCAGATTTGTTCAGTAATCTGCTCAACAAGTATTCTTGCACTTGAACGATCAGATAATGGCAAAGCTCAGACATGACCAAGACTCTGGTAATGATCGGATTTCTACTTTGCAACCAGGGAACAATCTCACAGAGATCTCGAACTTTGTTATCAAATATTCAAATTCTTCATTTTCTCAAGCATTTGAGCCTCCACAAAGTGTTGCGCTTCATTCCGGGGTTGCCAGATCCCACGATTTAAAAGAACCAACCGGATCGCAAAGGTAGCGATGTATAAGACTGAAAGTGGACCTGGCAACCGTGTTACACTCTCGTGTTACGTTGCGTGCATGTGCAGACTGAGAAATCGTATTATGGGTACATAGGCTAAGAGAAATCTGATGACTGAAATAAAATCCAGCTTTATCAGATTTCTTAATCGGAGTATGCTGGATACAGGACTACTTGAATAATTGCAGAAATCCGACTACGATCAGATTATTAAGTGCATGTAAACGCGATCATTGTATCAGATGGAAATTCCTTTGGGTGTCTACTATCTTCTAGATGGATTATGTAGCCTTGTGGGTAAGGCACTGGACTACAACCAGAAGGTCTGGGGTTCAAATCCCACTTCTGCCAAGCAGCCACTGTTGGATCCTTAAGAAAGGGCCTTAAGTCACAATTCCTTGGATGAGGTTGTAGCAGTTGTAAGACGCTCTGGATAATGGTGTCTGCTAAGTACTGTAAATGTAAATTGATGTCCTTATAATACATAGTTGGGTTTATTTCTCATCGTCCCAATCATTTATTTCCTTTATGAATGGTGCCAATAATTCTGGATCTGCCTATGGCTCTTAATCATTTAAGGTCACAGCTATCAATACAGTATAAGAAAGCAACACAACTGCATGTCCCTTTGAGATGAATATGAATAAAAAATAGTTGGCATCCATGTTACAGTAGTAGATCCGGTTGAACCACACGATAAATGAAAAACAAACCTGCATTGCAACACTTCTCACACAAGATGCCCGACTTCAATCCAGTATGCTTTGTTTAATGGCTCAAAGTGGAGGTTCAGTAAAATGGGACCTGTACCGAACCTTTCCATCCCTTCTCGTCCTGAGCTGAAGTTGTTCTACTAAAAAGAAGTAATGCTGCCGGTGACATGTGCATCCACATATGCCCAAGGAAGGGGCAGAAGTATGTGCAGAGAAAGGCACTGGAGGTAAGCTGTTCTTTGGAAAATACAAAGAGAAACGGTCAGAGGGAGGGACTAGGGACGGTCTGACTTGGGATCTGCCAGATGATCATGTGACTCCGCTCAGATCTCTGTGGGAGAGCGTCGCCAGTTCCATCTCCAATTTCATCACCTGCAGGGACGGAAATTTGAGCTTAGACTCCTTGTATTCAATAGAACAATACTACATTCTACTAGAGTGCACAGTGAGGGAACACAGTGTTTAAAACTCCAGCAGCACTTCTGTGTCTGATCCACTCATACCTGCACACCCAACACCAGTGTCAGTGCAGTGCTCAGAATGATCCACCACCCAAATAGTACCTGATCTGTGGGGGTCCTGACCATTAGAGAACGGAGCAAAGGGGACTAAAAGTGTTTGGACTGTACAAAGTGCATCTAGTGGTTCTTGAAGTTTGTGAAGTTTAGAAGTTTCTATATTTTTGCATAAGTATGACCTAAAAATCAACAGATGTTCACAAGTCCTAAAAGTAGATCAAGAGAACCCAGTTAAACAAATGAGACAACAATATTATACTTGGCCATTTATTTAATGAGGAAAATGACCCAATATTCCATATTAGTGAGTGGCAAAAGTATGTGAGCCTCTAGGATTAGCAGTTAATTTGAAGCTGAAATTAGAGCCAGGTGTTTTCAATCAATGGGATGACAATCAGGTGTGAGTGGGCACCCTGTTTTATTTAAAGAACAGGGATCTATTAGAGTCTGCTCTTCACAACACGTTTGTGGAAGTGTATCATGGCACGAACAAATGAGATTTCTGAGGACCTCAGAAGAAGAGGAGTTGTTGATGCTCATCAGGCTGGAAAAGGTTACAAAACCATCTCTAAACAGTTTGGACTCCACCAATCCACAGTCAGACAGATTGTGTACAAATGGAGGAAATTCAAGACCATTGTTACCCTCCCCAGGAGTGGTCGACCAACAAAGATCACTCCAAGAGCAAGGCGTGTAATAGTTTGGCGAGGTCACAAGACCCCCAGGGTACTCTAAGCAACTGAAGGCCCTCTCTCTCTTGGCTAATGTTATTTTCATGAGTCCACCCATCAGAGAACACTGAACAACATGGTGTGCAAATGGCGTTTGCAAGGAGAAGCCCTGTCTTCTCCAAAAAAGAACATTGGCTGCTTCGTCTGCAGGTTGCTAAGATTCACGTGGACAGCCAGAGCATTGGGAATAAACGTTTTGTGGGTGGATGAGACCAAAACAGAACTTTTTGGTTTAAAGGAAAAGTGTTATGTTTGGAGAAAGGAAAACACTGCATTCCAGGATAAGAACCTTATCCCATCTGTGAAACATGGGTGGTGATAGTATCACGGTTTGGGCCTGTTTTGCTGCATCTGGGCCAGGACGGCTTGCCATCACAGATGGAACAATGAATTCTGAATGATATCAGAGAATTCTAAAGGAAAATGTCAGGACATCTGTCCATGAACTGAATCTCAAGAGAAGGTGGGTCATGCAGCAAGACAACGCCCCCAAGCACACAAGTCGTTCTACCAAAGAATGGTTAAAGAAGAATAAAGTTCATGTTTTGGAATGGCCAAGTCAAAGTCCTGACCTTAATCCAATCAAAATGTTGTGGAAGGACCTGAAGCAAGGCAATGATCTAATATGTAATATTGGATCATTTTCCTCAATAAATAAATGACCAAGTATAATATTTTGTCTCATTTGTTTAACTGGGTTCTCTTGATCTACTTTTAGGACTTGTGTGAAAATCTGATGATGCTTTAGGTCATATTTATGCAGAAAATTCTAAAGGGTTCACAAACTTTCAAGCACCACTATACATCTTCACACATCACATTGAATTCGGTTCTCGACACATTTTGGCAAAAAAAAAAATAAATAAAAATTAATTGTCTTGGTTCATGTCATTTGCTCGCCACATGACTCGTTTCAGCCAAAGCTTGATACTTGATTCATGATTCACGATTCTGTACACAGTGATTCAGGTTCACAATAGACATTGTTCAGTGAAAATCTCAGCTGTGCTCATAGTGTTTCTTTATTTTCACATCTACATTACTGTGTTCTTAGTGCAAACAAATCTCCATGGGTCCTAAAAACATTATTAATTATTAAAGCCAACCGACAGGAACAGGAACCGAATCCTCTTGGCTTTCAGGCTGAGCAGTTAGCATTAGCAGCTGGCACCCTGAGTTCACCAAAAGAGTGTTTTGCTTTTACTTTTCACTTTCAATCCATTACTTACTAATCTACATGAGACTTTCCAACACTTTATTATAAAATAAGCTTTAAGCTGTTAATGATTTTGGCCAACTGTAGGTTAATGTACAAGTGTTAATGTGTAACAGACTCCGCTATGATACAGTATAGACCGTATTAAACTCGTCGGTTCGTGATATATTTAACTTATGATGGATTTGTTGGAACGTATCCCCATTGTAAATCAGAGAGCACCTGTACAATACAACTCCATTAATGCATATAATGCCTTATAGAGTGTGGATTTTCTGGGGGCCTGGAACGGATTCATTCAATTTACATTATTCCTTATGGGAAACATTTGTTCATCGTTTCGGTTCTGGACAAGTCTTCTGGGAATGAATTAACCATAAGGCACCACTGTACTTACATTGACTAGAAGAACATCCATCGAGTGGCAGGGGTGCTGAATGTGACAACACATCTTGGTGTCTAGCACCATCGCTGGATGTTATAACCTTTTTAAAAAACTATTTTGAAAATCGATGTCTGTGAAAGTTTAGTAGGGACTGAACTGATAAAGTGGACAATGAGTGGAGCAACAAGCAGGCGTCCCTAATAAACACTGAACTGAAGGGACTCACCGATCCGAAAATTGATATATCCCTCTCCTCCACTCAGAATGAGATGAGCTGTAGACGCAGCGCCACCTGCTGTACTACTGGAAACACAGCAGCCTGGAAAGAGCACAACAGGAATAAGTAGTCAGAGATGAACATAAGTTAACACAGCAAAACCAAGTTCCAACATCTAAAGCACACTAACCTGGAGCAGAGATGATGAATTTAACTGCTTGACGGTGGCCATGAAAGCACAGCTGGGCTGCAGGAAGAGAGCAGTATGGGATGGACGACTCCGAACCTAAAGCATTAGAGAAAACAATGAGGTCTTCATAATTGAAATCGACAATGATTAACTTAACAATAAACATGTTACAGCTCTAAACTGTATCAAACTAATCACAGAGACCTGTTCATATGGTTTTATACAACAAGTGGCCGCTTGAGGCACTTTCCCTTTCACAGGGGGACTGTAGTGGTCTAGTGGTTAAGGGTTCAAGGGTCCAGGGTTCAAATCCCACCTCTGCCAAGCTGCCACTGTTGGGTCCTTGAGCAAGGCCCTTAACCCAAAATTGCTTGGATTGTAAGATTGTACTGACTTCAAAACAAATGATTGCAGTAGTATACTGGACAACATTACACACTCAATGGCCAGTTTCAGTCAAACAGTCTTTTCAATGTGGTATATACGCTGAAAAACAAGCACATCATCACACCCATAATGAACGAAAGAAAAGGGAACTCACTGAGGGAAAGTGGGACTGAAAATATAGCGCCACTTCCCGTTCCCACCCAGAGCCGCCCGCTGATCACAGACATGGCAGAGATTTGAAGAGGCGAAAGGGACAGGAATGCAGTGCCTGAAAAAGAGAACACTTTGAGAACAGTTTGACAAGTATACCACACAGAAAGATGACTGCGTTTCATAGGGATGCCATTAAAAGAAAATAATCAGCTGAAATCGAAATTAAGGACACAGAAACATTTTAAATAACCCATCGTATAATTACGTTTATCCTCGTCAAGTCTGTACAGGGACTTTAGTTACAACAGCTGACAAAAAAAAGTTACCCCTATGATGTATACAAGTGTACAGTACTTTACTTTCCATAGGCAAAAGTGGCCACTTTATTAGGTGCACCTGTTCGACTGCTTGTTAGCACAAATCTCTAATCAGCCATCACATGGCAGCAACTCGGTGCATTTAGGCATGTTGATGCCAGACGAGAATGGCCAGACTGGTTAGAGCTGATAGAAAAGCAACAGTAACTCAAATAACCACATCTTACAACCGAGATATGCAAATGAGCATCTCTGAATGCACAACACGTCTAACCCAGAGCAGTAGAAGACTACATCGGGTGCCACTCCTGCCAGCTAAGAACAGGCAGCTGAGGCTACAATTTGCACGGGCTCACCAAAAGTGGACAACAGAAGATTGGAAAGGCTGGAATGAATTAACGACGAGAATCGAGGTACCACGATGTGTGTGTGTATTTTTTATATATATATATAATATAATATATATATATATATATAGATATATATACTATATATATATATATATATATATATATAATTATATATATCTATAATATATTTATATATATATATATTCTCATCAAAAAGGACACTTCAGCTAGAGGACCAAAATGAGGAAAAAAAAAATAAGGGGAAATCACATTGTAGGATTTGTAAAGAATTTAAAGTTGATAATCAGGGAAAATAAAGTATTGGTCACCCCACAATCAAGAAAGATTTCTGGCTCTACAGACCTGTCACTTCTTCTTTAGGAAAGCTCTTCTGTCCTCCACTTGTTACCTGTATTAATGGCACATGTTTGACTCGTTATCTGTATATAAAAGGACACCTTCCACAGCCTCAAACAGTTCAAGACTTCCAAAACACTCAACACGGCCAAGACCAAAGAGCTGGGGAATGGAAGGACACCAGGAAGAAATTGCAGCCTGCACCAGGCTGGGAAAGTGAGAATATACAATAGGCAAGCAGGTTGGTGTGTGAATAAATCCAACTGTGGGAGCAATTGTAGGAAAATGGACGACATACAAGCCCATGATAATCTCCCTCGACCTGGGGCCCAGGAAAGATCTCATCCCGTGGGGGTCAAAATGATCATGAGAACGTGTGAGCAAAAACACAGAACTACAGGGAGGGACCGATGAATGAACCTGACAGAGAGCTGGGACCAAGTAACCCAAAGGCTACCATCAGTAACACACTACACCGAGAGACATGTACACCAGTACATGTCCAGGCCCGTCTGACGTTTGCCAGAGAGAATATGGATGATCCAGAAGAGGATTGGGAGAATATCATGTGGTCAGATGAAACCAAAATAGAACTTTTTGGTAAAAACTCAACTCGTCGTGTTTGGAGGAAGAAGAATGCCGAGTTGTATACCAAGAACACCATACCTACTGTGAAGCATGGGGGTGGAAACATCATGCTTCGGGGCTGTTTTAATGCAGAGGGGACAGGACGGCTGATCCGTGTTAAGGGAAGAATGAACGGGGCCATGTATCGTGAGATTTTAAGTCAAAACCTCCTTCCATCATTGAGAGCATTGAAGATGGAACGTGGCTGGATCTTCCAGCATGACAATGATCCCAAACACACCGCTCGGGCAATGAAGGAGTCGCTTCGTAAAAAGCATTTCAAGGTCCTGGAGTGGCCTAGCCAGTCTCTAGACTTCAGCCCCATAGAAAATTTGTGGAGGGAGTTGAAAGTCCGTGTTTCCCCAAAACATCACTGCTCTAGAGGAGATCTGCATGGAGGAATGGGCCAAAATACCAGCTACAGTGTGTGCCAACCTGGTGAAGACTTACAGGAAACATTTGACATCTGTCATTGCCAACAAAGGTTATGTTACAAAGTATTGAGTTGAACTTTTGTTATTGACCGAATACTTATTTTCCACCATGATTAACAAATAAATTCTTTAAAAATCCTACAATTTGATTTCCTGGATTTTTTTTCCTCATTTTCTCCCTCATTGTTGAAGTGTAGCTAGTATTAGTGTATTAATTTAATAAATACACAAAAACATGAGGACACACCTAAAGCTTTTGTAATCACAGATGAAGCGTCAACTTCCTGTAGTGGGCGTCCAGTCGTCCAGTCAAAGAGCCTGAGAGTAGAATCCAGGCGACAGGCAGCCCAAACTCCACTCCCTGCTGCACACAGGAAGCGGACCTGCTGCTCACTTCGATGGGACACTATGAAGGATTTCTGTAACGACAGTAAGAAACAAAAGTGGCTGAAGTGTTCAATGACGTCTATTATCAAAAAGATGAGAAGAACCCATACACACCTCCACTTTACGATTTTGGACATCAATTATCAAAACTTTGTTCCAATACCCCACCCAGAGACGGTCACTCTTCGCCAGGCAACAGCGAATGGGCTGCAAAGGGGATATGCCTAGTGACAGGACTTCATGAGACTGAAGATCCCATCCACCTATAAAAACAAAGTCAAAGCAAGACTTAACTTCTAGGACTATGTCACAACCAAGAATACAAAGATAAAAAGAATGAGACGCACCAGAACCGTGAGTGAAAAATGCAAGCATCCCATTGCCTAAGCCAGCAATCACCTGTCCTGGTAACCACCTACCAGAGAAACGTTACTTAACAACAAAGCCTATGATCGTTAAATAAGATTGGAACCTTTCAAAATGAAGACTCACGTGAGGGACTGCACGCTCTCTGAGAGGCTGATGGACTGCAAACAGCGCTTCCGAGACGCGAAGGCAGAATGAACGAGCACGCTGATAGAGAAAAAGGTTTGAGGATTCACCACACTCAGGAATTCAACAATTTGGACAACGAAGGTGAAAGTCAATAAACCTCCATACCCGCCATCCTGTGTTCCAATCCACACTGTCGCAGATGTTACTCCTGTAGCAAGACACGAGTCAAGGGTGAGGATCCAGACAGAAGCTGTTGCTGTTAGACAGAACAAGAACTATTCTAAAATGGTGCAATGACTGGACTGACCAGTAGGAGGCACAGCACAAATGCACAGAGCTGGAGAGGTGGGCGGGAGGCTGAACTGATCCAAGATGGTATTGGACCGTGCTGGGTCAATCACTGTGACGTCACTGCTGGAGGCAGGGCCGGTGATCGCCCAGACAGAACACTGAAATGAGAACAATGTGCATGAGAATGACTGGCATTTCATGGTGTAAAGAGGGGTGTTCAATTAACAGACGATGACAGTACAGTGGTACCTAGGTTTTTGTCATTAATTCGTTACAGAAATCTCGTTGAGAACCGAAAACTGAGTACCAAGCAATTTTCCCATAAGGAATAATGTAAATTGAATTAATCCATTCCAGACCCCCAGATAATCCACACTGTATAAGCCATGATCTGCATTAATGGAGTAGAATTGTACATGTACTGCCTAATTTGTAATGGGAATATGTCACGACAAATCCATCATAAGTTAAATGTGTTTGGTAGAGCGGTCCATACTGTTTTTAAACACTGACATACTTATCACAGCCGAGCCAATGTTCAAAACATGTACATTAACCTACAGTTGGCCAAAACATTAACAAAAAGCTTATTTTATAATGACGTGTTGAAAAATCTCATGTAATTTACTGAGTAATGGAGTGAAAGTGAAAAGTAAAAGCAAAACACTTAGTCTATTGATGAACTCAGGGCGCTAGCATAGCTGCTAATGCTAACTGCAGCCTGTGTTCTGGAAAACTGATTTCCTTTCAGTTCTAAATCTAAATCCAGGCATTTAGCAGACGTCCTTATCCAGAGCGACTTCCAACTGATACAATCTTAGCAATTACAACTGTTATGATCCAAGCAATTGTGGATCAAGCGCCTTGCTCAAGGACCCAACAGTGGCAGCTTGGCAGAGGGGGGATTTGAACCCTGGACCTTCTGGTCCATAGTCTGGTACCTTACCCGCCAGGCTTTCCTTTCGGTTTTCTCTTATTACTAACCTTTTTAGGACCCACGGCGATTTATTTGCACTAAGACTACAGTACTTTAGATCTAAATATAAGGAAAAACACGATAAACACACCGGAGATCTTCACTGAGCAACGATTGTGAAAATGAATCACTGTGTACTGAATCGTGAATCATGAATTGGGAATCGAATTTCGGTTGAAACGAGTCATGCGGCTCGATTCGTACAAGTTTAAGCAAGTGCGCCGAGTACCGAGACACCTTTTTCTAGACAAAATGCTCTGAGAACTGAATTCGACAAGGTCCAAGGTGGTCGAGAACCGAGGTACCACTGAATTTTTAAACCTAATCTCTTTCCTATGAATATGGATGATTTAGTTTGGACAACAAAAGTCGCCAATTTCCCTGTACTGAGATAAGAGAGGAAAACCTTTGATTTAGATTTACAGCATTTAGCAGACGCCCTTATCCAGAGCGACAAACAATTGGTACAGTCTTACAATCCAAGCAATTGTGGGTTAAGGGTCTTGCTCAAGGACCCAAAAGTGGGAGAGGTGGGATTTGAACCCTGGACCTTAACCGCTAGGCTACCACACTCCCACCCCTTTGGGCCCAAATGTCACTTGAAATGAAACACTACAACCGTTACACATTAACAATACACGTAAACATCGTTTAATGACCACTAGATCGTTGTCCGTTGGCTTTAATGACCAAAGTCTTAAGAATTCTAACAAATTATACCAGGAGATAACAATCTGTCTTAATGTCAGACGTAAAACAGTCAATCAATGCCGGGCAGAGGCAGGAGCTAAAGAGCAGGAGACTGCCGTGTGTGTGACGGTTGCCAGGTCTTAGTTTTGTAGTCCAGGTCTCGTCTTGGTCTCGAGATAAGGTGGCCTTAGAAATTGTTGTCGAGACCAGCCGAGTCCAATGGGTCTGAAGAACCTTCTTTCAATAATTACTGAATATCAACAATCCATTCAAACAATACAGCGATTTTTTTTCTACATGATTAAATCAATTCAGGAAAAAACTTTGAGGATGAGCTCATGTAGGAATATGACCATAACTATCAGTTCCAGTGCTTGCTCTGTTATTATCTACCATACAATTAGCTGAACCAGAGACAGTTTAACTAGATTGTAACCTACGTTTTGCTCTCCTGGCACTCCTGGTGGCACTGCAACAGCACAGGTCAACTACAACGGAGGAACAAAACACTTTCAGTACACACAAACACATCCAGTTAATGTTTGAACTCAATTATTGATGGCCTGCTTAATAATTAAACAGGACTCGAAGGGTTTCACCCATATTCTACAGGGTGCATAAAAATATCCTAAATTTTTTAATTCAGGTAACTATAGAAAACAGTTTCTCTTCTTGCTTGGTTAGATCCCAAACCGCTTCATCTGAGATGGATCACGAGTTAGCCAATGGGTTTCCCGGAAAGCTACCGATAGACCTAATGTATAATTTATCACTAATGGAAATGGACATTAACTCAGTTTGGAGCACCTGCATTGTACATATTGTGAATTCAATATTCAAGACACTGTTAGATTTCATATCCATGTATGTTTGAAACATTTAAACATTTTACTCAATAAAAAAACAGAACAAGAAACATTTAATAAATGAAAAGGTTATACAAAAGGTGGTATCACAAGGTTGCTGCATGAGGTTTAGGACACAAAAAGACTACCAAAAAGGTCACACCTTTTGCTGGTTGTACAGCATATTGTTTTTTCCATGATTTTTTTTTCTTTAAAACTGCCATATATTTCAAGACTTTCAAAACATTTTTGACAGATCTATGCCAAGCTATTGTATTAGATTTGGGGGACAAAATTTAAAACTTCTTGTCTGAGGCTCTGTATTTATTATGCTTATCCAACTAGAAGCAATGGACTTGGGGACAAAAAAGCAAACCATGTCGCCGATTGGAGAAAATTGAAAAATCAGCTGCGAGTCTGACCTTAGCAGTTGGATCTCTCTGATCAAGCAACCTGAGCTGTGTGAGGACAGGAACATCTCGTGGCTCCAGAAGTGGCTCGGTCTTCTAGGGAAGAAAATGACTGAAAATGATTAAAACAATCTGAAAAATATATTAATTACAGGTATGTACCATTTAACGTCCAAAATCCGTTCTGTGAAACAGGTCGATGACCGAAATGGATGTTCAGCAGACCCTACCATAGGCGCATCATCTTTTACATATAAAGGGTACTGTCATTATAAAGGGTGCAGGTGATACATAAATGTGTCAGAGATAGCAGTGAGTGATCAGTGTGATAAATGTAATGCTTCACTGAGGCATTTAGGTCATATGTTCATATGTTATTGCAATATTTGGTTTTTCTACTGATTTAACCTCGCTCACCAGGATTCAGTCAGAGATCTTGGCATTCACGTCTTTACTGGCGAGGCGACGTATAATGCTAATGTGGAAGTCTTCAAAACCTCCCTCAATTCGGTTTCGGAACTTTTGTATTTTATTAAATTAGATAAGATTACATGGACTGTGGTAGCCCAGTGGGTAAGGTACTGGACTATGGACCAGAAGGTCCAGGGTTCAAATCCCACCTCTGCCAAGCTGCCACTGTTGGGTCCTTGAGCAAGACCCTTAACCCACAATTGTAAGACTGTACCAATTGTAAGTCGCTTTGGATAAGGGCGTCTGCTAAATGCTGTAAATGTAAAATTACATTTACTTTAAAAGGCAATACTGCAGGATTTTATTCTAAATGGAATTCTTTTCTTTCGTATTCTCACTCACTTCAATTAATGCCAGCTGACTGTTTTTTTATTTGTTGTTTTTTTGCAGTATACATGCATGTACACCTTTGTGTATTCTTAATTTAATCCTGATTTTCATTTTTACTCTATTTTTTGTATATTCATTGTTTGTTTATTTACTTATTAATTAATTTATTTTATTATATCTTATTTATTTTTCCTTATTTTGTGTGTGTGTGTGTGTGTGTGTGTGTGTGTGTGTCTGTTTGTGTATATCTGTTGTGTCATATTCGGGGTTATGGGGCTATAAAGGTGGGTTTAAATTGAGGGGGAAAAAAAAAATGAGGAATTTATGGAGGTAATTTATGGTGTTTTTGTTTATCATTATTCGACCTGTGTTTATTTAAAACATTTTAATGTCCTGGCTAAATTCCTCAATTAAAAAAAAAAACAAAAAAAAAACATTTTTTAAGTGTCAGAGATACCACTGAAAACGAATGACTGATGATACTTTTGTTTGACGGAAGCCAAAAATGCATTGACAGACAGTATTACGAACAACACGGAAGATCAGCCTGATGAAAGCGGGACTAATGTGAACCAGTTTATATAGTTATAGGTTAGAGCGAATACACAGGTAGTGGGGTGAACAAAGGAGTACTACTTACAACAGGACAGGTACATACACTTAAGGACGACATTTATAGCTTGTGACAAATAAGTAGCGGGACGTTACAAACACGTAACTTACACAAAAGTCTCTAAACACATCAACAGAGTTACAACAGTCTCTAGTCCAAATGTGAGCTAAAAACTGGACCGGTAAAGTAGTGAGCTTTCGAGTGAATGACAGACTCATTTCCTATTATGATTTAATATAAGTGTTAAGGCTGTTAAAGCAAACGGATATTAATCGTGTTTTTTGTGGATCAGTTTCAGTGTGAATCCACATTAGAATGGAAAAACTAAGCGATCAGAAGCCTCCTGGAAAAATGCTTTGTTGGCAGATTAGACCAAAATAGAACCTTTTAAGGAACGTTAGGTAAAACACACTCCATTCCAGAATGAGAATCCTATCCCCTCTGTGAAATAAAGCCTGGTCGAATAAAAACCACAACCTGGGCTTAAGTGTGCTTATGGATAGTAGGCATGCGTACCTGTGGATCTGTGTGTGACAGAGGAACACTCCAGCCGTGCATCTGCCGGTTACCCAAAGATCTCCACACGTGAGTACGGATCTCCCGGTACAGCTCCCTCCTCCTCAGCCTGGGAGACATGACAGCCCTGAACAAGCAAGGAGCGGACACATCACTAACTTTGTAGTCGACGCTCCACAAAAAAGGCAAAGTCAGATTTCTTTCTATAGAGCAAGCCTAGGGCGACAGCAGCAAAGGTCAAACTCCCTAAAAGTTATAAGGAAGAAACCTTGGGAGGACCAAGACTCAAAAAGGGACCCATCCTTTTTAGGTGGCCTATATGACATACGCAAGAATTCAACTAAAGCTATCGAATTAATAAGTTTATAGTAATGGCTTAAATAAACAGAAGCTAATTACAAATTAACAGAGAGAACATTTTTTAAAATCATAATTAAAATACACTGCCCAGGCCAAAAAAGGTCACCACCTGGATTTAACTAAGCACATAGTTAAATATTTTTAAAAAAGAGCCTCCCATCGGATAATGACTGCATTGGTGATTATGTTTCAGCTGGAAACAAGTTCTCTAACCCTAACTGATGCAGTGAGTAGCTTCTCATTTGTTAAACAACCATGTCCAAAGACATCCTGTGGTCGTGGAAAAGATGTTCATATTTTTCTGAAGGGTCAGATTGTGAAAGAGTGGTTCAGGGAGCATGAGCCATCATTTTCACACATGGATTGGCCACCACAGAGTCCAGACCTGAACCCCATTGAGAACCTTTGGGATGTGCTGGAGAAGACTTTGTGCAGTGGTCCAAATCCATCATCAATACAAGATCTTGGGGGGAAATTTCTGGACAACTCTGGACAGAACTGCTTCTGCAATGTCACAACATTTATTTCTGTCCACAGTTCCATTGATCCCCCCCCCCCCCCCCCCCCCCAAGATTTGTATTGATGAATGATAAAATATGTATGGAATAATAGAAAGCCCACAGACTTGTCCTGCGCCACGTCGACAGAGAGGGTGGTCAACGGTGAGGTTTTAGGTGCTGAAAAACCGGGGGACACGAGAGCCAGGTTGCAAACTGGAGCCAGCTGGTCTTTCGTCCACCAGAAAGCGATTAACCTGTTAGAATGAGCGAGGACCAACAATCAAATACGTCTCTCTATTGTTTTAACTGTTAGAATGTTTTTTACTTAGAAGAGGAAAACATCTGCGCAAACCTCTTCCATACACTACTCTTCGTTTCCGGGATTTTTCATTCTTCGTAGCCCTTTAGGACAAGAAGTGGTAAGGTGGTCAGTATTACAGAAATACAGTCACACAGAACAGCATGAGCACTTCGTTGTAAAAGCCTAATACGTGATCTTC
The DNA here is from genome assembly GCA_025084515.1 of Ancistrus triradiatus. NCBI lineage: Eukaryota > Metazoa > Chordata > Actinopteri > Siluriformes > Loricariidae > Ancistrus > Ancistrus triradiatus. Next base: position 259,187 of record JAJAGP010000390.1, read on the forward strand.
CTGTCCTTTTTAAAAAAAAAAAGTTACCAGTTGAATCGTCATCAGTGGAAACAGACCCGAGGAGCCTTAGCCCGGAGCAAAGATCCTTGCAGTTCAACAGCCGCTCTTTATAAATGGTTTTCTCCCATAAACCACAGGGCATCTGGAACGAGAGAAGAAAGGACGAGGTGAGCTGTGTGACTAAGAAATAAAAACAAAAGGATGAAATTTGAAATTTGATTACTGCAAAATGCAGAGAAAACCTGGTGTAAAAGACAACACATACAGGTATGCCGCTGCTTTAATGACCTCATTATGTTCTGTTGATGAAACAGGCTGTTGATCGAAATGGTTGTGGATGTGTGAAACAGGCTATTTTTACAGTGGAAGCAAAAAAGATTTGGTCAGCCAACTGATTGTGCAAGTTCCCTTTAGGAAAAAGATGAGGAGGTCTTGTATTTTTTATCATAGGTACACTCAACTCTGAGAGACCAAATGAGAAAAAAATCCAGGAAAGTTCCACTGTAGGATTTTTAAAGAATTAATTGTACAAAATGGTGGGAAAATAAGTATTTAGTCAACCCACAAACAAGCAAGATTTCTGGCTTCTCACAGCCCTGCTAAACAACTCAAGAGCTCTTCTGTCATCCACTCGTTACTGTATTAATGGCCACATGTTTGACATCGGTTTATCTGTATAAAAGACACCTGTCCACAGCCTCAAAACAGTCAGGACTCCAAACTAAACCATGGCACAAGACCAAAGAGCTGGGAAGGACACCAGAAAAAAGTTTTGTGAACCTTGCGCACCAGGCTGGGAGAGTGAATCTACAATAGGCAAGCAGGTTGGTGTGAATAAATCAAATGTGGGAGCAATTGTAAGACAAAACACAAAAAACAACAAAAGACCACTGATCATCTCCCTCGATCTGGGGCCCCACACCAAGATCTCATACCGTGAAGTCAAATGATATGAGAAACGATGAGCCAAAAAAATCCCAGAAACTATATAGGAGGGACCTGATGAACTGACTGCAGAGAAGCGGGACCAAAGTAAAAAACAAAGGCTACCATCAGAACACACTACGCGAGAGGGACTCTGATCCACAGTGCAGCGAGTGTTGTTCCCCTGCTTAAGCCCAGTTTCATGTATTAGCTAGTATAGCTAGGGCCTAGCCAGTCTCCAGGACCTAGCCCATAGAAAATTTTGTGGATGGAGTTGAAAGTCCGTGTTGCCCCAAACATCACTGCTCTAGAGGAGATCTGTGCATGGAGGAATGGGCCAAAATACCCAGATACAGTGTGTGCAAACCCGGTGAAGACTTACAGGAAACGTTTGACCTCTGTCATTGCCAACAAAAAGGTTATGTTACAAAAGTATTGAGTTGAACCAAATTTATTGACCAAATACTTATTTTCCACAATAATTTCGAATTAAAATTCTTTAAAAATCCTACTACAATGTGATTTCCTGGATTTTTTTTCTCATTTTGTCTCTCATAGCTGAAGTGTAGCTATGATGAAAATGACAGACCTCTCTCATCTTTCTAAGTAGGAGAACTTGCACAATCAGTGGCTGACTAAATACTTTTTTGCCCCACTGTACACTACTGTAATGTAAATATAAAGGATATTTTCACAAGAAAAGTATGTGTAAACAGTATGCAAATGTGTCAGAGATATTGCTGAAAACATGAGTGGAAGCCTAAACTGTTAAATACATTGCTGAACCTATTGTAATTTATGGAAATTCACAATAATTATAGAAAATACCATAATGTATGGTTACAACCCTGTAGGGGGAAGCTGTAACACTTAAGAAGATGGAATGATGGACCTTAGGGGTGGGGAATACGAGTTAAAATTCATATGATATTTTCCACTATTAATAGGCTAACAATATACAGTGGTACCTCGGTTCTCGACCAGCGATCAAATTCGGTCACATTTTGACTAGAAAAATTTGTCTTGTCGTTTGCTTGGTACTCGGCGCACTTGCTTAAACTTGTAGGAGTCGTTTCAGCCCAAACTTGATTCACGATTCAGTACACAGTGATTCAGATTACCAATAGCCATTACAAAGTGAATACCTGTACCAAAAAAAAGGCATGTGAGGGGGGAAACACTATTCTGCTTCATGTTGAGGTCTTTACTCCATATGAGATCCATACTCATTCTGTTCCCATTCCCATGACACCTTAACCAGGTGACCAGGATCAGCATGTTTATGTTCGTGCTGCAATGTGCTGGATGTTGGAGTACAAAGAATTTGGACCGCAATGCAAGCACAAGCAAATACTTCCCATATTAAGCAACCAAATATTGCATCAGTATTACTCCTTCACATTTCCATAGAATCCCTACTAATTGTACGTAGCCCTGTGTGTCTAGACACGCTGACCTAATGCTTGGGTATGGCAGTGACGCTCAAAGTGGGAACTTTATATGCCCCCTAGAGGTGGCATGGAGCTACTGAAGGTTTGCTATTTTAATGAATTACAATGTTTAATTACAGTGAAGTTTGGGCCTGAACACATTCTTCTTCACAAAATGGGAGCACTGCAGAAAAAGTTTGGGAACCACCGAGTTATGGTATGAATGTAAGAACGACCTTTTAGCATAATGAACCCACACTTACGTCAGAGTCCTCATTCTGGGATGCCTCCAGCTCTTTGCGTAGTCTGTAAAAGTTACATGAATAAAACATAAGAACAGCATGAATAAAAGATAGGCAGGCATAATTTGAGAGAGAGAGAGAGAGAGAGAGAGAGAGAGAGAGAGAGAGAGAGAGAGAGAGAGAGAGAGAGAGAGAGAGAGAGAGAGAGAGAGAGAGAGAGAGAGAGAATATACAGTGAGACATCACTGGTTTGATAAGTGATGAAGTGAAATTTAAACACACATAACAAATAATTATTTATAAAATAATTTATATTTGCAGTCTATACCACAGAGGGGGAAAAAAAAAAAAAAAAAAAAACTTAAGGGATGTATACAGCACATCTCAAATCCATTATTGATACAGTACTGTGCAAAAGCCTTAGGCTACCATTAGATTAGATGTGGTGAAACCATGTAATATGTGCAGGTTCTCTGTTTTATATAGAGTGGTGCTTATAATTTTCTGTATTTCTGCATAAATATGACCTAAAACATCATCAGATTCAAGTCCAAAAAGTAGATAAAGAGAACCCAGTTAAACAAATGAGACAAACATTATACGTGGTCATTTATTTATTGAGGAAAATGATCCAATATTACATATTAGTGAGCGGCAAAAGTATGTGAACCTTTGCTTTCAGTATCTGGTGTGACCCCCCTGTGCAGCAATAACTGTAACTAAACTTTTACTGTAACTGTTGATCAGTCCTGCACACCGGCTTAGAGGAATTTTAGCCCATTCCTCCGTACAGAACAGCTTCAGCTCTGGGATGTTGGTGGGTTTTCTCACATTAGCTGCTCTCTTCAGGTCCTTCAACATTTTGATTGGATTAAGGTCAGGACTTTGACTTGGCCATTCCAAAACATTACCTTTATTCTTCTTTAACCATTCTTTTGTAGAACGGCTTGTGTGCTTAGGGTCGTTGTCTTGCTGCATGACCCACCTTCTGTTGAGATTCAGTTCATGGACAGATGTCCTGACATTTTCCTTTAGAATTCTCTGATATAAATTCAGAATTCATTGTTCCCATCAATTAAAAAGGCAGGCAAAGCTGGGTCCCTGGGGCCCCCAGATGCCAGCAAAAATAACAGCCCCCCCCAAACCAAGATACTAACTACCACCACCACGTTTTCAAATCACCAACGGATGGGATAAGGTTTTCTTAATAATGCTTGGAAATGCAGCGTTTTTTTTCCTTTCTCCAAACATAACACTTTTTCCTTTTAAAACCAAAAAGTTCTATTTTGGTCTCATCTGTCCACAAAACATTCTTTCCAATAATAAACCTTCCTGGCTTTTGTTCACGTGATCTTTTAGCAAAATTGCAATGAGCAGCATGTTTCTTTTTGTTTGGAGAGCAGTGGCTTTCCTTCCCTTGCAGCCCCCTGCCATGCAACAAACCACACCATTGTTGTTAAGTGTTCTTCCCTCTGAAATTGGTGTACTCAAAATGAACTTAACATTAAGCCCAATCTGAGAGGAAAGGGCCTTCATTTGCTTTAGAAAGTTAACCCCTGGAGTCCTTTTTTGTGACCGCCCACTTCGCCAAACCGAAGGGGACAAACGCCTTGCGCTGGAGGGGAGCGGGGGGGGGGGGGGGCGACCACCGCCGGGGGGGAGGGTCAACAAGGTCTGGAATGTCCTAATTTCCCCTCCATTTTGTGACAAACATCTGTCCTGACTGTTGGGATTGGTAGAGTTCCAAACTCCCTTTTTAGAGAGGTTTGTACACAATCTGTCTGACTGTGGATTGGTAGAGTCCAAACTCTTTAGAGATGGTTTTGTAACCTTTTCCAGCCTGATGAGCATCAACACCTCTTTTTCTGAGGTCCTCAGAAATCTCCTTTGTTCGTTCCATGATACACTTCCACAAACGTATAGTGAAGAGCAGACGTTGATAGATCCCCGTTCTTTAAATAAAACAGGGTGCCCACTCACACCTGATTGTCATCCCATTGATTGAAAACACCTGACTCTAATTTCAGCTTCAAATGAACTGCTAATCCTAGAGGTTCACATACTTTTGCCTCTCACTAAATATGTAATATTGGATCATTTTCCTCAATAAATAAATGACCAGCTATAATATTTTTGTCTCATTTGTTTAACTGGGTTCTCCTGATCCACTTAGAACTTGTGTGAAAATCTGATGATGTTTTAGGTCATATTTATGCAGAAATAGAGAAAATTCTAAAGGGTTCACAAACTTAAGCACCACTATACAGCAAATAGTGGGGAAACCAGTAGTGTTTGTTAGCCAGCTGTGTGGCTTAGTATTAGACAATCATAAATACCATGATCTCCAGTGGTTGTTGCATCACTGACTGCAATGCACAGGAACAAGATAAAAAAAGTTCCCTTGTACAGATGTATAGTGAGAGCCAAAAGCAAGAGGCCACTAGTGAAAGTGCTTCTATTTTGCACTTTTCTTGACTTTAATAGTGTTTTCCATGATCAAGACCCAAAACACACCTCAGAGCTTTTCATTACTCAAGGACCAAAGAAGATCAAAGAGCGCCAACTGTCAGAACCACAGAACCAATACATTCTTAAAACCTTCTGGAATTTGTTGAATATTTTCAATTCGTGGAGGCCTGTGACTGTTCAAGAAACCCACTGCAGTTGCAAAAAAGGAGATCAGGACTAGTAATACCCATTACCGTTTAATCTCCTCTTCCATCTCTTTGGTTTTGCCTTCCAATCGATTCAGAGTTTCCCGAGAGGAAACGAGTTCCAGGTTCAGAGCAGATCTCTCACTGGTCAGTTCCTCTACACGTGAAATAAGAGCTTTGCGAGCAGCATCCATCATTTCACTGAAAGACAGAGAGCACAACTTTCAGCTAGGCATAGAGGTTGTTTTCTAAAATACAAATGACGGCGCATTACGGGTTGACACTGGGTTCCTGAAGTCATCTCCAAATTCACATTAAACAGCTGTTCTGATTTAGACTCGAGTGGTGCACAGTTAATTTTGACAGCAATTTTTTTAGTCATCCGAATTGTTTTTAGTTTTAGTAGAATACATCTATAGTAGATTCAGCTGACTAAAATAGGACATGTAAAGGTTGCAATACATAATGCTTTATTAACATTTCCCTTGAATTATTTAAGTCATTATAAGCGCTTGGACAAAATGAAACATCTACATGCATGCGCTGATAATAATAGGATACAATAAAGTGGTTATAACTCAGTTTCCACCATAGAGCTGCTTCAAACTTGCTGTGGACATTCAGCAGATATTCTAGAAAAGAATCAAGCTGGAATGAATTATGTATTTTAATATTTAATTAAAACAGAAGCTCGGGTCTGTATGAATGCATTGATAATAACAGTATACAGTAAAGTGGTCAGCAAACTTTCCACCAATCTGCTTCAAACTCGATGTGGACACAAGAGATATTGTAGAATAGAATAAATGATATATTATGAGCTTTATTAAACATATACGATCAGATATGTGCATGCTCTATGTGCATTTATTCATAATTACAGTATAAAACGGAGTTATACTATCTGAATACTACTTAAAGATAGTATGAACACTTTTTAGACAAAGTAAAATCTATCCACGTCGCGAACTGGAAACATTTGAATCCGTACTTTATTCGCTGAAATATCGGCTTGAACATGATGAACTTTGAGTGCGTTTGCACGTACTACCGTAATACTGCTAAAATAGGAGCTCGCGCCATTTAGGTGCTGATAGCTTGACCGCGGTTTCAGGATGACATGCCTGCAGATGTTTCAACTTTATTGTATTTTTAGCGGAGATAGCGCCCCACACGGTTTACAACGAGTCTTATTTTCCTTTACATCAAATGAGAAATGTGACCATGTATTGACTCTCCTCTTTCTGTCAGGTGTTAACATTGTCGAGTTGGTTTCCTGACAGCCAGGCTAGTTTTACATGGGTTATATCAAATGTGGGCATCTTACAGCATTACTGATTGGATCGCTGTATCATTGGATCATTCCTCAACGAATTTAACACTAGTGGTGCAGCTGTCCAAAATGCTAACCCACCACCACAGTGACCAGGGTTCGATTCCCGGTTGTGCCTTTTGGCAAGGTTGGGCTACACACAGAGAAGGATTGGTGGTATCTGACAGAGTGGAGGCTGGACATGAACTCATTATGCTGAAATCTTGCTGTGTGACGATAAAGTGATGCAAGTCCCGCAAATTTTGCTTAGAGAGCTCAAAATCCTGTTTTTCCTCCTCCGCTACATAAAGGCTGAGTAAAGCCTGGACTTCACTGTCAGTCCATTTGTCTGCGTATGTTTTTTTTTATTATTATTATTTCTGCTTTGATGTAGGAGCTAAAGTGTCCCTGTGCATGGCATTGTAAGAGCTGCAATCATCCCCAGTTCTTAGAGCTGTGCCCCATTTGTTGCGTGAACCCAGAACAGTTGTAGTTCTTTGAACGCTGTGGATAGGGACATTTTTAGCTCCTATTTCAAGGTAGGGTGTTGGCCCAGAGTACGGTGATTGGTCAAGATGTAGTGACGCAAGTGTATAGTGATTGGTCCAGACCCAAGCGCCCATGTTGAGCTTAACCGCCATTTTTAAATATACTTGTACACCGGTTGCCACGTAAACAACAGATCTTCATGTGCTTAAAATGAAAAAGAAAGGGGGAAAAAAAAAAAAAAACAAACACCACAGACAAATGTTCAGACAGTGAAGTCAAGGCTTTACTGGGCCTATGTGCGACATAGGAAGTACAACATGATTTTGAGTCGTCCAAGCACAATTTGCATGGCTTACAACACTTCAGTGTTCCTACTGGCGGTGCAAAGGCAAACCAAAAAAAGGTCCTGGAACAAATCTAGCTCTCCAGGGAGCTTGCCGTTTTTTTGAGTTAATCCCTAATGAGTCCTTAGAACTTGTGCAAAAGCGGCTATGGACTACAGTTTGTAATTGCAAAACTACAAAGTACGTCTACATGCTAAGTGGAACTGATAAAATGGTAGAACGTGTAGAAACAAGGAGGCGTACCCACTAAAGTGATCAGAGTCTCCATGAGGTGCACTAAGCAGCTCATGATACAAAATACAGAAATGGCCATGGGCTACATTTGCATACTGGAACAAGACCAGCTCCATGTTATAATAGGTACCACGTTCAGTACCAACTCAGATTTCCTTTGACTATGCCCACTGACTGTTTAAGGAAATCTTAAACAGCAACTGCAGTAGTGACTTTTTGTTTTCAGCTTGACAAGACCGTGCATACAAATTCATTTCCTGCAACACTGCAAGATAGTGATGTTCTTAAACTACTACCATATCTGTTAGCCCATGAGCAGTTAAGCAAAGGCCTCATTTATGCATTAAGCGCCATCAACAAAAACAGAAAACCAAAGTCGACCTCCACAACTGATATAGTACTGATAAAAAAAGAACAGTAAATAAGATCTTACTGGCTGTGTTTCAGTTCCTCATACTGTGAAAGCATCTCCTCAAACTGTACAGTGCTGCCTACAAGGGAGGGAGGCGAAGTTGGGGTGTTAGGAGAAGACAACCACACCCAGGTATAACATGTTCACTTGTTCAAGATTAAACACGGCAAATCTAGATTTACATTCATACCTAAAAGTATTACCAAACCATTCGTGATTATGACTGAGTCACCAAGTCAGAAGGACACACCCACCTCTTACACTGACTCCCTGATCAACGCTTTCGATGTATTCTTGGCTGAGTTCGGAGAGCTCAGAGAATACTGAATCGGTGTTTCTCATATCCCACTCTAAACTGTCAAAGTGCTGCTCGTCCTCGTGCTCCTTTTTCTCTTCCTCTTGCTTGGTCATAGTCATTTCTTCCTCATCCTGACCTCCATCTTCCTGGGTCGCTCTTGTTTCTTCCTCCAGACTGGGGTTCAGTTCCAAACTTTCTGTTCGAATGGGGGTACTAAAAAAAATAAAAAAATAAGAGCAAAGCCATAACTATGTGTACCTACCTACAATGGTGTTAAAAGTGTTTGCCCCCTTCCTGATTTCCTATTTTTTTGCAAGTTTGTCACACTTAAGTGTTTCGGAACATCAAACCAATTTAAATATTAGTCAAAGACAACCCAAGTAAACACAACATGCAGTTTTTAAATGAAGGTGTTTATTATTAAGGGAGAAAAAATCCAAACCTACATGGCCCTGTGTGAAAAAGTGATTGCCCCCTATACCTAATAACTGGTTGGGCCACACTTAGCAGAAACATCTGCAACCAAGCGTTTGTGATACCTTGCAATGAGTCTTCTACAGCGTTGTGGAGGAATTTTGTCAATTCAGCCACATTAGAGGGTTTTCCAGCATGAACGGCCTTTTTAAGGTCATGCCACAGCATCTCAATAGGATTCAGGTCAGGACTTTGACTAGGCCACTCCAAAGTCTTCATTTTGTTTTTCTTCAGCCATTCAGAGGTGGACTTGCTGGTGTGTTTGGATCATTGTCCTGCTGCAGAACCCAAGTTCGTTTCAGCTTGAGATCAGCAATAGATGGCCGGACATTCTCCTTCAGGATTTTTTGGTAGACAGCAGAATTAATAGTTCCATTGATCACAGCAAGTCTTCCAGATCCTGAAGCAGCAAAACAACCCCAGACCATCACACTACCAATGTTCTAGATCTGAAATGCTGTGTTACTTTTACGCCAGAAGTAATGGGGGACACACCTTCCAAAGACTTCAACTTTTGTCTTGTCAGTCCACAGAATGTTATCCCAAAAGTCTTGGGGATCATCAAGGTGTGTTCTCTAAAAACTGAGACGAGCTTTAATGTTGTTTTTGCTCAGCAGTGGTTTTCGTCTTGGAACTCTGCCATGCAGGTCATTTTTGCCCAGTCTCTTTCTTATGGTGGCGGCATGAACACTGACCTTAACTGAGGCAAGTGAGGCCTGCAGTTCTTTGGATGTTGTTGTGGGGTCTTTTGTGATTTGTGGATAATGGCCTCTTATGAAATACCTTATGAGGTAAGATTGTAAGCGCTAAATCACAGGAAAACAGAAATGAGCTACAGAAGTTCAAGACAATGACATCAATGCACTATACCTTGCTTCGATGAGGCCCTGCAGCTGGACGAGCTCCGGAGTAGAGCTTATGATGTGTTTAATAAAGAGCGAATCACTGGTAGCGTCAGATTTGATCACTTTGCAGTCCACATTAGCTAGCGTTTCTGATGGGTTGGGGTGGGACGCAATGTCAGGCGTTGGCTCGCGCTAAATCACAGAATGTGAAAGAGAAAAAGTATTGAGACCATCGTGAGAAACTTCTACAGCATCGTACAATAAATAGTACCAAGGTTGCTGTATTTAAAGTTACACAGATCAGCCATAACATTCAAACAAAAAGAAACTAAAATAATCGAAATTATATACAGGTCATCCTGCTCTCTAAATATCGTCCATTAAAAAAAAACCATATCAGTCAGCCACTGAACAAGACGTGAACAGAGCTGACAAACTGTGACCAGGAACACAGGGAGTTCAGATGCCAGGAAACAGAAGGAAATGTGGGGATGAATGATAGACCTGACAAAGAAGGAGACAAAAGGGAGGGCTTATAAAGGTGGAACATAGCAGGCTGTAATTGATCAGCCTGCTGTGGAAAGAGAAAAGGGTCAAAAGGGACTGTGTCAAAAGAAAGGCCATCAGGATAAGGTTCTTAAGCTGGAATGCAGTGTTTTTCTTTCTCCAAACATAATGCTTTTCTTTTAAACCAAAAAGTTCTAATTTGGTCTCATGCGTCCACAACATATTCTTGAGTGATCGGTGTTGGTTGACCACTCCTGGGGAGGGTAACAATGGTCTTGAATTTCCTCCATTTGTACACAATCTGTCTGACTGTGGATTGGTCGAGTCCAAACTCTTTAGAAATGGTTTTGTAACCTTTTCCAGCCTGATGAGCATCAACAACTCTTTTTCTGAGGTCCTCAGAAATCTCCTTTGTTCGTGCCATGATCACTACACACTACAAGAGCAGACTTTGATAGATCCCTGTTGTTTAAATAGAACAGGGTGCCCACTCACACCTGACTGTCATCCCATTGTTTGAAAACACCCGATTCCAATTTCACCTTCAAATTGACTGCTAATCCTAGAGGTTCACATACATTAGCCAATCACTAATATGTAATATTGGATCATTTTCCTCAATAAATAAATGGCCAAGTATAATATTTTGTTTCATTTGTTTAACTGGGTTCTCTTTATCTACTTTTAGGACTTGTGGGAAAATCTGATGTTTTAGGTCACATTCATGCAGAAATACAAAAAAAAAAATCTAAACGGTTCACAAACTTCCAAGCACAACTGTAGGTGGTATGAGTAAGTAACATCCACATGACTGCCATTACCCAAGGTTTCCCAGCAGAAATTCCCCCAAAGAATCACACTGTCAGTGTTATTCACGCCAACTAGCAATTTTTTGTTATGGTTGATAGGTGCAAGTTACTATGCAATATATAAGATTACCTGGATGTCTGAATGTTCTTCAGTTGGCTCTATACTTCTGGAACGAATGCGATTCCTGTAACATAAAAATCAAGTTAGCAACATAGTAAACATTAATAGTAAAATTACAGTTTTTATATAGCCTATATTATGCATATACCAAGTGGTCACTTTATTAGAGACACTTGTCCTTTCACGATTGGAGATTTCCTCTATGGAAGTGCAGCAGAAAATCAAGTGAGCAAGTTCTATGTGGATCAGTTTCAGTGTGAATCCAGATTGGAATGGGAAAATTGAGTGATCTGAGCAACCTGAAATGAGGTATGGTACTACACTAGCCAGGGCAAGTATTTCAAAAACCGCCAACCTTATGCCAACTCCCGTGTAACAGTGTTGAGAATACAGAGAATGGTGTGATCGAGGACAAATCAATTCAAACCACATGCTGTGCATAAAATGTCCGCATGCACCACTTGCTATTCCTTAGCACCAATGGGCTACAACAGCAGACGACTGATTCGAGTGCCATTGCTAAGGTAAAAAAGAAACAAGACTCCCAATGGGCATAAGAGCACAGAAATTGGATCCCTGAGTGGTGGAAAAACATGGCCTGGTCAGAAGAATCCAGATTTCTGTTACTAATGGGAGGGTCAGAATTTGGCACAAGCAGCATGAATCAATGAACCCTTCCAGTCAGGTGTCAACAGTTCTGATGAGGTAGAACAGGCAGTTCATCGTGTCAGTACCTCCATACAATCTACGCCAACTGCCACAAAGAATTGCTGTGGTTCTGAGGACCAAAGGAGGCCCAACTTACTACTAGATAGGTGTCTCTAATAAAGTCCCCATTTAGTGTACGAATACCTGTATAGATAAGCGCTGTTTAATGACTGCACTGCATTCTGTGATACAGGCAGTTGACTAGACATGACCATAGTCTTTTTATGTAAATATAAAGGGTGTTTTCACATGAAAATTGTGTATAAAAGATAGTGGTGTGAAAATTTTTTTTGCCCCCTTCCTGATTTCCTATTTTTTTGCATGTTTGTCACACTTAAGTGTTTCGGAACTAAGTTCACTGTCTCTAGCCACAGCCAGGCCTGATTATTGCCACACCTGTTCTCAATCAGGACATCATGCCGAGATCCAAAGAAATTCAGGAACAATTGAGAAATAACGTAATTAAGATCTATCAGTCTGGAAAGGTTCTAAAGCCATTTCTAAAGCTTTGGGACTTCAGCAAACCACAGTGAGAGCCATTATCCACAAATGGCGAAGACATGGAACAGTGGTGAACCTTCCCAGGAGTGGCCGGCCAACCAAAATTACTCCAAGAGCACAGCAACGACTCATCCAAGAGGTCATCAAAGACCCCACAACAACATCCACAGAACTGCAGACCTCACTTGCCTGAGTTAAGGTCAGTGTTCATGCCTCCACCATAAGAAAGAGACTGGGCAAAAATGACCTGCATGGCAGAGTTCCAAGACAAAAATCACTGCTGAGCAAAAACAACATTAAAGCTCGTCTCAATTTTTCCAGAACACATCTTGATGATCGCCAAGACTTTTGGGAAAACATTCTGTGGACTGACGAGACAAAGTTGAAACTCTTTGGAAGGTGAGTGTCCCCCAATACATCTGGCGTAAAAGTAACACAGCATTTCAGGAAAAGAACATTATAGCAACAGTAAAATATGGTGGTGGTAGTGTGATGGTCTGGGCTGTTTTGCTTGCTTCAGGACCTGGAAGACTTGCTGTGATAAATGGAATTATGAATTCTGCTGTCTACCAAAAAATCCTGAAGGAGAATGTCCGGCCATCTGTTCGTACAGCAGGACAATGATCCAAAACACACCAGCAAGTCCACCTCTGAATGGCTGAAGAAAAACCAAATGAAGACTTGAGTGGCCTAGTCAAAGTCCTGACTTGAATCCTATTGAGATGCTGTGGCATGACCTTAAAATGGCCGTTCATGCTGGAAAAGCCTCCAATGTGCCTGAATTACAACAATTCTGCAAAGATGAGTGGCCAAAATTCCTCCACAACGCTGTAAAAGACTCATTAGTTATCACAAACGCTTGGTTGCAGTTGTTGCTGCTAAGGGTGGCCCATCCAGTTATTAGGTTTAGGGGGCAATCACTTTTTCACACAGGGCCATGTAGGTTTGGATATTTTCTCCCTTAATAATAAACACCTTCATTTAAAAACTGCATTTTGTGTTTACTTGTGTTGTCGTTGACTAACATTTAAATTGGTTTCATGTTCCGAAACACTTAAGTGTGACAAACATGCAAAAAATAGGAAATCAGGAAGGGGGCAAACACTTTCTTACACCACTGTACATAAATACTATGGAAAGCTATCATCTACTCAGCACCTGAAACCTAGACCGTTATACATTATCACTTCCTCCAGGAAATACACAACGCCGTGGTTCTTCAACTACAAGCACATGAACAATCACACACACTGTAGAACCAAAATATAAACATTGTTTATATTCCATCGGGCATGTTTATATTTTGGTTCTACAATTTGGTTCACCGGCTACACACAACCATGAGGGAATGAGTCCACTTGAAGAAACACTCATTTACAGACCAGGCAATGCAAGATCATTTTTTAAACACTTTACACCTTTAAGCAGACTACAAATCTTTCACCGTGCGACACCGTGCACTTTGCAGTCAAGGCAAAGGAAATCAATATTCATGAAAATAAATTAAAGAAAAATATGTAAACAAAACATCAAAGTTTGACCTAAATAGCATTTATAGTAGTAAAAACACACATGCTCAACCTTTTTTAATTTGACCACTTATGGCACCAATATTCGGAGTTAAAATAAATATGTTCATTTCCTAATATAATTAGTTATAATTGTTGAATAATTGTGACCATGGCAAGGGCTGACCTCAGAGGGGATCCTTCTCTTTCCAACTCCTTTTTCTTCTCCAGCAGATCACGATGTGTCAGCATTAACTGCATGCACAGAGAAAAAGAGGCCGGGATGTTCTAGACATGGTAAAGCTCACTGGTAAGCCATACAAACTGCAAGAGACTGACCTTGCTATGTGTGTGTTTCACCGTTGTCAACTCTCTGACCAGACCCACCCTCTGCTCCTCCAGGGCCACCACTGAAGAAAACACAAACGGACATGATTAAGGTGTAAACACAAAACAGAAAAATTAAACATCAACTGCCAGACAGACCTGGTTTAATTGGTCTGGTTTTATTGTCCACATGAGAGCAAATGTGGTCTTCAAAACTCATATAATCCTAAAACCCATCTCAAAATACAGGTAGGCAGGTAAAGGGGCAACTATATATATAAATCATGTTTCAGATAGAATGTGGAAATTTTCCACCCCAGTGCACACCCTGCGCACACACAAGATGAAAAACGACACTAAACACAACAATGCAAAGTGAAAATAATCCACCAAACAATGCCAGTACAGAGATCCAACAAAAGAGATCAGCAGTGAGTAAAAAAATTAGCTTTTTCTATGATCTACAGAAACTATTTGTTGAATGGATTATCAGCTTGTAGGTAAACACTGACTTGGGTGGCCGATAAGGTAGTTCTACATCGTGAACAACTGAAACGTCTGAAGCTGCACACTAAACACGTTTAATTATTTGTGTTGAAATGGCAACCCAAAGTGTTTTAACAACCGGAAAGTACTTAATTCACTAATCCAGCTCCTGTTTGCCCTGACAGACACAAAGGTAAAGCAATAGTACCCCAGTTGGAGTGTCTAAAAGACAGTCATCGTTTGATTGGTAACATATAGAAGCCCTGGCGACTAAAGTTTCGAAATGGTTTGGATTTTACAAAACAGACTCCAAAGACACCATGGAAGGGTCAATATATACAGTGGTGCTTGAAAGTTTGTCAACCCTTTAGAATTTTCTATATTTCTGCATAAATATGACCTAAAACATCATCAGATTTTCACACAAGTCCTAACAGTAGATAAAGAGAACCCAGTTAAACAAATGAGACAAAAATATTATACATGGTCATTTATTTATTGAGGAAAATGATCCAATATTAATGATTCCCCGCCCCCCCCTCCCCCCTCCCCGCCCCCCTCCCCAGCTCTGGGATGTTGGTGGGTTTCCTCACATTAACTGCTCGCTTCAGGTCCTTCCACAACATTTCCATTGGGATTAAGGTCAGGACTTTGAATTGGCCATTCCAAAACATGAACTTTATTCTTTAACCATTCTTTGGTAGAACGGCTTGTGTGCTTAGGGTCATTGTTTTGCTGCATGACCCACCTTCTCCTAAGGTGCCCACTCGCACCTGATTGTCATCCCATTGATGGAAAACACTTGAGTCTAATTTCACCTTCAAATTAACTGATAAACCTAGAGGTTCACATACTTTTGCCACTCACTAATATGTAATAAGAACTGGTGTGAAAATATGATGTTGTTTTAGGTCATGTATATGTATAACCAGAAAATATTTTCTGGTTGTCTTCTAATAAAGAGAAATAATTATACAGGATCATTATACCATTGCTGAAAAATGGCAAATCTAATGGAGGCCTAAGACTTTGGCACAGTACTGTATATCCATCAAATCCGTTTTTGATTAGCAATATAAGTATTGGATCATTAGTAGATGTATTCCTTTTCATAAAAGTAATTACTGTTCAAAAAACATAATTTAGGCAGATACATTAACAAGATCTAAAACGTCCTTACGCTGGTCTGCTTGCTCTCTGGCTTTCTTCTCCAACTCCCTTTCTCGCCTCTCCCGCTCTTTTTCTCTTCCTCGCATCCCTCTCCTTTCCTGCTCAAACTGGTCATCCAACTCCAGGTAGCGCTGCAGATGTTCAATTCAACAGGCACACAATAAAAACAAACACTGGTAAGGCAGATCATTTCCAAACACCCAATCGACTGAATAACGAAATCCCTTCACAAAGGGGTTAATAAGTTCCAATCTCACCTCCTGGCTCTCCCTTCGGAGCGTCCTCTCCTTCTCGAACCTCGCAAGCAGCTCTTCCCTCTCCACCTTCTCCTTCTCCACCATCTCCTCCTTCTCTCTCAGCCGAGCCCGACAGCTGGCCAGCTCCTCAAGGACCCACACCAGGATGGGGAGCAAAGATTCAACCACATCAGCTCCATGAGTCTCCACAACTGACTGTAAGGCAATGACAGGGAGAGAACCGACCACTTTAGACATGCCTTGATAGTACCCTTTTGCCTTCAGAACTGCCTGAACTATTCATAGCATGGATTCAACAAGGTATTGGGAACATTCCTCCAGGTTTTGGTCCATGTCAACAGGTTAGGATCACACGTTTGCTGCAGATTTGTCGGCTGCACAAGCATCTCCCGTTCCACCATATCCCAAAAGGTGCTCTATTGGAATGAGATCTGGTGACTGTGGAGGCCGTTGAGTACAGTGAACGCATTGTCATGTTCAAGAAACCAATTGGAGATGATTTAAGCTTTGTAACACGGCACGTTATCCTGCTGGAAGTAGCCATCAGATGATGGTACACTGTGGTCATAAAGGGGTGGACATGGTCAGCAACAATACTCAGGTAGGATGTGGTGTTTAAGCCATGCTAAATTGGTATCAAGGGGTCCAAAGTGTGCCAAGAAAATATCTCCCACACCATTAAACCACCAACCATCAAGCCTCATCAGATCAGGCAACGTTTTTCTGACCATCTGTTGTCCAGTTTTAGTGAGCCAGTGTGAACTGACTTGAATATAGACTTATTTGGCTAGATAAACGAGTTTCATTCTTACATTTATCATCCAAGCCACCCAAGGAGGATGGGTCCACTTTTTGAGTCTTGGTCCTCCCAAGGTTTCTTCCATATAGCGCTCAGGGAGTTTCTCCTTGTCATTGTCACTTGCTCAATTTGGGATTGACCTTAGATATTAGAAGATCGTCAAAAATTGTAAATCCGCTGTGAGACAATGCTCCATTGTAAAAAGAGCTATAGAAATAAAACAAAATCTGAATTGTAGCCCCAGATTCCTGTTCTTAGCTGACAGGGATGGCACCTGGTGTAGCCTTCAGCTGTAGCCCATCTGCTTCACGGTTTGACGTGTTGTGCATCCAGATGCACCCTTCTGCATATCCTGGTTGTAACAAGTGATTCTTTGAGTTACTGTTGCCTTTCTAGGAGCTCGAACCAGTCTGGCCATTCTTCACTAATCTCAGGCATCAACAAGGCATTTTCATCCAGAGAAATGGTTCACACTGGAAATTCTCTTTTCCAGAACATTAACCTTAAACCGCAGACATGGTTGTGGTGAAAATCAGTAGATCAGCAGTTTCTGAAATACTAAGATCTGCCCATTTAGCACCAACAATCATGTAACGTTCAAAGTCACTCAAATCACCTTTCTTCCCCATTCTGATGCTCGGTTTGAACTTCAGCAGGTCGTCTTGACCATGTCTACATGCATCGAGTCATGATATCTGCGTTACCAAGCAGTTGAACAGGTGTGCCTAATAAAGAGTGTATGGCAACGAAAGATGCGTTATGCCCACCGGTTTTTCCTGCATCCACAATATAAACAATAATTATCATCTAGTCTGAT
Source organism: Ancistrus triradiatus (assembly GCA_025084515.1). NCBI lineage: Eukaryota > Metazoa > Chordata > Actinopteri > Siluriformes > Loricariidae > Ancistrus > Ancistrus triradiatus. The sequence continues at coordinate 276,855 of JAJAGP010000390.1, forward strand.
GTCTTATCTTCATAGCCAGCTGCTAGCACAGGAAGAGAAGCGCACTATATCTGGCACTCTCTAAAAGTCACAGTTCACTTCCTTAATGACATGCCAGCATAGCAGCATTCTTTAAATAAAGAGGATCTGTGTGTACGCAAGGCAGAACAGTGTAGCCAAGCACTCATCCGTTTTAACATTCAGTTACAGCTTGTTGGACAGGAGGAGGAAGCAAGGGGTGCATTCCGATTAATTACCTGAAGTTCAGAGTATAATTTGCCCGCCTCCTCGCTTACGATGTCCGGGTCCAGCTCCATTTCTCCTGTCCCGCTGAGGAAATTTTCACCGCACTCCATTTCCTTGTTTCTTAGCTCGATAAATGATTTCAATGTTTACTTTAATGCCGACTTTTCTTCAAAGATGTGCGCATTTACTTCGCTTCTCTAGCTCGCACTGCCTTGGTCGTCATCTAATCTTAAAAGGGTTTTTTCCAGCTTTAGGATGTAAACAAAATATCTATAAATACATAGAATCCTAACACTTTATTTACAGAACCAAGTCAGACATAATTACACAAAGATGCATCATACTGATATATACAGACTCAGGCCATTACACCAAGGCATGCTTATCTAATGTCCGGTGGTGTTTTGGTGTCCATTCTGGAAAAGAAGAAGAAAGAAAACCATTAGCCATCATACAAAGGATATAATTTGCTGATGTCATTGATTTAGCACTGTGTTGGCCTAGCGGTTAAGGTCCTGAGCTATGGACCAGAAGGTCCAGGGTTCAAATCCCACCTTGGGTTGGGTTGGATCCTTGGGTTGGCCCTTAACCCACAACTGCTTGGACTGTAAGAATCTAGCAATTCTAAGTCATTCTGGATATGGGTGTCTTCTAATTGACATGAAAGTAAATACCAAACCTTTACTAGAAGTGCGAATTATATGGATTAGGGTTGTAATGACGCATGGAGTTGGATTATGCATGTTTGTTCATTACGCCATCTAATGCAAGTGCATTTTTTGAACACCACACACCTCTAATAACCATAACCATAAATGCCACTCCACCTAATTGACGCCATGGCAGACACTGTGGAAATATTCCCCTGACGTCCATCAAAACCAGATTCAGCAGACTAGAAGATGGTCAACAGGGCTACATCACTCCACAGAACACATGCCCATGGTAGTGTTTACCCTTGCCACAACACATGGCCTAATCAGCTGTCAGTTTTATGAATAAAGACTGCATGACTGTTTTTATGCACCTCTTACCAGTGTAACTAAAATAGCCAAATCAAGAATGCATATTCAATTATCAAGGTAATGCACCTTCAATGGGGCTGCAATGGTTCAGCGCGTTTATACAGGGGTACCTCAGTTCACGTCGTCCATTTGTTCCAGAAGGCTTGTCAAGTATCGAAAACAACGAGTGCCAGGCAAATTTTTCCCATAAAGAATAATGTCAACTGAATGAATCTGTTCCAAACCCCCAGAAAGTGGATTCCAAATCCACACTGTATAAGGCATTAACGGAGTTGTATTGAAGAGGTGCTCACTTAATTACGATGGGCATATGTTCAGACAAATCCAGTTAAATGCATCCTGAAGCGATGAGTTTAATACAGTCCATGCTGTATAATAGAGCCAAACAGCCGACCTTAAAACGTTCACATTAACTTTGGCCAAAATCATTGCAAAATTATGCAAGTGTACCAAGTACCGAGCAAACAATGAGAACTGAGACAAATTTTTCTAGTCAAAAAAGCTTCAAGAACCAACTTAGACAAGTTCTGAGGTGGTCGAGAACCAAGCTACGACTGTACTTCATTTATTATACACTTGTCATGAAGGAAGAAAAGAACTTAAGTTTGACTGCCAACACAGCACTTTATCGTTGGCATACTATGGTGTAGGGCTGGGAACTCAATCTAAACATAACTGAAACTGATATTCAGAGTCTTGCCCATGTCAGGCTTTTTTTCCCATTCTGTTAAAACTTTCCCTACTGTGTACATTCCATGGAAGCAGCATGGAGGAGGACTCAAAAACCGAGCAGCTTGCACTAAAGAACAATGCAGTGTCCATCGTTTGGACACATTTTGGCTTAGAAAAGTTAATACTGAACCAAAAGAAGTCAAATTATAACCCTGTGGAAAAGGTTCAGTAACCAATGGTAATGGCGCCAATCTCTTTCAGCACTTGGGAGCACAATCACGTTCAACAGCACAGGCATTTACAAACTCTAAACAACAGGAAAAGGATTCAAGAAGAAGGAAAGAAAGAACAGATGCCATTACGGCAATGCTTCCTATATCTGTTTACAAGTTATTTTCTACTTTTCATAAGACAAGTTAAATAAATGTTAAATAAATAGTTCATTTGGTGTGCGTTTCCTTCTCCTGTGACTTTAAAATCACAACAATGTGCACACTTCCTTAAACAAAAAGTCCCAGCTTTAATAGGGGGAAATAAAATACAACCACAAAACAAAACAAAACCATCGTTCATTAATCGTAAGCATGGGAAAATGTTCAATTAATTGTGATATTGATTTGAGGACATCGCCCAGCACTACCATGACGTATTGACTGTTTTGGTTTTTTATATATTGTGTCGTAGCCCTACATCTGTCAGAAAGTTTTGGATTCTTCCTGGGGGTCTATATTTGAATGGGTCCTTTATAAACTCGGCTGAAAAGGAGCAAGGTCTTTGGGCCAACACAGTGGCTTGGTGGGTAGCATCGCCGCCTTCCACCAAGAAGGTCCTGGGTTCAATCCCAGGGTGGAGCGGCCTGGGTCCTTTATGTGTGGAGTCTGCATGTCCTCCCCATGCGTGGGTTTACTCCGGGTACTCCGGTTTCCTCCCACAGTCCAAACAAGTGTGTGTTAGGTTAACTGATTAATTTGCCATTGACCATATGAGACTAGTTTTGATGTAAACTGTATCGTTGTGTGTCGCTGAAATGGCCACTGATGCTGATTAACGTTAAATAAAAACCAAATAAACAAAAACTGTGGTCTTAGAGAAGGGCATTCCATCAAAACACTTTTAGAGACACCAATTGACCCACACACAGACGGGGAGAACATGGAAGCGCCACACAGGCAGGGGCTAACCCACGTTAACCATTTACAGTTATGTCATTTAGCAGACACTCTTATCCAGAGTGACTTACAGTTCATACAGTCTTACAATCCAATTGTAAAGCAATTGTGGGTTAAAGGCCTTGCTCAAGGACCCAACAGTGGCGGCTTGGCTGAGGTGGGATTTGAACCCTGGACCTTCAGGTCCATAGTCCTGTACCTTAACCACTAGATATTTGACTTAACCACAGTCAAATATCTGTTTACTTTTCATATGTCATTATTTAAAATGTCTCATGTTTGCAGTAAATAGTTATTCATTTTTCTCCTTCTTATTAACCACTGCAAAACCATGTCAATTGAAAACATACTGAATAAAATAATACCTCTTTCCTGATGATCCTTTTTCAGTAGGAGACATATGTTACATGTTACTGATTCTTAAATGTGTTCACTGCAGTTAGAAAACGCCAGAACGTGTTACATGACAAGAAATGTCTACCTTTTTGCACAACACTAGAACACTTTTAGAGAATAACATCTAGGCTGCCCAAAGAGGTTGGGTCCATCTTTGAGTCGTGGTCCTCCCAAGGTTTCATCCGTATAACATTTAGGGAGTTTTTCCTTGCCACTGTCACCATAAGCTTGATGAATTAGGGCTGTGGAGCTAGACATTGGTAATGCTGCTTCAAGACAATGTTACACAGATATGCGCTTCAACTACCATCCATCCGGTTCACTTCAACGACCGACATCTTAATTATCAGAAATTATAAACGAAAATCAAAATATGTCTTTGAACTCTGGACACTGTAGCCGTAAATATCTGGTCACCTCAAAAGCCAATCAACACTGCAGATCTACAAGGAGAGGTGGGGGTTTTGGAGCAGAAGTCTGTCATTAGCTCATGTTTGGACTAGAGACTGTTCTAACTCGGTTCATGTTTTAGAGACTTGTGCTTGTGCTTTGTAACAAGCTGTAAGTAGTGTTCATGAGTGTGTGTGCGTGCCTGTCCTATTGTTAGTAGTACTACAACTATAAACTGTATACTGTACTATATAACTACAACCACATAAACTGGATCACATTCACTCGCTCCTTCATCTGGCTGATCTTCCGTGTTGTTTGTAATACCGTCTTTCAATGCATTTCTGTCAAAAGTATTAGTGGGACTGTGGTAGCCTAGTGGATAAGGTACTGGACTATGGACCAGAAGGTCCAGGGTTCAAATCCCACCACCAAGCTGCCACTGTTGGGTCCTTGAGCAAGACCCTTAACCCACAATTGCTTGGATTGTAAGACTGTATCAATTGTAAGTCCCCCTGGATAAGGGTGTCTGCTAAATTCTGTAAATGTATTAGGTCCATCATATGTTTCTCTTGTGTTACAGCTTTCCCCTACACAGCGTTGTAAAAGTATATCACTGTATTTTTTGGAACTTTTTGTGAATTTCCATAAATTAATAAAGCTTTAGCACGAATCTGTATAACAGTTTAGGCTTCGTGTTTTCAGCTGCATCTCTGACTTATGGTTTGCAATACCATTCATATTTACATTATAGTAGCCTAAAAAGACTAAGTGACTACGGTCATGTCCGGTCAACAAACATTTTGGTCAACGTCCCGTTTCACAAAACGTAATGCGGTCGTCAAACCTGGTACCTGTATTAATAAATTAGACTTGACTCGACAAGAGGCTTCAATCAATGTAGAATGGCTACAGCATGTGTGAATCACGGACCACTACCCATATGCCTTTTTTATTTTATTTTATTTCAAAAGCAGTCAATTGAATACTAAAAAGTGGCAATATATTAAAAATTGACAACTGAAATGTAAACTTAGTGGAGTAGAGAGGGTCCAACAGGGGCACGCTCCCCAAATACCCACTCCAGCGCTGCCCTCGGTGGGCATTTATTAATATTAAGACGACGCTCCTAAAAACAGCATGAAACAGACAGATTTTAAACGGTGCAGAGTCATTTTTAGAGGACAGATCACGTTATGTCCTGCTGTGAGCCACTACAGGCCTGACTGATCACACACTACACTAGATTACACAAACAGCAGTGACTGTTACGAGACACCTTGACAACTCACCGTCTGTTTGCCCTCCGTCTTAACGGTTACAAGCAACTAAACACAAAGCCAGACGTACCATAACGCCACCTCACCTGTGTCTGTCATTCTGATTTAGAATAACAGCCGGGTCTCGGTTGGTGCACCAGCAGCCGTTCGCTATAGCGCGATATCAATTACTCCAAAGCCAGGTTAAACAAGAGGCGTGTTCATGAAAGTAATACCTAAAACAAGCGTCAAGTTATAGCCAATCCGAATAGAGGAATCCCAAACGGGAGCCAATCAGGATAGAATGAGGGCGGGAATAGGTGAAACTTGAGGGCAAAAGGGAAAAAAACTTTGCCGAAACTTTAATATGGACACGTGATAAGGATTGGAGTCATGTGACGTAACTTAGAAAACCCCGAAAACTGGTCGAATAGTTTGAATTCCACGCGCTTTTTGGTAACGTTTAATAATGGTTAAGGGTCAGACCTCGTGCTTTTAAACGGACTTTTAGCACGACGCATGTGTTTCCAAACACGTCCTTTCACACACACGATCCGATTTCACAGCTACAGACTGTGAGGAAACCAAAGCCTGACTGCACCCAGACTTCTACAACCGTCAGACCATCCAGCCGACACAAAATACCCTTTATTTCGTATGTATCCTACTTTCTTTGCTATAGTTTGGCCCTACATTAGTAAAACAAACGCTTAACTGACACAAAGCATGAGCGAGTTAAGTAATACAGTGTAAACATACACTCACAAGACACTTTATTAGGTACACCTAACCTTGCTAGAACATTTACATTTATGTCATTTAGCAGACGCCCTTATCCAGAGCGACTTACAATTGTGAGTTAAGGGAATTGCTCAAGGATCCAACAGTGGCAGTGGTAGAGGTTGGATTTGAACCCTGGACCTTCTGGTCCATAGTCCAGTACCTTATCCATTAATAATAAAGTGGCGCCTGAATGAGGCGCCGCTTGGATGGCAGCTGGGATCGAACCCTGATCGTTGGCGATCAAGGATGAATACTTTACTGGGGCGCCACACACTGGGGCGCTAGTACCGGGTTGGACCACATTTTGCCTTCAGAACTGCCTTTGAGTCTTCGAGGCATGGATTCAACAAGGTGCTAGAAACTTTACTCAGAGATTTAGGTCCATATTAAAATGACTGTCATGTTCAAGAAACCAGTTTTTAGCTGTGTGACATGGTGCCATCCTGCCATCAGAAGACGGATGCTACACTGTGATCATAAAGTGATGCACATGGACAGCAGCAATACTCAGATAGGCTGTGGTGTTTAAATTGTGCTCAATTTGTATTAAGGGGCCCAAAGTGTGCCAAGAAAATATCCACCACACCATCACATCACCGTAGTAGTCCAGGTTTCTTGTTCAGTAAACGATGACAGTGGCTGGCTGGCCGTCCAAGGCGGTTGGGTCCCTTTTTGAGTCTTGGTCCTCCCAAGGTTTCTTCCTTATAACGTTTAGGGAGTTTTTCCTTGCCAGTGTTGTGCTATCCTTACTCAATTTGGGATTGACCTTAGAAATTAGAAGATAATATAAAATTGCAAAGCTGCTTTGAGAGGATGCTCCATTGTAAAACAAAGTGCTATAGAAATAAATCTGAACTGCCTTGATTCTTTGTGGCACGGATTCAACAAGGTAGGTGCTGGAAACATTCCTCAGAGATTTAGGTCCATATTAAAATGACCGTCATGTTCAAAAACCAGTTTTGAGCTGTGTGACATGGTGCCATCCTGCCATCAGAAGATGGATGCTACACTGTGATCATAAAGGGATGCACATGGACAGCAGCAATACTCAGGTAGGCTGTGGTGTTTATATTAAGCTCAATTTGTATTACGGGACCCAAAGTGTGCCAAGAAAATATCCACCACACCATTACACCACCAGTAGCCTGAATCATTGATACAAGACAGGAATGGATCCATGGTTTGTTTGCGCCAAATTCTGACCCTACCATCTGAATATTGCAGCAGAAATGGAGACTCAAAAAACCAGGCAACGTTTTCCAGTTTTGTCCAGTGTTGGTGAGCCCATGAATTGTAGCCTCTGTTGCCTGTTCTTAGCCGACAGGAGTGGCACCCGGTGTGGTCTTCTCCTGCTGTAGCCCAACTGCATCAAGATTCGAGGTGTTGTGCATTCAGAGATACTTTTCTGTATACCTCGGTTGTTACGAGTGATTATTTGAGTTACTGTTGCCTTTCTATCAGCTTGGACCAGTCTGGCCATTTTTCTGTGGTATCTACAAGGCATTTTCACCCAGAGAAATGGGGCTCACTGGATATTTTCGCTTTTTAAGGCCATTTTTTGTAAACCCTACAGGTGGCTGTGCATGAAAATCCCAGTAGATTGGAAGTAAACTGCTTATGAGCATGTAAAACTAATAAAAAAATTTTTTAACTAATTAAACAAAATTAAATCTAAATCTGATCAACCTCTCTGATCGAACTATATGTTGTGTTGATTTTGTGAGCGAAAATGGGTAGTTGTGTAACGACTTTTCCCGCAACTTTTAATTAACTATTCCATATAGTATTTAACATATGCGGAACGTTTTCCCGTCATGCAGTCTTTAACAGCCCGTTTGACAGAAGCCACATCCTCCATTTGTTTCCTGTACACAGCTTTTTGTATTTGTACGTTAGAAGGTGTTCCCCTACTCATCCTGGTAAGATGCTGCGAAGTGTCAGTAAATTGATCCTCTGTCTTCTGTTGGATCTTCAGACTCCGCAAAACCGTTTGAGCCCACAGGCAACTCATTTTTTTTTTCGTTTTATAAAGATGTTGGAGAGTCGTGCATGAAAGAATACAACTACACTTCCTGTCATATAATAAGTCCAACTTCCTCCAACTGCTTTCTGATTGCATGACTCATGCAATGGATCAGTTTCTTCAACACAAAGTCAAAATACGTGTGTTTAATATTGTATTTAGCATTTTAATATAATTAAAATGCATACTTGTCGACAAATTTACACACCAAGAAGTATTCGAATTAAACTTTATATGTGTGAATGTAATCGTGACATATGTAAGTGATTACAATGTTAGAACGAAAGCATAAATTTATTGGGGAAAACTGTACTACTGAATGGAGACTCTGGTACCCTGTTGGGCCACCTCTAGCCTGGATAGAAGATGAGATATGGTTGGTCATAGGTGCATACATATTCCATATGGAATCCTGTGGCACATTTGCCTGCAGATGTTGCTTGATTGGCGATAAATCTGGTGACTGGGCAGGCCAAGGAAGTGTTGCAATCTGGCAGAGACATTCCTGGAAAGCCCTTGCTGTCTGTGCAAGTGCATTATCCTACTGAAAAATGCCAGTTTGAAGCCCTGCTATGAGAGGCAACACGTGGCCGCAGGATGTCCTGGACATATCACCAATCTGTTAATGTCCCTCGTATCACTACTAGGGCTGACCGACTATCTTATGCGATGATCATAACACCAGCAGTTGAGTAGTCCAGGTTTCTCGTTCTCTAAATGATGACAGTGGCTGGCTGCCAATGAGTGTATATATTAATATAGCTCTTTAAGACTTATTAATTAGATAACTTTAAATCGTACATTTATCATCTAAGCCGCCTTAGGAGGTTGGGTCGCTTTTTGAGTCTTGGTCCTCCCAAGGTTTCTTCCTTATAACGTTTAGAGAGTTTTTCCTTGCCAGTGTTGCCCTAGCCTTGCTCAATTTGGGATTGGCCTTAGAAATTAGAAGATATTATAAAATTGCAAAGCTGCTTTGAGACGATGCTCCATTGTAAAAAAAAAAAAAGTGCTATAGAAATAAATCTGACTTAACTTTTGATGATTGAAGCTAAAGAGTTTAATCTTTGTTTAATCAGAGCATGCTACGTAGCTTATCTAAATGGACTTTTGTAATGAGATCACAGGCGAGGTTTTCTTCTGATGACTCTTGCACTCAGCTCATGTTTGTTCAAGTACTGCAACTCGTCTAACAGACAAACATGCTGGAGGTACATTGTCTTGGTTTTCTGTTAGCTACTCTCTAAGCACAAAACTGTTAGATTCTTGAACAGTCAAGTAAGCCTTTAATCGTGGAATCGACTGACAAGTCAAGTAAGATCTGAGAAATGTGTGCTCGGTTATTTTCATTTAGAACATCAGCCAAATACAGTGATGGTTCTCGTCGTTAATTTGTTATAGAAGACTTGTCGAGAACCGAAAACGAAGAGTACCGAGCTAATTTTTCCCATAAGGAATAATGTAAATTGAATAAATCCATTCTACACCCCCAGAAAATCCACACTGTATTAGGCATTATATGCATTAATGGAGTTGTATTGTGCAGGTGCTCCCTGATTTATGATGGGGATATGTTCCGACAGATCCATCATAAGTTAAAAGTATCATGAACTGAGGAGTTTGAGTGTTTGGTAGAGTGGTCTATACTGTATAATAGCATGTTGAAAAGTCTCATGTAATTTAGTGAGTAATGGATTGAAAGTGAATAGTAAAAGCAAAACACTTACACCATTGGTGAACTCAGGGCGCTGGCATAGCTGCTAAGCTAACTGCAGCCTGTGTTCTGGAACATTCAGTTCCTGTTTTGCTTTCGGTTGGCTCTTATAAGCTAACTTTTTTAGGACCCATGGAGACTTATGCACTAATATTAGTGTTAGCTATTGCACTAATACAAGTTTAAACAAGCATGCCGAGTACAGATGAGAACAGAGTTAAATTTTTCTAATCAAAATGCGTCGAGAATCAAATTCGATGAGTACCAAGGTGGTCGAGAGCCGAGGTTCCACTATATGTCATTTGAACTTTTGTTATACAATACAATTGCTTACATTATAGACATGTGAAATTTAATTTAGTTTAGTTTGGGTTTTATAGAGAGAAATCACAATTGTAAAGTTCCTGGAAAATCTGTAGACAAATAAATATTTTCAGAGCCTGGAAAAGATCAGTGTTGTAAAAATGGAATGGGACGTCAGGACTTATACTGACTTGAATCCCTGGACCAGCTGTGTCAGATTTTGTAAGCAATCCCTATTTTGACATTGAACTCCGACTGTGTGAGTTTACTCTCTGTACTCCAGTTTCTTCCCACATTTCAAAGACATGCATTAGGTTAACAGGTTGCTCTAAATTGGCACCACTGATGCTGATGCAATGCTAAATAAACAACAAATCTGAGATATCTTCCATTTACTGACTTACTTACTGAACATTTTGCAGGTCATTATCAGATATTAGCTGATATACAGAGCTCTGTTGTTGATATCATATTGAAAATTGGGAATGGTCAGAAATTATTTTTAGTACAAACGAGTTGGATGCAAAAAATGTCTTTTTAGATCTGGGCTAATTGACCTTAATATGAATCAGATTAGTAAAATGCAAACTAATATGTTTGTTTTGGAGACAGAATTTCTGGGTTTTGTTCAGATATATTGTTTAGTCTTGCATCAACTATTTTTACATTCATATTTAGCTACTTTGAAAAATGAATTATAAAACGAACAAACACTTGAAGGTGCCATGATACAAGTACTCGATTGTCTGTAAGTATACATTACCTGTTAGACTGGGAACTAATGCGAAGAGCAGGGTAAACGTGTTACAATAAAAATGCAAACTATAGAAGAGGCATTATCAGTTACACGTTATGAATGAACACGTTATCAGTTGTACACATTATAAATAACATTCCTATGCTGTAAACTTGAACTACGGTGTGAACATCAGGCTATATTGTCAAATATTAACCAACACTATACTCTGAAGCTAAATAGAACACTTAGCATTACCTAAACAGGCAATGTGTAAAAACTAAATCCCAAGAAGAACATACTACTAAACAGCCATACAAATAGTTCAGGATGATATTTATTAACTGAAAATGCACAATGAAGTAACAATGTGAATAAAGAAATATAAATTCATAACCCAATTCTATTAAAACAAATACATTTCACTGTGTAATCTTCAAACACAGCTTGATAATAACATTTGAGATATTTAAGATGGAGAGATTTAATCCTGATGTACATCTGTATCACAGGAATCGTGAGACAATACAGACATGTCTATATTAAATTGTTAATTAAAATATTGGGTCATTGTCAGACTTCCAAGCATCTGCATGTTTCCCCCACTTTCCATACAGGCATGGAAACTTGCGATTGGCCTTCATTACCACCACGCTGGAACACGAGTCAGGCTTCCTGATGGCCTCACACCAGTCTGGGTAATCTACTTGCTGTGGATTGCTGTTGGATTGGCAGATAACATGTGATCAGCCAACAGAAACAAGACAATATACGTATTTGTATGTTAGGTAATGGCCCATTCTAACGAATATGTGCAAATCTATTTAGTGTTAGAGTGAAATCTGGCAAAGACTGGGATCTAAAATGGCCACTGCAAGCAAAGAACTGATTACATTTACAGCATTTAGCAGACGCCCTTATCCAGAGTGACTTACAATTGGTACAGCCTTACAATCCAAGCAATTGTGGGTTAAGGGCCTTGCTCAAGGACCCAACAGTGACAGCTTGGCAGAGGTGGGATTTGAACCCTGGACCTTCTGGTCCAGAGTCCAGTACCTTAACCACTAGGCTAGGCTACCACAGTCCCTTGATTATGAAGCTTCTCGTTACAGAAACTGTGACTAAAGGAAATAAACCAACACACCAAGTCTGATGTGCTATCTTTCCAGTATGGACCAACATCTCTGAGGAAAGTTTCCAGCACCTTGTTGACAGATGACGTTATCAGCCAATAGAAACACGACAGTACACTTATTTGTAATGGGCTATTCTACCCAATTTGTGTAAATCTATTTAGAGTGAAATCTGGCAAAGACTGGCATCTAAAATGGCCACTGCAAGCAAAGAAGCTTTTATGAGCTTCTCGTTACAGCAACTGTGACTAAAGACAATAAACCAACAAACCAAGTCTGATGTGCTATCATGCCAATAAGGACCAAGATCTCTGAGGAATGTTTCCGGCACCTTGTTGAATTTATGTCAAGTAGAATTAAGGCAGTTCTGAAGGCAAGCCAGTACCAGTGTTAATTTTGACAGCAAATTTTGGTTTAGTTTTAGTCATAGTCATTTGCGCTAGAATGTAATGTATTTTTATAGGACGTTTTTGAATGCACAGGTTTTGCATGACAAAAAGAGACAAATGACTTACTGATCGCAGCATCCTACTCCAAACGGTTCCATGCACACACACTGGTAGCAGTCTTTAGTAATCCAGCTTTCACCGATATCAAAGGCCTGACCCTGGTACTCACAGTTACCTGTGTAACGAGTAACATACAACACACGACGTGATATATTAGATGATGGGATGCAATGTGATGTAGTTGCACTACACTTCTTGCACTACCCTTCAGTCCTTTTATACCAAGCCTGCTCTGTTTCAAGGCTTTATTTGAAGGTTCCACAGCAACTTACTGGTTTTGCTGTGAAAAGTATTCCTTCGTTTGCTTCTAGTGCCTGTCTTAGCATTTGCTGGACTACTTTTGGAGGCAAATGTGAACAATGTTGTGAGGTTTCCTCTTGTCTTCTCTCTCCCTTTATTTTAGCTACTACTCAACTGTTTTGTCTGTGCCTTTGTAATGGTCATGTTTTGTCTGAAGGTGCCTGAGGTTGTGATTTGCTGCATTGAATTTAGTCTGGCACAGAGCTTAGGCTACTTTCACACAGAAGGCAAACTGGGCTCTTTACACTATCTTATAATGTGACCTCATGGCACTCGTCCAGAGGAAAACAATCAAGGAGTCAACAGTAACTGGCACTTCTTTAATGGTCATAATAATGTGTAAATTCTCTAAACTTTGCTTTTAAGCTTTCTTTCTGCGGTCTTCCTGTGGCCGTTCTTCCATTTCTTTAGGAATTTCATCGAACACAGAGCAGCTATGACATGAGCCTTCTAATTTTGTTTGCACATAGAAATCACCCCAAATATTAATGAGGTCTGTTGAAACCTCTATCACTGCTGTTGTCCATTTTCCCTTCTCCTCAGCGCACATTTATGACAAAAGTCGAGTTGGAATATTGTAAAAGCGCATGAATTCCAATCTGGCTGTTTATACTGAGTTGCATTGGTGCTTATTGAATATGTATCGGATTCCATTACCACATAAAAGGCCCAAATCAGAACTGAAACTGTCAGATTCAATGTGCTTTTTGCAGTTCACTATGATGTGACTATGATGAAAAAGATTGGGTTTGAGCCAGTTTTACCTGCTGTGTGAATGTAGACTTAGTGTAACGTTTGTTTTAAAATGAATACAGTCATACCTCGTCACTCCACCATTTTGCAACTCATCTAATTTGGTTCTTGACGCATTTTGATGAGAAAAAATTGTGTCAGGACTCATCGTTTGGCGCACTTGCTTGAGGTGAATTGAAATGCACAACTCGAAACATGGACGCAGATGTCAGTGTCACAGTAGCTCTCCCTCAGTAGAGTTCTCCACTAAAATCCGCTCTAAACTTTCCTGTGTTTTGCATATAAAGTGGTGTGTGAAAGTTTGAGAACCCTTTAGAATTTTCTTTATTTCTGTATAAATATGACCTAAAAACGTCATCAGATTTTCACACAAGTCCTAAAAGTAGATAAAGAGAACCCAGTTAAACAAATGAGACAAACATATTATGCTTGGTCATTTATTTATTGAGGAAAATGATCCAAAATTACGTATTGAGTGGCAAAAGTATGTGAATCTCTACGATTAGCAGTTAAGGTGAAATTAGAGTCTAGATTTCTGAGGACCTCAGAAAAAGAGTTGTTGATGCTCATCAGGCTGGAAAAGGTTATAAAACCATCTCTAAAGAGTTTGGACTCCACCAATCCACAGTCAGACAGATTGTGTACAAATGGAGGAAATTCAAGACCATTGTTACCCTCCCCAGGAGTGGTCGACCAACGACGATCACTCCAAGAGCAAGGCGTGTAATATTTGGCGAGGTCACAAAGGACCCCAGGGTAACTTCTAAGCAACTGAAGGCCTCTCTCACATTGGCTAATGTTAATGCTCATGAGTCCACCATCAGAAGAACACTGAACAACAATGGTGTGCATGGCAGGGTTGCAAGGAGAAAGCCACTGCTCTCCAAAAAGAACATTGCTGCTCGTCTGCAGTTTGCTAAAGATCACGTGAACAAGCCAGAAGGCTATTGGAAGAATGTTTTGGGGATGGATGAGAACAAAATCGAACTTTTTGGTTTAAAAGAAAAGCTAATTATTCTTACAGTTATGTTTTGGAGAAAGGAAAACACTGCATTCCAGCATAAGAACCTCATCCCATCTATGAAACATGGTGGTGGTAGTATCATGGTTTGGGCCTGTTTTGCTGAATCTGGGCCAGGACAGCTTGCCATCATTGATGGAACAATGAATTCTGAATTATATCAGAGAATTCTAAAGGAAAATGTCAGGATATCTGTCCATGAACTGAATCTCAAGAGAAGGTTGGTCATGCAGCAAGACAACGACCCTAAGCACACAAGCCGTTCTACCAAAGAATGGTTAAATAAAGTCAAGAAGAATAGAGGAAGAATAAAGTCAAAGTTCTGACCTTAGTCCAATTGAAATGTTGTGGAAGGACCTGAAGCAAGCAGTTAATGTGAGGAAACCCACCAACATCCCAGAGTTGAAGCTGTTCTGTATGGAGGAATGGGCTAAAATTCTAAATGATTCACAAACTTTCAAGCACCACTGTAGTCTATGCACAAATCATGGGTCTTAAGAAGGTTAGTCATAACAGCCAACCTAAAAGGAAGACAGTGGTAGCGCTTGTATTTCATCTAATTATTGTTTTGTTTTTTGTTTTGTTTTTTTTACATTTTTTTCAGTGTACAATACCAATTCCTTTAATGAATATAAGACCTTATACAATGTGGATTTTCAGGAACAGATTAATAAAATTTTCTCTCAGTACTCTTCTGGAATGCATTAACAAGTACTGAGGTACCCACTCTCATGACTCTGAGTGAGAAAAAGTGTTGTTTCAATAAAATGTGACAAGAATTCCTATTTCTTTAATAGGCGATTTTAAACACTAAATTGCACAACACTATCTAACTGTGCAATTGCTTATGTCCCTCTCTTTAATGCTTTTTCTACTTTTCCTTTAGTAATGGTAGGTTTCACGTGCACTGGTGCTCACACAGACGTACCTTTAGTGTTGAAGGTACACTCTCCACTGCTGTAGGCTGCTAAAGATGGAGCGGCTACATTCAGCAGACACATCAGCAAGGCATACAAGTAAATGGCATCCATCTGCAAATTAGTGCCTTGTTCATTTCACATCATGCAGTTTACTTATCAGAATCCTAATGTTTAATGTCAAATTCTCAGGATGACAGTAAAGGTAACAGGCAAGCCTACCCTTGTTCTGGAGCGTCCTGGTTTTCGCATGGGTCTTTTGAGGTCTTCTTTTCTCTGGTATCCAGGAGCATCTGTCTGAGCTGTAGTGTGATGTCTAGTATATATACCATTAAATGTGTCCCTCCTTCTTTAAACAAAGACAAAAACCTATTCTATAGGCACAAGAAAGGTTTCTTTGTTTTTTGCTAGTACAGTTGCACAATGTTTACAGAGGGGGTTTCTGGCACCTGCCAAGCATTGATTGTGTATTTTGTATTTTTTGATCGAATGCGTTGGATTAGTTGCATGATGTATGTATATCTAACCCTATTTAATGATGTAAATGATTACAGTTTGGCAAAAAAGTATTTAGTCAGTCACTGATTGTACAAGTTCTCCGACTTAGAAAGATGAGAGAGGTCTGTAATTTTCATCATAGCTACACTTCAACTATGAGAGACAAAATGAGAAAAAAAATCCAGGAAATCACATTGTAGGATTTCTAAGAATTTTTAATTGTAAATTATGGTGAAAAGTAAGTATTTGGGTCAATAAATTTGGTTCAACTCAATACTTTGTAACATAAACCTTTGTTGGCAATGACAGAGGGTCAAACGTTTCCTGTAAGTCTTCACCAGGTTGGCACACGCTGTTAGTTCCATCTTCATGCTCTCACTGATGGAAAGGAGGTTCTTTGGCTTAAAATCTCACGATACATGGCCCCCGTTCATCTTCCCTTAATACGGATCAAGTCGTCTGCCTGCCCCCTTTGCAGAAAAAACAGCCCCAAAGCATGATGTTTCCACCCCCATGCTTCACAGTAGGTATGGTGTTCTTGGGCTTGCAACTACCCGCCATTCTTTTCCTCCAAACACGGTGAGAGTTTGTGAGTTTTTACGAAAAAGTTCTATTTTGTTTTTCATCTGACCACATGATATTCTCTTCTCCCATCCTCTTCTGGGCTCATCTATAGGCTCTCTGGCAAAACTCTCTCTGGCCCTGGACATGGACTGGGCTTTAAGCAAGGGGGGACACGCCTGGCACTGCAGGATCTGAGTTCCACTCGGCGTAGTGTGTTGGCTGATGGTAGCCCCTTTGTTACTTACGAGTTAGTGCATCTTACTTACCTGGTTACATCAGGTCCCTCCATGTAGTTCTGGTATTTTTGCTTCACCGTTCTCACGATCATTTTGACCCCATGGGATGAGATCTTGCGTGGAGCCCCAGATCGAAGGAGATTATCAATGCTCTTGTATGTCTTCCATTTTCTTACAATTGCTCCCACAGATTTATTCACACCAACCTGCTTGCCTATTGTACATTCACTCTTCCCAGCCTGGTGCAGATCTACAATTTTGTTCCTGGTGTCCTTCGACAGCTCCTTGGTCTTGAGTTTTGTGTATGACTGTTTGAGGCTGTGGACAGGTGACTTTTATACAGATAATGAGGTCAAACAGGTGCCATTAATACAGGTAACAAGTGGAGGACAGAAGAGCTTCCTAAAGAAGAAGTTACAGGTCTGTGAGAGTCAAAAATCTTGCTTGTTTGTGGGTGACCAAATACTTATTTTCCACCATGATTTACAATTAAATTCTATAAAAACCCTACAGTGTGATTTCCGGGATTTTTTTTTCTCATTTTGTCTCTCATAGTTGAAGTGTACCTATGATGAAAATTACAGACCTCTCTCATCTTTCTAAGTAGGAGAACTTACACAGTCAGTGGCTGACTAAATACTTTTTTGCCCCACTGTTTCTCTGGTGGCAATACTATTTAAAATGAATGCCAGGTGAATAGATTATTTTATACTGTAGTAGTTACACTTTTTTGTGTCTTAAATTGGAAACCTCAAATACACTGTAACCATGTGGATGTATGTCTGCCTATGAAAATGAAAATAGTATGACTCGGCATTCTTTTGAAGTTATATTTCCTTATATGTGGGTCAGTGACATAACCTGCCTAATTATGTCCATTATACAGTAAATACATGCATAACCCACCTACTTTGTGAGCACAGTTATAATGCCTAATAATAACATACACTGCCTGGCCGAAAAAAAGGTCTCACACACTAATTTTTCATTGGACCGTCTTTAGCTTTGATTACGGCACACATTTGCTGTGGCACCTTTTCCACAAGCTTCTGCAATGTCACAATATTTAGTTCTGTCCAGAGTTGCATTCATTTTTCCCAAAGATCTGCACAAAGTCTTCTCCAGCACATCCCGAAGATTCTCAACGAGGTTCAGGTCTGGGCTCTGTGGTGGACAATCCATGTATGAAAATGATGGCTCATGCTCCCTGAACCACTCTTTCACAATTTGACCCCTCTAAAACAGATGAACATCTTCTCCATGACCACAGGATGTGTCTTTGGACATTTTTGTTTAACAAATGAGAAGCTCCTCACTGCATCAGTTAGGGTTAAAGAACTTGTTGCCAGCTGAAACATAATCACCAATGCAGTCATTATCCGATGGGAGGCTCTTTTTTAAAACTATTTAACTATTTGCTTAGTTAAATGCAGGTGGTGACACTGACTCTAACAACACACAAATTTCGCTATTCACAATGAATATTGGTCAGTCTCAGGCAGCTTTATTAAATTTAACAGGACATGAGTAACATTAAGAGGAGAAACCATGTATAGTTCAGTACAGAATTAGCAAATGCATAAACTATTACCACCTGGCATCCATACTAATAGCATTGGGATACTGAACACAGTCCAGTGATTTACCAAAAACTTGAATCTTTACAATAAACAAATAACATCTAAAATAATTTACATAACAGGATACCAGGAACAGATAACCATGGCTATTTTTCAGTGTTCTAGATTGTTTTGTTTTTTAAGTGATATACCTTAAATTTGCAAATGCATCACTGTGCAAGACACTTGTAGTAATTATAGTAATTCTCTATACATGCCATCTGGACGTAATGCCACCCATTTGGTGGAATGACTAATGTGAGTGTGTCATGAGTGTTTACATATGTTTGCCAGGCTTATCTGACTACCTACAGGTTGTATACACCTCCATTCTGCTTACTGGGCCCTATAATAAGGTTAATGATTGTTTGTGCCATGTATGTGATTTGAGTGTATGTGTTGTGTTGTTGTCACACACACGCAAATATATATATATATATTTGGTTTATGTATTCTATTTTACAGGCTGTATTATATGAAAGTTAGTGGTGTATGTAAATAGCTGTTCAATACCCAAATATAGAAATATCAGATAACTGAGGACATCAAATAAATACAAGAAATACACTGCCGTATAAAGCATCCCATGTTACCCCCACTTATTCGGATCAGGGTTACAGGGGAGGACATGAAAATCTCAAAACTCACTTATCGCAAGCAGATATAACTCTGGACAGAACACCAATCCATTCTAAAACATTAACTTTATTCTTCTTTAACCATTTTTTGCTACAACTACTTATGTGCTTAGGGTCACTGACCCACTTTCTCTTAAGATTCAGTTCAAGGACATTCTCCTTTAGAATTTGCTGATATAATTCAGAATACATTTGCCCGACAATGATGATTGTCTACTCTGGGCCAGATGCAGCAAAACACTATTTTTATTAGCCATGTGACATCCTGATGTGCACTCCATGACCACACTATATGAAAAACTTGTGGGTCTTTGCATGTGCATGTTACCTCTAAAAACATGTAAATGCTCTTCGTTTTGCATAAAATAGAAGATCCACAGCATGGGACAAATCTTCTTATAGTATGAGATATCTTACTGCTAGTAAATTAGCTTGCATTGGTCCTGCGTAGATCAAATCAAAATATAAATTGAAACCATGACATTATGTAAGTAAAGCAGAACATACATTATGTAGACAAAAGTTTCTGGACATCCAAAGCATGGAGATCTATCTATTTATCTATTCATTCTAGGGCTGCAAAAGTTATCATGTGAATGGGTTAATGGTGATAAAGTCTTGATGACTATGTAACGCTGCCATAGGCTGGGTCTGAAATGATCCCATCATCACTATTCCCTACATTCAACATACCATATATAGCCTTATTAGCTTATAGGTAACAGAATTCTTGAGGGTGGTAAACGACTTTACACATCGCCTTTTGCAACTGTGCGACACCCTATTGTGTCGCTTAATAGGGTCTAGTGTCACATGCCTTTAGACAGGCTCTTAAAAATAAAGGTAGGTAATAATTAGAGATGCACCGAAGACAATTTTCTTGGCTGATTAAGATTTACATTAACAGAAAATTCTGCTATTTGTTATTGTCTTTTAATGAATTATTACAAAGTAACTTGTACATTCTGTTGAAACTTATATTCACTTATGGCTGTGTTTTAAAGAAAACTTCTATAATAATTTGCTATTGTCAAATACAAAATAGTAAAAAAAAAACACTTACTGAAATCAAATTTCTTTATTTATTTATATTTAATTTCTGAAACATGAGACAATGGGGATTCAAATTATAATTGTACAATATTTATTGTAAAGCCAACATAATACCTAACAATGATTCACCTCCTTTTGGATCTTAAACATGATGACAAGCAGAGGTGTGCCAGGCTCTGTAGGAATATGTCTGATATTTAGTTGATGTAATATGAGGAAACAACCGAATATCAAACATATCACATAGCTCCTGGCCAGCTGATGGCAATCCCAGTACCTGAAAAAATAAGGGGCTTTGGAAGGATGTGATGGGGTCATTGGATAAGGAAAATGTATGGAGTCAAATGAGGGGACAGACCAGGGAGATGGTTTAGAAGAACAATTGGATAGTGGGACTGTACAAAGAAAGACAAGATTGTCTTCTGTGCACATTCACACAACATTACAATGAACCAGCTGCCGAAAACCATTTAAATTACAATAGAGTTACAACGACTAAATAAATTATAAACACATGCAGCACTACTAACCTAACAATCATTTATCACAATAATACAACACACCAATTCATAAAACTTACCAAGTAGTGAGGAAGCCTGTCTGAAACTTTGTACCTCTGAGTGTCTGTCAGCTGGGCATTTATATACACGTTCCTAGCAGCATTTTTGTAGCCCCACCACCACATACAGATGGGTTAATTAGAAGTGTATTGACCACTGTGCCTGAAGCTCTTCCTCCTGCATTAGGTTGATCAATAGATGGGATTTCACACTCGTATTCACATAGAGGACGGACAGCAGGGTCACTCACTCCAGACACTAAATCCCATTATCAGTATCATAATCATCTGATGTGTTCCATGTAGCTGCCCAGAGTTCCCATATGAGTACCTTTAATACTTTCTAAATACAAATTTATAGCTATAGTTTTAACTCGTGTAGTCTTAACATTCTGTAAACTCCCCTTGTCTTAAGGGTCAGAAATGACCCGCCTTCACAGAACCCCCAAAATAAAGCTGCTTAATTGAATTTTAAACCCCAAATGCATTTTGCATGAAGAAACAACCTGTCATTCATTACAAATGTGAGAATCTGAGTTTTCTGTCTTTAACAGTGTAAAAAGCCTGCATTTAATCAGTGGGCACCACTCGTTTTCATGTGCAAACAATTTTTTTTGTAAGAGAGAGCCTAAGAAAGTAGCCCGAAATTTGCAAAAAGCAGTTCTGAAAGTAGTTCATTTTATCAAAGAGAAACACTAAGAGTCAAGTTTTTGGCAACATGTTGATATACTGCATTATTATATGTTGTACAATGAGGAATTCAACTACAAAAATACTTCTTCTTTAGTAGTGTTTGGTGATTTTTGACCCTTAGGAGACAACACAAGGGTAAAAGTCTTAGACCACAATTAGATTAAATTGGATTAGAATTTCTCAATCTGTATCAGAACACAACCAAAATAATTTATGCAATATTAAAACTGAAAAAAGAGAAAAAATGGCAAGTTGATTCCTCTACAGTCTGAAAAAGCTTAATCATGAATGGTCTTTTAACCCACTTTATTGGAAATGGAACAGGGTGAAAAGGCTAAGATATGCTACAGCTCACAACGATTGGAATGAAAATCAGTGGAAAAGAGTATTATATAATCCAATTTTAAAATGTTTGGATGCAGTCGTTGACAATGGTTTATATGCATTGCTAAAACAACAAATCTAATTGTGGCCTAATACTTTTGCAGCGTACTGTATATAACTATTGGATCGACCAAGGGAATAACTATTTAGTCACCAAAATAGTGCCTTGACTGCAATCATTTTGATATATTAGTATATATTGTACAATGGGTTCAGCTACAAAAATACTAGTCTTCTCTCATTTTTGAGCCAGTGTCCATTGCTCAGCAGAGAGAAAACTGGGTTTACTGTACCAACAGCACCTTTAAAGCCTTATTAGTAAACAATGCTTTCAAGAAATGTTCGTTTTGTCTGCAAATTTTGTTTACTTTGTATGCAGTTGTTTTTATTTTGTCTGTGAACTTGTGGGATCATCACACAAGACAATTCAGTCAGTAGCACACACTCATCTACTCGTGTGTGTGTGTGTGTGTGTGTGTGTGTGTGTGTGTGTGTGTGTGTGTGTGTGTGTGTGTGTGTCTGACATTTTAATGTTGCAAGACAATAATTTTATGTTGCAATAATTACATATTGCAAGACCTGTATTAAAGTTTGTGGACACCCCTTCTAATTGATGAGCTCTGCTATTTTAGCAACAGACAAACAGTTTCAGTAGAATGGGTTGTACAGAATACCACAGTGACAGATTTATATAGGTTTCTGCTTCCAGCAAGTTCGTTTATCAACTTTCTGAGCTACTGTCCTTAACCTCAACTCCATCAGACACTTTGAAAATGCAGTCAGAAGCTGACCTCACAATCATGTTCCAAAATCTAATAAAAAGCTCTTTTAAAAGAACCAAGACTGTTGTAGCAGCAAAGCTGGGGGGCAAAACTCTGTACTAATATCCATGTATTGGATACACAAGTCGTTCTACCAAAGAATGGTTAAAGGAGAATAAAGTTAATGTTTTGGAATGGCCAAGTCAAAGTCCTGACCTTAATTCAAGCGAAATGTTGTGGAAGGACCTGAAGCGAGCAGCTAATGTGAGGAAACCCACCAACATCCCAGAGTTGAAGCTGTTCTGTACGGAGGAATGGGCTAAAATTCCTCCAAGCCGGTGTGCAGGACTGATCAACAGTTACAGGAAACTAGTTGCAGTTATTGCTGCACGGGGGTCACACCAGATACTGAAATCAAAGGTTCACACACATTTGCCACTCACTAATATGTAATATTGGCTCATTGTCCTCATTAAATAAATGACCACGTATAATATTTCTGTCTCATTTGTTTAACTGGGTTCTTTTGATTTACTTTTAGGACTTGTGTGAAAATCTGATGATGTTTAGGTCACATTTATGCAGAAATATACAAAATTCTAAAGAACTTTCAAGCACCACTATACTTACACTGTATATTATAATTAGAAGTCTGAGATTATTATTCATTTGGTAATTATTTAGATGTCACTGTCATTTTAGTAGGCAGTTGCACTTTGTCATGACAGTTATCTATTTAAGTTGAAAGAACGGATGAATTGCACTGGGTCAAAAGTGTGGGGGAAACGCAGGTGCGTGGTAGAATTCAATAGTGCTTTCTACCATTTCTCACTGTGGTGTGGTCCTGCTGGATGTACTGACCTTCTGAGTGAGCTGGGGCAGAAAGGAGAGGCACTAATTGTG
This sequence comes from Ancistrus triradiatus, assembly GCA_025084515.1. Taxonomy (NCBI): domain Eukaryota; kingdom Metazoa; phylum Chordata; class Actinopteri; order Siluriformes; family Loricariidae; genus Ancistrus; species Ancistrus triradiatus. The sequence goes on from JAJAGP010000390.1 coordinate 300,088, forward strand.
TGCCTTAATTGTGTGCCTGGGGGGAGCACTGTCATTGGTATAGTCGGATAGAGGAATATGAGGATAAGGGGGAGTGTGCACACTTTCCACGCTCAATACTGATGTGTGCAGCTGAAAGAAGGATATATAGACATAAAGCATATAAGTGTATATATATAGAAAAAACTATACATCATGTTTGATAAAATTGACCAAACAGTTCCTGGAACACACACACACACAGAGAAAAAAAGGTGTTTTTTGTGAACACTTTTTCATAGTTTGTCTAGTTTCATTTTAATGATCTCAAAATGAAGTTTACAGTTTTATTGTTTGTTTTTTTACTGCAATGAAGATGCAGGGATGAAGAATAGTGGCAGTGAGAGAGTAAGTGCATTAACATTGATCCATATATAATTAGTGTGTATCAAAAAGCCTGAGTCAAAGCACCACACACACAAAGGCCAAAGTCAACTACAGCAGAACATGTAAGGGACACAAAAAGGGATGCCACCTAGGAATGTACAAATTCACTCGGTGATTTCTTTAATTAGGGGAACTGTTGTATCCCCAGGATATAAATTCGTGTTAGAAATGCTTTATTACAAAATAAATAGCTTAAAATACAATTTATTGCATCAGCAAAAAACTTGCACCAAATTCATTGTAATTTTTTTTATATTTTAAACATCAATACTTTGCTACCTTGTCCCCAAACCAGACTTTAAAATATCTCTGCTCCAATAAAATAAGAAATGAGCACTTCATTGAAAAAAATCCAAATGTGTGTTTTTATACCAACTTATACATATGCATATGAAGTATTATTTTTGTTCATATCTATACAACGTTTGCATATTTTTGAACAATGTATTATCGTCCCCAACATCACCATCCACACCGCAACAGCCTAAGATTTCTGTAGCAAATTATTTGAAGGTAAATCTTGTTTATGCCATCACTAGGAAAACAAATACTGACAGGGAGCATCATGTCAGCCATGATAGAAGAGTAACTTTTTGATGTCTGGAAACGTGAGTAAAAGTCACCCTAATACAGTAGCACTAAAAGCAGGTGTGTCAGGACTTCGCTGTTAAACATGTTGTCGTTATCACAAATTGTTATACTCCCAATAAAAACAAAAATATAAAAAAAACCCACAAATAACAATGATCAAAAAGTAACAATAAAATCTTAAGTCTCTACCTCTAATGCTCATAAATGACATTCACCCACAACGGGGTTAACACGTGAATCATAATATCACTGCCGAAAGGGGGCACTCGTGTATCACTGTAGTTTCATACGCCAGGTTTGAGTCATGGCAGTTACATGCAAAGGCTGGATTGGCTGTGTCTGGGGGAGAGGAGGCTGGTTGGGGGATCATCACCTGACACTGCAGTAGTGACCCAGCTCTGTGACGGAAAAAAATATACTACTAAAAGGTATCATAAAAACCCACGTAGATTTCTACTTAACTGTTTTTTAGTTTAGTCGTGAAGAACTTGTGACTTTCATTTAGTAATGTTATGAAACGAGTATTATCCTTCAAAAGGAACATGGTCTGCTTTTGTTCCTAAATTACCCTAGTGGAGTGTTTGCTTGTGTTTTATTTGGGTCATCCAGTCGGAACAAGATCCGGTAGGTCTACCTCAATATTTGGAGCCCATGTGTTCTGGAACTTATTTATATAGATCCAGAACCTCTGCATTTTCAGATATGAAGTGAAATGGAAATAAATGTTAACAAACAAATTTGAACGAAAAGTTTGATCGGCCCTATTCCACAGTCTCAACCCCTCCCCGGGCATGACCCTTCTGCCAAAGGAGTCGAGTCAGATTTATTTCTGTAGAGCTTTTTACAATGGAGCATTGCAACAAAGTAGCTTCACAGTTTTGTATTATCTAAGCCAAAGTCCTAATTGAGCACCTCCCTAAAAGTTATAAGGAAGAAACCTTGGGAGAACCAAGACTCAAAAAGGGACCAAGCCTCCTTGGTTATCTAATTAATAAGTTGATAGTAATATTTGAAAAAAACAGAAGCTAAATCAATATTGACAGTTATTGGACTATAGACCCAGACAATCCAGGGTTGAAGTCCCTATACTGCCAAACTGCCACTGTTGGGACCTTGAGCCCATAATAGCTTGGATTGAACCGCTGGATAAAAGCGTCTGCCAAATGACTTAAATATAAATCATTTGTTATCGTTTCAGGAACTTTTAGCTTTATCTCATAACTAGATACCAATCCATTCTTACATTGAACCTTAATTGCAGTCTGAGGTTAATGAAATCAAAAGCTCGCTCCAATTTAATCGCCTGTTTTCATTGCCTTGGTGAGATTTTAATTGAGACCAGTACAGACCCAAAGACAAACGAGACGAGTTGATGTCCAGTAAATGCCTCTGTACAACTGGCAGCTGCCTACAGTTTGAATGGATGAGAAGGAATCCACATGGGAATGGACTACGCTCACAGTGTTCATCCATTACCTTTCCTAAGGCAACGATCCCTCATTCTGGCCCTCCAGCCAACTGTGCCCTTGCATTCAAAGACTCAAACATGGGTTGCCATATTGGTGGGCTAAGAAATTAGACTGTTGCGTGATCCAAATGCCAATGTCTTTTAAATTTAAGCAACAATGGAAAAAATATATTGGACTTTTTCCCCTCCTTATTTGATTAACTCCTCTGCTATCCAGTCTGTGCCTCTGTATAAGGATTATTTAGGTTCCTGTTTGTTCTCCCCCTCTTTTTTGTCCTTCTCTTCTTTAGGTGCCTCTTTGTTCTCTCCTTCTTGTTTCTCCTTCGCTTCTTTGGGTGGCTCTTCTTTCCCTCCTTCCTGTTTTTCCTTCACTTCTTTAGGTGCCTCTACTTTCCCGCCTTCTTGCTTCTCCTTCACTTCTTTAGGTGCATCTTTTTCTGGTTCCTTGATAGGACATAGGCTCCTGATGGTGAAACAAAACAGTCAGAAATTACTCAGTATCACACTGGATGTTGATTTCTAAAGGTATGAAAAGTTTGCCTAACATATAAACAGATTGAGTGGCCCTGGAGGGTGAATGACTGTAACTCAGTCAGTTTTCGACCTACAGCCACAAAATTCGGCAGATTTGGTCCTGGGTGCACCTTGAGAACACACGTGATGCCCATGGGTCCCTGAGGTTCCCTACTGGGCAATGGGGCCCCTGGCAGGTCATTGACCATAGCGCAGTCAGTTTTTGACCCACCCCCACGATATTTGGCAGGTTTGGTCCCAGGTACTCTCTGAGGTGACGTGATGCCCATCTAGCCCCTTAGGTATGCTCAGGGTCGACCACTGCATAGTGGCAATCACACTCGCATTTTCTTCAGGAAATGCACCTCTTTAGTTGATAATTACAGTGGTGCAAAAAGTATTTAGTCAGCCATTGATTGTGCAAGTTCTCCTACTGAGGAAGAAGAGAGAGGTCTGTAATTTTCATTGTAGGTACACTTCAACTATGAGAGACAAAATGAGAAAAAAAAATCCAGGAAGTCACATTGTAGGATGTTTAAAAAATTTAATTGTAAATCATCGTGGCAAATAAGTATTTTGTCACCGACAAACAAGCAAGATTTCTGGCTCTCACAGACCTGTAATTTCTTCTTTAAGAAGCTCTTCTGTCCTCCACTCATTACCTGTATTAATGGCACCTGTTTGACTTCGTTATCTGTATAAAAGACACCTGTCCACAACCTCAAAAAGTCAGACTCCAAACTCAACCATGGCCAAAAACCAAAAAGCTGTTGAAGGACAACTGGAAGAAAATTGTAGACCTGCACCAGGGTGGGAAAAGTGAATCTACAATAAACAAGCAGGTTGATGTGAATAAATCAACTGAGAGAGCAATTGTAAGAAAATGGAAGACATACAAGACTACTGATAATCTCTCTCAATCTGTAGGCCCCACGCAAGATCTCATCCCGTGGGGTCAAAATGATCATGAGAACAGTGAGAAAAAATCCCAGAACTACACGGAGGGACCTGATGAATGACCTGCAGAGAGCTGGGACCAAAGTAACAAAGGCTACCATCAGTAACACACTACGCCGAGAGGGACTCAGATCCCGCAGTGCCAGGCGTGTCCCCCTGCTTAAGCCAGTACATGTCCAGGCCTGTCTGAAGTTTGCCAGAGAGCATATGGATGATCCAGAAGAGGATTGGGAGAATATCATGTGATCAGATGAAACCAAAATTAGAACTTTTTGGTAAAAATTCAACTAATCGTGTTTGGAGGAAGAAGCATGCTGAGTTGCATCCCAAGAACACCATACCTTCTGTGACGCATGGGGGTGGACACATCATGCTTTGGGGCTGTTTTTCTGCAAAGGGGACAGGACGACTGATCTGTGTTAAGGGAAGAATGAACGGGGCCATGTATTGTGAGATTTTAAGCCAAAACCTCCTTCCATCAGTGAGAGCATTGAAGATGGAACGTGGCTGGGTCTTCCAGCATGACAATGATCCCAAACACACCGCTCGGGCAACTAATGCTCCGTAAAAAGCATTTCAAGGTCCTGGAGTGGCCTAGCCAGTCTCCATACCTCAACCCTACAGAACATTTGTGGAGAGAGTTGAAAGTCCGTGTTGCCCAGCGACAGCCCCAAAACATCACTGCTCTAGAGGAGATCTGCATGGAGGAATGGGCCAAAATACCAGCTACAGTGTGTGCAAACCTGTTGAAGACTTACAGGAAACGTTCGACCTCTGTCATTGCCAACAAAGGTTATGTTACAAAGTACTGAGTTGAACTTTTGTTATTGACCAAATACTTATTTACAATTAATTTCTTTAAAAATCCTACAGTGTGATTTCCTGGATTTTTTTTTCTCATTTTGTCTCTCATAGTTGAAGTGTACCTATTATGAAAATTACAGACCTCTCTCATCTTTCTAAGTAGGAGAACTTGCACAATCAGTGGCTGACTAAATACTTTTTTGCCCCAATGTAGGTATGGACCGAAATGAAAATTTTTGGCTCACACAATTACAAAACTACAATTTCAAAATATTTAGTATATATAGTATATATATAAGTATAATACTTCGACAATTTAAAATACTTCCACACAGCCGACAAAGAGCGCCCTAATATATAATGCCCTATATATTAAAATTCTGAAAACAGGGCATGCTTTGTGTTTGTTTCTCTTTTCAATTTGCTATCCAAGTATGGACTGAATAAAAAGCTCTACAATCTATAGACATTAATGGACACAAAGGGTTTTTACAAAGATGTTTGAGCAGATGCCCTGTTATAGGCCTATAAAACAACGCTTAAACACACCCAATGCCGGATACAGAGGTACAAACTAAAATATTTGATCCTGTACAGTACTCACGTCCCATCTGAAGACTTGTCGATGTATTTGCACATTTTGCTCTGTTCCTCCAGTTCCTTTTTCAAGTTGCTGAGCTGTAGTGTTAAACTTTTCTTCTTATTCTCAAGCTCGCCTGAGGGGGAAAACAAATAAAGGCGGGTTTGAGTGTTGACTGTTTACATATACAGGTATGCGCCGTTTAAGGACTGCATTACGTTCTGTGAAACAGGATGTTGACCGGACATTACCATTTTCACAATCTTTTTATAGTACTGAAGTGTAAATATAAAGGGTATTTTCACAAGAAAACTGTGTGCAAACAGTACGGAACTGCGTCAGAGATAACGCTGAAAACACAAGTGGAACGCTACTATCCACACAGCATCTAAAGTCTAAACTGTGACAGATATCACTCCCTTCAGAAAATACACAACACCGTGGTTCTTCAGTTACTGATTGATTTATTACTCTTTGGCATTTATTGCACTTCACAGTCATCAAGATACAGAAGATAAGGTAAGATAGCCTTTTATTATTCCACAAGGGGATGTTTGTCTTGTGGCAAGAAGAGGGAATAATAGAATAATTAGTTCTCTACAAAAAATAGAAGCTATAAAAAATATACACAATTTACAAACATAGGATGAAGTTCTTGCACAAAACCACATATTGCATACAGTGGTGCTTGAAAGTTTGTGAGCCCTTTAGAATTTTCTATATTCCTGCATAAATATGATCTACAACATCATCAAATGTTCACACAAGTCCTAAAAGTAGATAAAGAGAACCCAGTTAAACAAATGAGACAAAAATATTATACTTTATTTATTGAGGAAAATGATCCAATATTACATATTAGTGAGTAGCAAAAGTATGTGACCCTTTGCTTTCAGTATCTGGTGTGACCCCCCCTGTGCAGCAATAACTGCAGCTAAACGTTTCCTGTATCTGTTGATCAGTCCTGCACACCGGCTTGGAGGAATTTTAGCCCATTCCTCCGTACAGAACAGCTTCAGCTCTGGGATGTTGGTGGGTTTCCTCACATTAGCTGCTCGCTTCAGGTCCTTCCACAAACATTTCCATTGGATTAGGGTCAGGACTTTGACTTGGCCATTCCAAAGCATTAGCTTTATTCTCCTTTAACCATTCTTTGGTAGAACGGCTTGTGTGCTTAGGGTCGTTGTCTTGCTGCATGACCACCTTCTCTTTGAGATTCAGTTCATGGACAGATGTCCTGACATTTTCCTTTAGAATTCTCTGATATAATTCAGAATTCATTGTTCCATCAATGATGGCAAGCCGTCCTGGCCCTGATGCAGCAAAACAGGCCCAAACCATGGTACTACCCACCACCATGTTTCACAGATGGGATAAGGTTCTTATGCTGGAATGCAGTGTTTTCCTTTCTCCAAACATAACGCTTTTCTTTTAAACCAAAAAGTTCTATTTTGGTCTCATCCGTCAACAAAAACATTCTTCCAATAGCCTTCTGGCTTGTCCACGTGATCTTTAGCAAACTGCAGACGAGCAGCAATGGTCATTTTGGAGAGCAGTGGCTTTCTTCTTGCAACCCTGCCATGCACACCATTGTTGTTCAGTGTTCTTCTGATGGTGGACTCATGAACATTAACATTAGCCAATGTGAGAGAGGCCTTCAGTTGCTTAGAAGTTACCCTGGGGTCCTATGTGACCTCGCCAACTATTACACACCTTGCTCTTGGAGTGATCTTTGTTGGTCGACCACTCCTGGGGAGGGTAACAGTGGTCTTGAATTTCCTCCATTTGTACACAATCTGTCTGACTGTGGATTGGTGGAGTCCAAACTCTTTAGAGATGGTTTTGTAACCTTTTCCAGCCTGATGAGCATCAACAACTCTTTTTCTGAGGTCCTCAGAAATCTCCTTTGTTCATGCCATGATACACTTCCACAAACGTGTTGTGAAGAGCAGACTTCGATAGATCCCTGTTCTTTAAATAAAACAGGGTGCCCACTCACACCTGATTATCATCCCATTGATTGAAAACACCCGACTCTAATTTCAGTTTCAAATGAACTGCTAATCCTAGAGGTTCACATACCTTTGCCACTCACTAATGTGTAATATTGGATCATTTACCTCATTAAATAAATGACCAATTATAATATGTTTGTCTTGTTTGTTTAATTGGGTTCGCTTTAATTACTTTTAGGACTTCTAATGATCTGATGATGTTTTAGAAATTTCTAAATGGTTCACAAACTTTCAAGCACTTTCAAGCAAGTGGTTATTATACCTCGCTGGCTGCACACAACCAAGAGAGAATGAGTCCACTTGAAGAAACACTAATTTTCAGAACAGGCAATGCAATATCCAGGGCGGCACAACCACTAGGAAGTCATAGCGGTCAATGCCCGGCGCTCAGCACTTCTAGGTACGTTAGTCAAACCGGCATGGCGTGTCTAGTGTTAAGCAGTGTACAAAGGTTGCCCTTTTATGTTTGTTCTTTTGTCACCTAAAAGTGTCGTTGCATAACACGGATCGTAACATAGTTCCTACTTCTGCACGTAGATAATGATTAACGAAAATAAATGACATTTAAAAAATGCAAACAAATCATAAAAGTATGACACTATTTATGGCAGTAAAAATATAAATGCTAAACCTTTTTATGGCTGCAAGGTCTGGAGTTAAAAGACACAAGTTTTAACCTTTTTTCCCCCTTATTATTCCCTATTAAATTTGTTATATTTAACACTCGTTAAAGTGAACGGAAACGTAACGTATGTTCGTTAAACCGCGCTTACCTGTACAGTCAAATCAACAATGACTGGCGCCCTCTGGCGAATAGGGGTTAAAAAAATGTATGAAAAAATGTTTCTTTTTTAATTAGCATGACCTGTGAGAGAAATCTACCTATTAAATTAAAACAGGTCATGATTTTATTGAGAACATTACACATGCTTATGAATGAAAACGATATCTTTAAACCAAATGTTTAAACTGGGAAAATTGGAGGCATGGATAGCAGCCAAGTGTGGACCAACTCCATATTAATGTTTATGGTTTTGGAATGAGATACTGAATTATGCTCTATGGGTGTGGTGAGCAAACATGCATGCACACGCATACTGTATGCAGTTATAATGGAGTTAAATTAAACCAGTAAGCATCACCTTTTTTACTACAGACTGAAGAAAGACTTTGTGTTGACTTAATCAGACGTGGCCGGTGGGAGGCAGTGTTACATCTCTGTCATGCTTAGTACAGCTCTGTTTTTAACTAGGTTCTTCTCAGGAACTTGTCAAATCTGCCTCTTTTGTATAAAGAAACGACATTCTTAAACTAACTACTGTACTTACTGGCAAGGTTGTTCTTCTCTGACGTTGCAACGCTAGTTTCATCTTGGATCCGTTTCTGTCAGGGAACAAAAAGAACATCTATAGACTGCTGGATGATGAACATGCTAAACGCTTTAGGTGAAAAAAGCTTAACGTGGCTTGAATGTATTAAAATAATGAATGTAACAAAATCCTCTCATTTACTACGATTCATAAGTACTCTCTAAACCTGAAATGATGAACCTGTTTGCACTAAAAGCTTTTTTAATCTCATTTAAACCTATTATATGGAAATGGCTTAACATGGCTTAATGTACTAAAATAATGACATGAAGACACCAAACGTCTTTCAGTTACTGCTTGTCATAAGTACTTTCTAAACCTGAAATGATGAACCTGTGGTCCAAAATGTAAGTAATTATCTCCACTAAAAGCTTTTTTTGTACCATTTAAACCTGTTATTGGGAAAAGGCAGAAACGTTTGAGATATATATATATATATATATATATATATATATATGTGGAAGCCTAGCGGTTAAGGTACTGGACTCTGGAAGGTCCTTGAGCAAGACCCTTAACCCACAATTGCTTGGATTGTAAGACTGTATCAATTGTAAGTCGCTCTGGATAAGGGCGTTTGCTAAATGCTGTAAATGTAAATATATATTTCACTTTTAACAACTGATTGGGCATGAAAGTCCACTTTGCACCAAACTTTTGGTTACCCACAATAAATGGGCCATTGTAAAAGATTCAGGCATCATTTGAGCACCTCTAAAACCCATCCCCTAATTTTCAGCTCAGAAGAAAAAAAACCTGACCATGGAGAACTCATTAGACCAGCCGTTCAGATATTTGTGTATCAGGCTAATTAAGCCAAGTCTTCAAGTCCTCTTATTATCTTATAAGAGCTAGACTACTCCAGTCTAAAACCGTGTCATGCTGAACCTCCTTTATAAATCACGACTCGGCTATAAATGCATAATAATATGGTATCTCTTTAACCCCCTCTCAAACCCTGGTCAAATTCACACATTTATTTTTCCTGATCAACAGTAGGCACCCCAATCCATCTCATTTCTCACCAGGTCACTGTTGCAGGTGTCCAGTTGAACAGTATTCTTCTGCGAACTGTCCTGGAATCCTTTCATTTCTGTATCGAGCTTGTCCACCTGGACCTTGGCTTGCTCCAGCTTACTGCTGAGTTGCGCTGCTTCGCTCCTGAACTCCTTCAGCACGTCACCGCTCACCTGGTACCTGATCTGTTGGAAATAGCTGGTCTTGTTCAGCTGGATTTCAAGTGTCCTCTTGGAGTACAAGAGAGTCACCAGACCCATACTGCATGCCACCAGCAGACCCAGCATAACCACCTGGAACTTCATTATGTTGCAGGTTGGTGAGTGCCAAACTGGATTCGGTCCGAAGAAGCGTCAGATCTGTCCTCTTACCAATTCCTAGGTGGAATTGAGTTCGCCTGGATCGTCCAGAAACTCTTTCACCTGCCCTTATTAACTCGACTCTTAACGCGTAAATGGCATATCGACTTTTTAGGGATTCAAACCGACGAATAAAACACGTCCAAGAAGTACTGCGTGTCCGGCAGGTACAGGTACAAAAAAAAAAGAGAAGCAGGTGGGCGTAAGCAGGTGCCGCCGACTCCGCCTACTATCCATACTACAGCACTAAGTAGCATGTGAACCTAGTGCGCAGTCACCACTCTTAAAATGGCCGAATTTTGTAATTCGACTTTTTATTTGTGGTACTTTGTACTGCGGATTTCTTCATCTCAAAGTCCTGCAGCTGAGACTTTGGATGAACAAACGTTTTTGCTTCGCCTATGATGCCGTAATACTTCGGCACCCTGTTTAGTACGGTAGTATGCATCGGGACGTGGAAGAAATCGGTCGTATTGTGCATCATTAAACTGGTTTTTCAAGTTGTGTGTACTTGTTAAAAAGCAGGCTATAGGTCATATTACTTTGAAAGGCACGCTTTACTTTATTTTTGGTGTGTGTGTGTGTGTGTGTGTTTCTTGTCTTGCTTTAGGCTACTTATGAAGACCAACGCCCCTATAATGATAGGAACACCTGGAATTCTTTAACTGCTTTCTGAAACAAAAATTGCAACTTTTATTTGAAAAAAAGACTTGCTTTAGGTTACTGAGGTTAGGGTTTGGGGAAGGTTTAGGTGTAGCATTAATTAGCTGCAGTAGTCCTTCATTGTCATTCATGTCCAGGACTGTGGTAGCCTAGCGGTTAAGGTATTGGACTAGGTCCAGTGTTCAAATCCCACCTCTGCCGAACTGCCACTGTTGGGTCCTTGAGCAAGACCCCTAACCCACAACTGCTTGGATTGTAAGATTGGATAAGGGCGTCTGCTAAATGCTGTAAATGTAAATGTGAATGGAAAGTCCTGACAAGGATAGCAAGACAAATGTCTGTCTGTTTGTCTGTCTTTTGTGGAGCCAGTTTATCCCTAGCATTTCCTCTCTCTCTAGATTCGAATAACCAAATGACAGGATTTACTGGGAATTAATTAATCCATTCATTCATTTTCTTATTTGCTTATTCCTGGTCAGGGTCTTGAAAGAGTCGGTGCCTAGCCCGGGGCACAGGGTGCAAGGCAGGAAAAACCATAGACAGTCCATTGTAGTGCACATACACTCACATGCTCATACATACACTCACACACTGGGGCACTTTAGAGACAGGTTTTTGGAATATGGGAGGAAACCGGAGTAGCCGGAGTAAACCCATGTGGAGACGGGGAGGACAGATGGAGTCTGAGGTGGGATCGAACTGGGGACGTTGGAGCTGTGAGGCGACCGCGCTAAAAGCTTCCCCGCTGTGCTTATTGGGCACATGTTTTAAAATCAAAACTTTTCTTATATTTTTGTGTCATTTTGTATAAAGAAGTTAAAGTTCTGTTCTGCCCGAGGAGGTTGGGTCCCTTTTTGAGTCTTGGTCCTCCCAAGGTTTCTTCCTCATAACACTTAGGGAGTTTTTCCTTGCCACTGTCACCCTAGGCTTGCTCAATTTGGGATTGGACATAGATATTTGGAGATAATGTAAACTTGTAAAGTTGCTTTGAGACAATGCTCCATTGTACAAAGTGCTATATAAATAAATCTGACTTGACTTGACAGTGGTGATATGTGAGGGGGGCATCATCAGACCAACTTTACTGGGGCATGTGTCCAAATGTTGCCGTGCCCCACTGAAATCATGTCCGTAAAAGGTAATTTTTTGGCATGGAGTAACATGTTTTGGCCATGTATACCCTACCGACAGTACATATTCGACCACTAAAGAAAAGACATCAGTTGTGTTAGAATAAATTAAATTAATGCAATTAATAAAAAGAAATGTGTTAATTTGTTCTTCATTTCTCATCCATGGCAGAGTAACACCCACTTAATCACTTAATCTATTTAGTGTTTAACAGGCTTATTTCTTAAGCACAGTTGTGCCCCTATGACTTATTGGTAAGCAGAGGGGTACAGCTGTGCCCCTCAAAATTCGGCGTGCCCCAGTATGCCCAGTAGTCCAGAAATTAAAAGTAATCCAGGGGGCAGTGCCCTGTGACAACAAGCTTCACCTCCCACACCCCTGTTAAATGAGGAGTGTAAAAAACATAGAATACAGTTGATTTAACAGAAATTGAATATGAAACTGTGCAAAGTAGCTGTTTCAATCCCCTGCTTGTGAGCTCTAAAGCTGGGGTCCACCATGGCCGGTGAGAAACCGAGCAATGTGGGTGCATATATTGAGTCAAGGAGCGCAAAAAGCCTTAAACCTGCATTAGTTTGATCTGTTTGTAATAAAGCATAAAAAACACAATACAGCTGATTTAACAGAAATTTAATATGAAAGATAGAGTGGAACCTCTGAATTTTGATCTTAATTGGTCGTTCAAGCTCCAATTTGTTTGGAGGCGGAATAAAATTTCCCCATAAGAAGTAACGTATATATGATTAATCCACTCCTGGCACCCAAGTGATTGGTTTTACACCTATAATCGAATGTAATACAAGAATAGTAATCAATAAATACATGAAATAAGTAAAATATAAAGACACGAAGCAAGTGAAAATAAATTGAAGCCCTATAGCCATTGACGAAAAAGATATAACTTACTTGCATTGTTGGGTTCAAATACAGCAAAATGAGATTTTTTAAGGTTATTCTGGCTACTGTACATGCGTATCCCGCCACTACAAAGGGGCCACATTAACTAATATGCCGATTGGTTCTTTCTAATGACACTGGTTCCCATTCAACCATTGACCAGTTTCCTCCTTTTATAACGTCTCTGCTAACAATTTAAAGTAGGGACTACAGTGCCACCTACTGCTGGTCTGAAACTTGGCCACTTAACGGGATAGAATTTCGTTGCTGGCAAGACATTTGTCACATTTTAAACTTGGCGAGGGAAAGAGGCGAGGTTGGCGGCTTTTCAAGGTAAAGTGCATGGAAGGAAATCTGTCCTCCCATCACAGTTGGCGAGAGATGAGGTTGGCAAAGTGATGAGGTATGACTGTACTTAATATGCCTATGATCGCTCCCTAGTTCTTCTTTTAAGTTTTATACTGATTGGCATACCATATTGGTGCATTATCACTGTCAGCTGGACTGGATTATGTGCATCGTCTTTGGAAGATGATGAAGAACACTATTGAGTGTTTTATTGAGGGTGGCGATGTGAATTTTCCTTCCTACTTATGGGCAAAAAAAATTACCCCAATTGCCCGACTTGTTCAAGTGAATTCTGCGGTTCCACTGTGTAAGCAAAGCAAAGGCTTGAATGGTGAGAATTTGTTATTCTGTTTGTATGGGATGAGAAAATGTAGAATCAGAATATAGTGAAAATTAAAGCGAGGACTGCATGAAAAAAGCGTTGAATTATATCAAACATTGAGTTTTTCCTCTTAGTTAGAAAGTAGCTGGCACTTCAGATGGACTGCAACCGCCTCTGGTTCCTGAGTATTGTCATAAAGGTGCTTGCTTAAGGTGTGTCTGTGGAGGTTATAAAGAAAATGAGAAGAGTTTTACAATGTACAGATTACGCTATTTCAAAGTACAAACTGGTTCACATGCTGGTTCCACTTCATTGGCTTTTCATTTAATAATTCACATATTTCAGCCTGGTAAGGTGCATAATGCTACCAGTCTGATATCAGATCAAATGTATTTGAATCTGTCAAGGCTTTGTTCTGTGTGGTTTTGTCACACCTACCTATCTGGTTGAACAAGTAGTGCAGGGTTTCATGTGTAGGAACTGAGTTATATATGAACCTGAGGGAGGGAGGAAGAAGGGGACGGCCAGGCTGCTGACAGAGCTGCTATAATGAGAACGCAGCAAATCTACGAGAGAGAAAGAAACTCGGTTTGACTGCTTTCTCCTCAGACTTTCAGCTACTTCTCCCTGCTCTCGTGTGCAGGATGAGGGCAATCGTGACGCTGATGTTCCTCGCTGCATGCGTGCTGATGATCATGGCTTTCAAGGCCGTACATCAGGAGCTCTACATCCGTAGTCTGAGGAACCAAATTAAATTAGACACTGACGCAGTGACCAAGTTTGAAGATGAAATCCTGAGTGCCAAGACAAAGATTCAGAACATGAAAAGCGAGTTGGGCACTTTGAACAAACAAAACGATGAGCTGAAAAAGAAGAAGGAAGAACTGGTGAAAGCCCAAAGCAAATCTGAGAGCAGTCTTGTCACCTGCCGAGAACAGAAGGTAGTAAACAGTAACTCGTTATTCATATAGTGATTAGGATTTAAATCAGTTCAGGTTGCTTGCTTTCGTAGTTTTAAAGCTTTTGATCGTTCTCTTTTGTAATCGCAGTTGATCTAGGACCTTGTTGCATTAGATAGATCTGCATTGATCTGGCATTGTGATGTGGCAGGAAATCTATTGCCAGTGGTATAAGGTCCATGTTTAGGGAAGTATTATCTTATTAAACCATGCAGGTTTAATCCTGTCTATAAAATATACTATAACCTTTAAAGTCCAGTATCATTTAAGTCATTAAATGGGGTTATAAAGTGCAGTGAAATATGGTTGATGGCAGATAATTTAAGCAACACCTGCTATGAAATTGACAGCTTTTACAACAAGCACAAGGACAGTCCCTATTGACATATCATTGCATACATTACAGTCCCCCATTTCACAGCGGACTGTGAGTTTTTCTTGTTTTGTATACACACACACACACAGTTTTTTCAGTCAGCCAGAACAACACTGAGCATTTTCCAGCCGTCAGGATGAATAGAAGCCTCAAGTTCTTTGAGAGACAACACTACTACTGTGCTAACGTGTAACACATACTGTCTGAAAGAAAATGCCTTTGTACATGTTGTCTACTGAGATTAGGTGAATGTAGTTTGATGTAACCGTAGTGCACAAAAGAAGACTTGCTAGAAAGTGTGAGATCTTTAATGGGGTTTTCTCAGTAGGAAACAGACCTTGAACGTCAATGAAGTGTTTGTCTTGGTAGTTCCAAAGTCGGAGTTCAGATTCGTATGAAACCTTGCACTTTGTCAGTTTAGTATATAAAAAACCTTAACCATTACAAATATGAGCAAACATAACTAAAGGACGAAGGCTGTCTGGGGATAACCTAGTATACATTTGCAAACAGGACCATGTTACAAACAAATCTTACACAGTAATACAATACGTTTCACACACATCTTTTGTATATCTGCTTAAATGCTTGTGCTAGGTGCCCTAATCGGGATTTTGAGATCCAAGTCTTCCATTACAGTCAATACAAAAAGTCTTTCCATTGTTTTTTTTTATGTTAGGGGATCCTGCTGCATCTATGTCCTTGTTACGGTCTTTTTTCTGGCTGTGGCTACCAATAATATTTTAAATAGGTATTTATCATTGTTCCCTACTAATTGAATTCCTTTCCTAAAATACAAATTCAGTAGGGCTGCAACTAACGATTATTTTAATAATCGATTAATCGGTCGATTATTTTTTCGATTAATCAATGAATCGGATTAAAAAAAACAAAAAACTTTCCATGTCTTTATTCAGAAATATAACATTAAATAACAGAGCAAATAAGTGCTTACAATAAATGAATAATAATAAATTAAATTCTTTAATAAATTAAAATAGCAAATTAAATAATATAGAAAAATAAGTGCATCTTTGATGCAAACACTACATACAAACTCATTCACTCCCTTTCTTTAGGAACTTTGCATTGCAATCCAAAAATGTTATCATGTCAACATGCTCCAGGCTAAAGCTGGCTCTCTTTTTAGAAACTATGTCCCTGTCCACACGAACACGGGTATTTTTAAAAACGTAGCTTTTTTTTTCTATGCGTTTTGACCGTTCGTCCACACGAAAACTGACTTTTTTTTGCAAAACTCCTTCCAGGGTGAAGATTTTCAGAAACTCCGTTTTCAGCGTTGATGTGTGGACTGGGAAAACGGAGTTTCTTGCTTGTAACGTCACTTTGTGCGCCGTTATCTCCTTTGTTTACATGAGGCGATTTTGTGCAATAGCGGACGTAGCCAAAATAGTGCCAGCTGTAACACTGCTGACCGAACTTGTTAGAAATCTACAAATAAATTTACAATTATTACTTTGTCATTATACTGAAGAACAGAGGCGTCAGAATGCGCTACGGAGGTCACTACTATATCCACCACACCCACGAAGCAGTTCCCGCCCCCAGCGTGGCCGGTTTTGGACAAGACCCAGTCGGACCTCTCGTTGGTGGGACAGCTTTCAAAACGAAGTGGTTGTTGAAGAAGAATGGCGAGAAAATGTTCGTATGCATAGGATGTTGCTGTTGTCGCTGAGTGAGCTGCTTCGCCGGCACATAGGACTGCTGGTTTCGCATTGCTCTTGACAGCGACTGTGTGCGTTTTTGCGTTTTCATGTGGGCGAAGTTTTTTGTTTAAACAGTGCTTGTGTGGACGGGATGTTCTTTATAAACAAATTTAAACCCCTGTTTTAGAAAATACCCGTGTACGTGTGGACATAGCCTTAACGCGAACTTATTTTGAAGATTCCACGTCCACGCCGGCTCCGCCTCACTTCGTTCAATCGCTCGTGTTTCTTTCCAGCGCTGACAAAGTGCCGCAAGTAACGTAAGCGGATATGATAAGGCGGCGGACACATAAATCATGCGACACAACGAATCGATAATGAAATTCGTTGTCGACGCTTTTAATAATCGATTATTATCGATTTTATCGATTCGTTGTTGCGGCCCTAAAATTCACCCATGAAATCTCAACCAGAATTCCAATTAAATCCCTAATAGCATTTCCAATCTCTTGCCAAAGATTATTGGGCAGCCCCAAAAGATATGAAAATGATCCGTTATCAGAGCACTGCACAATCTCCAGCACTGTCCCTGGTTACATCCTGTTGGGAGCAGGGGCTTCATCGGACACACTTTAATGGGGTACGTATCCCAGTAAAATGTTGCCGTGCCTCAAATCACAGCGGTAAAAAGGTTATTTTATCCTGTATTTTAGCAGAACTACACTTTCCCTATAATGCCCCTGCATCTTTCCAAAAGCAATACGACTAAGGCAAAAGCATTAATTAAAAATCAACAAAGAAGCAGTTACATTGGCTTAAACAAAATGAATGCAATGAATAAAATATTTTTTAGTGTTTTAGTGTTTAACAGCCTTAATTCTTATGCACAGGTGTGCCCTATGACTGATTGGCAAGCAGAAGAGTAGAAGCTGTGCCCATAAAAACCAACAACATCTACACTTCCCACATGAAATTTACCATTTACACATCCCAGTGTGGGCTGGCTCAGTGGGTAGCACTGTCGCCTCACAGCAAGAAGGTCCTGGGTTCAAACCCAGGTGGATCAATCTGGGTCCTTTGTGTGTGGAGTTTGCATGCCCTTCCTGTGTTTTACCTCAGGTAATCTGGTTTCCCACAAACCAAAGACCAAATGTGTTAGGTTAATTGGTGTCTCTAAAGTGCCCCTAGTGTGTGTGTGTATGAGAGTGTGAACCCCACGATGAATTGGCGCCCTGTCTACAGTTGTTCGTGCCGTGCCCCTATGCCGCTGGTTAGACACCAGCTCTGTCCAGGTTAAGAAAGTGAATGAATGACATCCCATTGTTGGAACTGTAGGAATAGAGAAAATACATTTAAACACAGTTTTGGCTTATAGTTTGTGAATGTTCTATATTTTCACACAAGTACCAAAAGTAAGTAAAGAGAACCCAGGTACACAAATGAGAAAATATTCTACTAGGTCATTTATTTTTAGAGGAAACAATCCAATATTACATATACGTGAGTGGCAAAAGTATTTGACCTTTGCTTTCACCATGTGGTATAATCACTTTGTGCAACTAAATGTTTCTGGATAATCTGTTCTTTACATTGGCTTGGAGGAATTTTAGCCCATTTCTCCATACAGGACAGCTTCAACTCTGGGATGTTGGTGGGTTTTATCATGAGCTGCTCACTTCAGCTGTACATTTATCAGCTGTATTTACACGATATCTTTCAACATCAAAGTGAAAACGATTAATTATTAAAATGTAACTTAAAAAATACAGTGGTACTTTGTTTCACCTTGGAACTTGTCGAATTCGGTTCTCGACGCATTTTGACTAGAAAAATTTGTGTCGGTTCTCATTGTTTGCTCGGTACTCGACGTACTTGCGTAGACTTGTATGAGTCGAACCGCATGACCCATTGCAGCCAAAACTTGATCCGTGATTCAGGATTCAGTACACAGTGATTCAGTGATTCAGATTCACAATACACTTACATTTACAGCATTTAGCAGACGCCCTTATCCAGAGTGACTTACAATTGATACAACCTTACAATCCAAGCAATTGTGGGTTAAGGGCCTTGCTCAAGGATCCAACAATGGCAGCTTGGGTGGGATTTGAGCCCTGGAACTTCTGTTCCATAGTCCAGTACCTTACACGCTAGGCTACCACAGTCCCACACTAGCCCTTTCTCAGAGAAGATGTCCACTGTGTTTATTGTGTTTCTCTTTATTTTCCATCTACAGTACTGTATTCTTAGTGCAAATAAGTCCCCATGGATCCTACAAAGGTTAGTTTATGAGAGCCAACTGAAAGCAAAACAGGAACTGAATGCTCCAGAACACAGGTTGCAGTTAGCTTAGCAGCTGTGCTAGTACCCTGAGTTCATCAGTGGAGTAAGTGTTTTGCTTTTATTTTTTACATGGGATCAGCCCATTCCTCACTATGAGATTTTTCAACACTTTACTATAATATAAGCTTTGTGTGAATGTTTTTGGCCAACTGTAGGTTAATGTAAGTGTTTTAAACATGAACTTATTTTTAATTATGTGAGGCTCATGAGGCCGAATCTCCATCTATAGGCGCCGAAATGTAACTGCAGTCATTTAAGGTGGACCAGAATAAGAAGCCAACTTCAGCCTCGTCTCCATTATGTTACACCAAACACTTCTCAGTTCATGATACATTTAACTTATGATGGATTCGTCGGAACATATCCCCATCATAAATCAGGGAGCTCCTGTACAATACAACTCCATTAATGCATACAATCCCTTATACAGTGTGGATTTTCTGGGGGTCTGGATCAGATTCATTGAATTTACATTATTCCTTATGGGAAAACATTTGCTCGGTGCTCATCATTTTCATTTACATTTACATTTGCAGCATTTAGCAGACGCCCTTATCCAGAGCGACTTACAATTGGTACAATCTTACAATCCAAGCAATTGTGGGTTAAGGGTCTTGCTCAAGGACCCAACAGTGGCAGCTTGGCAGAGGTGGGATTTGAACCCTGGACTTTCTGGGCCAGAGTCCAGTACCGCTAGGCTACCACAGTCCCATAATTTTCAGTTCTTGACAAGCTTTCTGGAATGAATTAATGACAAGAACCATGGTAGCACTGTATCCGTTTTGGGTCAGTGATCAGTCCCTTTAGAGTTACCATTATAAACTTGCTAAGGTACGAACCAGTCACCTTCCAGACCACACACCAAGTTAAATGGGCCAAACTACAATCTGCAATTGTAGAACTACAAAGTGCATCTACTGTATATGGTAAGTGGAACTGACAAAATGGACGGTATATGGAATTTGCATATGGCAGTATGTAGACACAACTTCTATTTACTGATCTCTATTATTTGAGGCACGCTAATTGTTAACATGTTAATTATATGAAGCACATGGGAACGGAATGTACCTCTATGACTTTTCACCAGATCAACGAGTCAACTCATTAATTTTCTGCCCTGCCCTCCTAAAACAAAGTCAGTAAAGGAATGGTTGGTCAACAATTTGATGGAGAGCTGAGCTGGCTTAAACAGAATACAGGTTAGGCAACTACTCCTAGTTTTATTAAAACTCCAGGTGAATTTCATTTAACATTATAGTCTTTTATATTATGAATAAACAACATAATAGTTTATATGAATACATTAGTGTAAATGAGACTTCTACTTTTTTTCATTTCACAAAAGTTAATCGTGCTTTTAAGTAGAATAACTAACGTAACTGAAGTATTTAAATAATAATTACAGTCCCCTATGTGTTTTCTTTTCAATGCCCATGTTGTCTCCTTACCCCCTTTGTGTGTATGTTATCTGTTTTTAGGCAGAGTCTGAGAAGAAGAAAACGGAAGCTACTGAATCACTTAAGCAATTAAAAAGTAAGACAGAGTTTATTCCTTTGTCTTTTGGGTTTGATAGCACTAATAAATCTTAAAGTTTAAAAAGTTTTAAACTTTTTAAAATTTCTCTTTCTCTGTTCATGTAGCGGATCAAACTGCTGAAGAACAGAAAATGCAAGAGGAGATTCAGAAGGTGCAGACGATGATTCTTAATAGAGACTTAAAGATCTGTTCATATGTGGATCCGAAGCTGGAGGAGGGAAGGTGAGATCCACACCGATTACTGGTGTCTCATCAGGTGCTACTAGGATTCAGAAGATACAGTGGGACAAAAAAGTATTTAGTCAGCCACTGATTGTGCAAGTTCTCCTACTTAGAAAGATGAGAGACAAAATGAGAGAGAAAATGAGAAAAAAAAATTCAGGAAATCAAATTGTAGGATTTTTAAAGAATTTAATTGTAAATCATGGTGGAAAATAAGTATTTGGTCACCCACAAACAAGCAAGATTTGCTTTTTTTCAGTTTTTGATTTGTAAATTTCTTACAAATTCCTGTATTTTCTGGTTGGATTCTAATAGATTGCTGCTAAATGCTGTAAATGTAAATGTAGATTGAGAAATAATTATAAGGTGGCATAAGACTTTTGCACAGAACTGTATATTTCTGCGAACAGCTACATTAATAACAATGACAGCTGTGTACATAAGTGGTCAAATCCATCTTGTGCTTTGTCTCTACAGGAAATTGTGTGAAGAGAAAACAGCAGCTCAGATTAATCCGGACAAGAGCAAAAAGGAAACGCGATAAATGAGTGTTAACATATTTGTGAAATGTGAGTTTTTCAATTATGTTTTAGCTTTACATATTGTCTGTGTTTTCTAATGTTTGAGTGTTCTAACTGTGTGGTGCTGGGGATTGGGGAAACCATGTTTCACCTGTAACTGTTTGTATGGTTAAATGGTCAAATGGTCTTGTCTTTGTTAATTACCTAGCACACTTTAAAATGTGTTCCATTCTCATGGTTCTATGGCCTTTCATCAGCTATAACGTGTTAATGTACTGTGAATAAACCAATGTAAATTAGTCACAGAAGGACAGAGATGATGTATTGTGTGGGGAGTTAAATGATGGTAGTCATATCTTACTGTCCATGGTTTCCCTTCTTCGAAATTTGGGAAAATGTGCAATACTGTGCAAAAAATTTTAGGTCACTGTTTTAGATATACCATTGTTTTAGCAGCTTCCATAGGCTACAGTGTCAAGTATTTATTGTGTCCTTCCTTTGCCCTTGAGCAACAGCAGTATCTGGGAGCTTCATTGGGGTGCAGAGTTCACCCTACTACAGTCCAAAAGAAGCTTGATCAAGAATGGTCTTTTTGGAAGGGTAGCAGCCAAGAAACCACTTTTTTGGAAGGCGAACACAGTGAAAAGGTTGAAATGCTAAAGAGTAGTATGGAGTATTATGGAATTTTTGGGCCCAATCGTCGGCAGTATGTTATATATGGTCATTATACCACTGCTAAAACAACAAATCTAATGGTGGCTGAAGACTTTTGCATAGTACTCTACATGTTAACATACAGCAAGGCCATAGCTACAAGTCTTATCAACAAACCTGTCCTTGGAATGGAATGGAATGAGTAGTAACAGCCTTTAGATTTATGCTTCAAGGCAAAGCAAGAGTCTAGGCTTTATGATGGACATGTTTTTATATAAAGACTGATTGGTGAGTTTATTAGAGACCCTCATCTAAGAGCGCATTGCACCTCGTTTGGCCTTTTCATTGTGGCATAGATTCCACTAGGTGCTGAAATCCTTCTTCAGGAATATTTACCCATGCTGATAGCAGTGTTGTGCGTGAACGAGTTCAAAAGAACGCGTTCATTGAACACGCTCGTTTTTTCGTGAACGTTGAACTGAACGCAACACATTTTTTAATAAAGAACTTGAACGTGAATTAGTTCACATTATGTGTCATGAACGGCAGACATCACTGTAAATGAACGTTGGAATTTGTTTTCATTGAAAACTGAGTGACATCTGTTTTTTTCCTCTTTTGAAACGCACGAGAGAAAGTTCCTCCCTCCTGTATTCTCGCTGGTGCCCGCTTAAATCATGTATCAACCACCAGACAGAAATGGTTTGACATTGTGTGCGCAATGCATTGCGGGCAACGTAGTGTCCGGCTGAGAATAGTTAACATACTGGCTAGTTAATAACATACTGGCTTCCGCACGACGTTACCCGTGATGAATTGCAGCAGAGCGGGGTAGCCATAGCAACGCCGCGTACACAATTGCAGTGTCATGAGCAAATGTCTACAATGTGCAGTTTCAAAGAATGTATAGCGATTTCTAGCTTGTAGTGTGAAAAAAGTATTTATTTGAATATCACGAAAAAAGTAAAATGAACTGAACTTTGAACTAGTTCAGAAATAAAATTGTGAACTTTGAACGTGAACTGTTCACTTTGAGCATGTATGAACTGAACTTGAACTAGTTCAGAAAAGCTGTGAACTGGCACAACACTGGCTGATAGGATAGCTTCACTCGGTTGATGCAAAGTAGATGGAGGTACTGACATGCTCTGAACAGCCCGTTCTACCCCATCCCAGAGATTAAGGAGACCCACAGGATTAAGATCTTTGGACTGCGAAGGCCAGGGAAGCAAGGTTAACTCACTGTCATGTTCCAGTACATGCATTTACAACCCCTGTGGCATGGTGCTTTGTTCTGCTGAATGTGTTCTTCTGCCATGAAGGGATGATCTTGGTCAGCCAAAATGCTTAGGTCTACTGTCCATACGAAAATCCAAACATATCAGGGTGTTCCAAGAAAAAATTCCCTACATCATTACTCCACCTCCACCAGCCTGAACCGTTGATACCTGTCAGAAGGGTTCATCGACGAAGTCTGCTTGCTATGCTTCTAAAGGCATAGAATTGTCTTTTTAAATGTTTTTTATGTGGAAAATACACTATACATTTGACCAGGGTGCATAATTGTCAGAGGTCCTACCTTTCCGACGCTAGACAGCAGCGTTGGACTGGTTTTCCCTCAGTAGGATCTCTGGCAGCCGCTGCAATCGGGCTGCCTGTCGGTAAGCGGCTTAATTGCGGTAGAATACGCAACACCTGCTACTCTGGCTATTTAAGAGCCGCGCCAGTCGTAGTAGGTGTTGCACCATTGCGATCCACAAGCCGCTTTTGCCCTGCGATCGCTGCTACGGCTTCTTTAAGCGATCACCCTATCTGCTGAGTGTTTTGAGACCTCACACATCTCCTGCTCTGATACAGAGCCCCCACGTTTTCACTCTTTTGTTTTATTTTTTCTTTGTTAGGGAGAGAGGACGGACTGGGCCCGCCAAGGGGCTCAGTTCCCGTAGCACTGGGAAGTGTGAGGTAAAATTGCCAGGGAAGTACTTTCAGTGTAGGGTGAGCTTTTGCTTTGTTTTTTATCAGCCACCGCTCCTGGCTGCTTCCTCCTCTCGCCGCCCGATGCTACGCGCCTTTCTGCGCCTGCACACTGCAACGCTGGTTCAACGCTGCCCCACTCTTTCTCTGGGCTGGTGCATGTACGGGGTTCTCCCACCGCCCCTCTCTTTTCCTTTCTCTCCAGCATGGCCTTGAGCTTCTGTTTGTAAGAGGGAGATTCGCCGATCTTTCTCTTGCAGACAGAAGCCCAGTTATTTTTTGTTATTTATTTATTTATATTGATTAATTATTGTTTTCATTTCAGCACACTTTAAAATGTGTTCCATTCTCATGGTTCTATGGCCTTTCATCAGCTATAACGTGTTAATGTACTGTGAATAAACCAATGTAAATTAGTCACAGAAGGACAGAGATGATGTATTGTGTGGGGAGTTAAATGATGGTAGTCATATCTTACTGTCCATGGTTTCCCTTCTTCGAAATTTGGGAAAATGTGCAATATTGTGCAAAAATTTTAGGTCACTGTTAGATATACCATTGTTTTAGCAGCTTCCATAGGCTACTATGTCAAGTATTTATTGTGTCCTTCCTTTGCCCTTGAGCAACAGCAGTATCTGGGAGCTTCATTGGGGTGCAGAGTTCACCCTACTACAGTCCAAAAGAAGCTTGATCAAGAATGGTCTTTTTGGAAGGGTAGCAGCCAAGAAACCACTTTTTTGGAAGGCGAACACAGTGAAAAGGTTGAAATGCTAAAGAGTAGTATGGAGTATTATGGAATTTTTGGGCCCAATCGTCGGCAGTATGTTATATATGGTCATTATACCACTGCTAAAACAACAAATCTAATGGTGGCTGAAGACTTTTGCATAGTACTCTACATGTTAACATACAGCAAGGCCATAGCTACAAGTCTTATCAACAAACCTGTCCTTGGAATGGAATGAGTTGTAACAGCCTTTAGATATATGCTTCAAGGCAAAGCAAGTTGTAAGACATTTTTCTTGAATCTAGGCTTTATGATGGACATGTTTTTATATAAAGACTGATTGGTGAGTTTATTAGAGACCCTCATCTAAGAGCGCATTGCACCTCGTTTGGCCTTTTCATCGTGGCATAGATTCCACTATGTGCTGAAATACTTCTTCAGGAATATTTACCCATGCTGATAGGATAGCTTCACTCGGTTGATGCAAAGTAGATGGAGGTACTGACATGCTCTGAACAGCCCGTTCTACCCCATCCCAGAGATTAAGGAGACCCACAGGATTAAGATCTTTGGACTGTGAAGGCCAGGGAAGCAAAGTTAACTCACTGTCATGTTCCAGTACATGCATTTACAACCCCTGTGGCATGGTGCTTTGTTCTGCTGAATGTGTTCTTCTGCCATGAAGGGATGATCTTGGTCAGCCACAATGCTTAGGTCTACTGTCCAGATGAAAATGCAAACATATTAGTGGACAAAGGGTGTTCCAAGAAAAAATTCCCTACATCATTACTCCACCTCCACCAGCCTGAACTGTTGATACCTGTCAGAAGGGTTCATCGACGAATTCTGCTTGCGCCAAATTTTGACCCTCCCATCAACATATATCTGGATTCATCTGCCCAGACCATGTTTTCCACTGCAGAGTGATCTTATTTTTGTGGTCTTTCACCCACTGGAGTCTTGTCTTTCTTTAGACCTTTAGACAGCAATGGCACTCAAACCATATGTCCTCCTCTGACGTTTACATCCACAGTATGCCCTTTTCTTCAATCACACCATTATCTCAACCTGGATGAATGAGAAACCCCTACAAGGTTGGCAGTTTTTGAAATATGTACCCTGGCTAGTCTAGCACCAATGACCATGCCTCGTTGGAAGTTGCTCAGTATTCCCATTTTAATATGGATTCACACTGAAACTGACAAACAGAAAACTTGCTCACTTGAATTTCTACTGCACTCTGGGGTCTAATTTCCATACAGGGAAACCCGACTGGTCTTCAGAGATCTTCTGCTTTTAAATAAATTTGAATAATATCCCTGCAAGCAGGAAACATTCAGATGTAGTTTTAAAGCCTTTCATTTAATGGATCAAAAACATATTATGATTTAGAATGACTGACAATTGAATCGAGACCTATGAAGTCAGTTCCTGGATTTATGAAGTTACTTCAGTTCTTGGATTAAAATGTGAAAAATGTGTTCAGTACTTCAAAAGGCGTAGAATTGTCTTATTAAATGTTTTTCATGTGGAAAATACACTACACATTTGACCAGGGTGCATAATTGTCAGAGGTCCTACCTTTCCGACGCTAGACGGCAGCGTTGGACTGGTTTTCCCTCAGTAGGATCTCTGGCAGCCGCCGCAATCGGGCTGCCTGTCGGTAAGCGGCCGCAACACCTGCTACTCTGGCTATTTAAGAGCCGCGCCAGTCGTAGTAGGTGTTGCACCATTGTGATCCACACGCCGCTTTTGCCCTGCGATTGCTGCTACGGCTTCTTTAAGCGATCACCCTATCTGCTGAGTGTTTTGAGACCTCACCCATCTCCTGCTCTGATACAATGCCCCTGCGCTTTCTCTCTTTTGTTTTATTTTTTCTTTGTTAGGAAGAGAGGACGGACTGGGCCCTCCAAGGGGCTCAGTTCCCGTAGCGCTGGGAAGTGTGAGGTAAAATTGCCAGGGAAGTAGTTTCAGTGTAGGGTAAGCTTTTGCTTTGTTTTTTATCAGCCACCGCTCCTGGCTGCTTCCTCCTCTCGCCGCCCGATGCTACGCGCCTTTCTGCGCCTGCACACTGCAACGCTGGTTCAACGCTGCCCCACTCTTTCTCTGGGCTGGCGCGTGTATGGGGTTCTCCCACCGCCCCTCTCTTTTCCTTTCTCTCCAGCATGGCCTTGAGCTTCTGTTTGTAAGAGGGAGATTCGCCGATCTTTCTCTTGCAGACAGAAGCCCAGTTATTTTTTGTTATTTATTTATTTATATTTGATTAATTATTGTTTCATTTCTTTAGTTCATTTCAGTTCATTAATACCATCTGGAGCTAACTGCATTAACTACCCTAACCCTAACGCTTTCTTTTCAATGTATACGATTCGTCATTTCGTTTTTTGATGGCGAACCGTAACAATAATAAGTGGTCTTATATTATTAATTCCGAATAAAGTCTATGTTTCTAAAAGAAAATATACTTTTGACTAAAAACATGCTTTACGCTATTACTAATACTGCAACCTGACTGTTATTTTTTTTCAGCACATTCAAAAATATCTTAGCGTACCTTATCAAATATTCATGGTTAAATACCAACTGGTTGTTAAAGAAACGTTCATAGTTTTGTTATTACAGCTAAAACCAATTCTTCTGTTCAAAAAAGCACATGTTGCACTTTCTTGGGCTGCAAGTTATGTAGTGCACTCTGTTGCATTCTGGGTGCAAAATGGCCAAAAAGTCAGAATCTATAGGCTTCTTACTTAAATAGCAGCTGCTATCTGCAATGCCAAATGGTGAATGTCAAAGAAAAGCCTAATCCAGCATCTGTGAGTCAGTTTTTTTCACTTTCAAATGTCTGTACAAGATGCATGGTTGTTATAACATGGCCCCTGAAATAGTTCCCATAACAAGTAAAGCAGTTCAGATGAAGTTGACCCATAGACACTCCTTCTTAATAAAACAAAACACATTCCTTCCATTTTCATAGCAGGAACAACAGGCACTTACTTTTTTATACCTCCTTGATGTAGGCGTGTGACCTTACCTTGACAAATGCTTCTCGAATTATCGTATAATACAGGAAATGAAGTTTCTTACGGTACAGAAGTCTAACTAAACAAAGGTCTTCTGTAGCGAGTCGAAACCAAATTCTTAACTACAGTAACTGATACATTCCTACATCCTAAAAGCATCTGCGTTACCATCAAGCTAAACAGTATCTTTGTTGATTTACACACAGAGGCGCTACACAAATGTTATTTCCATATCGATGCAAAGAAGCTTTTGTTTTTGAAGATCTAATCAGTTTACATGGTTAATTTCCACGAAAGACACCACCCACCATCATACCAGTGTTTGAAGTGCAATAGCATACAGAGGTTATCGCTGTTTCCTGTTTAATGTGTACTGGGATTCATCACAAAGACACAAGTGGCTGTTAATACAGAGTCATATTTCAGTGAATACATACATGTCACCAATGTCATGTGCAAACACAGCCAACAGAAGATGCAAGCACTCAGTGAGACCGGGGCTGCGTTCGAAAAGCAAATAGTTCCAAACACGAGAATGCAGTATTCACTAACAGTATGGGAAAAGTCGAATAGCTCCTTGAAAGCTGGCTGCATATGCAGGAAGCACTGTGGGGAAAACGCACAGACTCTATATAAAAGAGTGCCGTCTGTGGGAGGCCACCATCCTGACATAGCCCCCCACAAATGGCACGACTCCGAAGTGCCACTACAAAAGGATAGTGAAAGAAAAAATGGAGACATAGTCGTGTTGAGGTGGCCTAGGGTTGGTGTAACAAAGTTCAAGTTGGCAGTGGGCATGGGTGCAGAGGTCACAGATGAAGGCTCAGGGGCTGTAGCTGGACTTCATTATGGTATTAATATAAAGTGGTACCTCTGTTCTCGACCACATTGGACCTCGTCGAATTCGGATTTTCTGGGGGTCTGGAACGGATTCATTCCATTTACATTATTCTTTATGGGAAAAATGTGTTCGGTACTCGTGCCGAGGTACCACTGCAGTTTATATCCTTTGCTGATATATGGAGAAACCTTTCTGGCTGAGTTCTTTGGCGTAAACTTGTTTGTCCTTCTCCAACACCCTGCGAAGTGCCTCTCTCCGCACCTTTCAAAAACAATGTCACCATAAACGTGGCGTCTAAATCAATACCACACGATATAATAGTGAATTACCTGTGCTTTCATTATTAATACGATGGACAGAAACACATTAGTCAGTGAAATCATAGTCGTTGCCAAATATTAAAGTCCTCCATGTGACTCCCTCTACCTACCAGTGTAAGAGCAGCGTGGGCCAGTTTAGCTTCTTGCTGCTGGGTATGCTCCATGCATATCAAAGCTTTGGAACAACCAGTTCGGATGACTTCTTGAAATTCTGCCTTCTCCTTTACATTCTTGATGCTGGAAACAAATGACAAGTGCAGATTTGATCAAATGTATACGACCTGAAATCGGAAAAAGTTGGGACGGTATTGAAAATGCAAATTTAACAAAATGCAGTGTTTTTTACATTTACTTTTACTAATATAAGCAGAACGTATTTATATAGTGACACAAACTACTTTGTGTGTGTGTGTGTAGTTGTGCATTGTAAATAGGTCATGGAATGGGGACGTAGCTTTTGAGTGTGAGAGAAACATTGTTAAAAGAACAGTCAGTTCTAAAAGTCATATGTAAAACAAAGACGTGGTTGTCACTGTCGGCAGAGCGATCTGTTCTAAAGGTTATATGTGGCAGAGGTCACATACACAAACAGCTTAAAACAGGAGGGGCAATTTGAAACAGAAACATATTAGAAACAAGGAGCCTGAGAATTATACCAACATAGCAATGCATATTAGAAAAGGAGGGTAGCCAGGTAAAATGATCAAGGCCCAGGACAGGCCCATGGTCATGGAGCCCCAAGCCGAAACTAGTCAGACCTTCGCAAAATACCTAACACTGGGATATTTGAACAACCGTCATTCATCAATAGCTGATAGAACCACATGAATGATTGATTAGGCCATAAGGGGAACTATTACTTGATGGCCACGATGGTCTCATGCTACACGTGGGTGTAGTGATTGTTAATAGACAATGTGCTCTTAATCAATAACTAAGTACATTTTCTGTTTTCTCTCAAAGCTGTGTTCCTGTACCAGTTCCAGCCCCACACATGATGTTCATCCACTTCAGCTCCACCCTCACCATATCCGGGCCACACCAGAGGGCAGTAACTCTCTCCATCCTTCGGTTGGCTGGGGACGAAGTTCCGCCAAGGACTTTCCTAATCAGACTGAAGATCCTAGAGTGACTCTGTTTATCAGACTACATAATGCCGATGTGCATATTTTACAGTTTATTTGAACTATCACTATAAGACTTATTTGTTTTGATAAATTAGTTTCATTCTTACATTTACACACACCACCCAAGGAGGTTGGGTCCCTTTTTGAGTCTTGGTCCTCCCAAGGTTTCTTCCTCATAACGCTTAGGGAGTTTTTCCTTGCCACTGTCGCCCTAGCCTTGCTCGATGTGGGATTGGCCGTAGATATTAGAAGATTTTAAAGCTGCTTTGAGACAATGTTCCATTGTAAAAAGCGCTATGTAAATAAATCTGACTTGACATGACGTTTAGTCTCCTTCAAATCCTTACAAAAACAACACATCTTTGACATTCACTTTAAAAGCAATAACAGAGACTAAACAGCGTTATGTTGACAGAAAACAGAGAACAAACCTTTCCAGCTCTGCCCGTTTGTGAGTCATTTTCTCCTCTTTCTAGGAGGAAACACAAAGGATGAATAGATTAATAAGATAATTAATACTCATTAATTAACTTAGTCTATGTAAACGAGCGTTAGTAGAACACATTTGTTTATGACCATGCTTGTTAATGTTTACCTGCATTGGGTTCTTTTCTCTCTGAACAGGCTTGTTCTTAGAAAACAGTTGTGTTTGGCCCAAAAATTTACTCTAGATATGTTCTCAGAATAGTCTACAATAAAGTGTTTTTATTTCGGAACCGTACAAGTGTTAGTTTGGTTGGTAACCAGGGACGGTGTCGTTAAGGTGGTCACGTGATTGAATAACCTGCCATATCGATGTAAACCATACTAATCAAATGGAAGATTACAGGCTGAAGTCTCACACTATTTCCACAAGCTTAGATACGTTAGGCATGATCAAACTGTTAGATGTAGGATATTAAACTGCAATTCTACATGTCAGTGCATCTTCAAACTGAAAGCGACAGTTCCCTCTACTGGATACAACATAGCTTAGTGTTTACTGGGTGCCATTTCCGTCCCCAGGGCATTACATGTAGATATAATTATTAAAATTAACTGTAAAAACATTTTATTTGTTAAGGATTTTAACTCCATATGTAGTTTAACTGCATTTTGCTACACATATAGTAATTATCTCTCTATAGGAAGTTTAAATTGCCTTTGTCATTACACAGTAACCAATGTTTTATGGTTTGGCACACTGAAATCAGAGGTTAAATGTGAACGTTAACTTAACCTCTCTTTCACCTTCTTAATACCCACTTCCTCACTCCATTACACATATCCCCCCACCTTACTGTGTAAAAACCCTTTCTATGGCAAATAAAGACTTAGAAGACCTTGGACCTTGGTGTGCTTAGTCTTCTCCCAAGCTTGGTCTGGACCTGAGAGCTCATTCCTTTGTAGCAAACTTAGAATAAATCTAACAAACTGGTGGAGAATGCAGGCAACTCTGTTCAGGTGAGTGACCTTTTTCCAAATATCATTTATCTGCTGAGCTGGCGCTGTTGAATAAGTTAATGGTTTTAAGGATTCTTTGGTGTTTGAGAATACTGTTCAGAAACAGGCAGTAATGTCTATCTGATTATTCTCTGGTTTGAGAATACTGTTTGGTTTACCCATAAGCATTGATAGCAATCAAGGCTCTATATCGAAATTAACCCCAAAAGTGTGTAAACACCTTCAGGTTAATTGGCAATTTCACATTCCCTACCACCCTCAGTCATCAGGGTAGTGGAGAGGATGAATATGACCAGCAAGGAGAGATTGACCAAGGCTATGTTGGAAACTGGATAAAAGGATTGGGAAAGCCTATTGCCAGGAATACTGGCTGAAATTAGGTTTTATCCCAAAAGCTTTCCCCTTTTGCGATAATCGTTGGCAAACCATTTCCTTGTCCTTTGGTGTTGAGTAGTAACAAGACTAATCAACTTCACTCCTCAGGTGACTTGGATATGCTGATCTCAGACTATGCGCCAGCCTTCATTGACAAGCTTAAAGATATACACTCTAAAGTTTGTGTTTCTCTGCCTCTGGATCCACGCCACGAAAGTCAAAAGGAGATCTACAACCTCTACAACAGCTACACCTACTGGCACACCCGAGCCCGATTCAGCCTTCTGGACGAGCAGCAACACTGTAAACCAATGTTTTTCTATCATGTTCCTGGAGCCCCACTGCTTTGCACGTTTTAAGCTCATTACTGAAAGTGAGTACAAAGTGGGTGTGTTTAAACAGGAAGAGCACTAAAACGTGCAGAGCAGTGGGGCTCCAGGACCAGGATTGAGAAACACTGCTGTAGACACATATGAAGGATGCTGTTGCCACTCCTGGGGCCGCTGACCATTCATAGTTCACATGGTTTACCCAATGGGGCAATGGTTGGATAATGTGGCTTGCCTCCACATTTTTGCCAGTATTGGTTTTTCTGCTGTGTATGCGTTTTTGGTCCTAGCTTTCTATGGTTTCTTGCTAACAGAGTAAGAGTTTTTACTTTAAAATAAATGTATCCTTTGTCTAAATTTGTCACATACATAATACAATAATAATATATTAATACCCACATCTGCACTCCATTACACACCCCCACCTCTTGACATGCTATGTCGGTGTTCTACTGTATAAAAACCCTTTGTATGGCGAATAAAGAGTTAGAAGACCTTAGCACTTTGTCTTCTCCCAAGCTTGGTCTGGACCCGAGAGCTCATTCCTTTGTAGCAAACTTAAAATAAATCTAACATTATTATTAAGCAAAGTGTCTTGCACAGTGATGCAAATTTAAAGTATATAATATAAAACATTAATAAAACTACCTAGAACACTGAAAAGTAGTTTTTGTTAGCTGTCCCGGTCTCTAATGTTAGGCTACACATGACCCTGGATGAAGTTGGTATTGAAAAAGGAATGATTGACCTGTTATCAGTTGATTTGAGTATTTCACATAAAACTTTGTGTAAATAGAAAAGTGCAGTGTTCGAACTGCAGCAGGCAACATCCTGAAGGCTTTCGAATGATGCAACATTCAAACCCACTTTACAGGGGCACGTGCCCACGTACAATGTTGCTATGGTCAACTAAAATCTTGGCAATGGTAAAAAAAAAGTCAAATTTGATCCTGGAAATGTCAATTTTATCATGGATCGCTGAGCAGAACTACAGGACATGCCACTCAAATTCACAACAGGCACTACATTTCCCATAATATGTCAGCATTATTCAAAAAGCGTGAGCGGATAACGCCAGTTTCTTGTGTTTTTTTTCGCATAGAGGAACACAGAGGACATTTAAAACTGATTGGAAAGCAGAGAGGTACAGTTGTGCTCCTCTAAATTCTGTTTGCCCCGGTACAACATGTAGTCTAGAAATGCCCCTGGTCTGTGCTGTCTGGTGGTACTCTTCAGGTCTAGCAGTTTTCTCTCTCTTTCTTTGTGCCCAAATTGTAGACTACTCTGTGCCTTATTCCCTACAAATAGTAATACTACAAAGCATATATCAGGTGCTTATCAAACCCTCTGGTACACAGTTCGGTGAATGACCTACTATAGCGCAATGTGGAATTTAATTACTGGGATAAATACTCTACGCTACTATACTCTACTATACTATACTCCGGGTACTCTGGTCTCACAGTCATGCGTATCAACTAAGGTTAAGGTTAAGGTTGTCGTGGTGAGCACGTGCCCTGTTTGCATTGGCCACTGGATCATGCGCCAACGTGGTCGCCATATTGGTCCGGGCAACTTCTCATAATTCTCCATAGATTGTATTGGAAAAAATGTATGATTCTATTCTAATAATATAATAAAACAATAATAGTAATAGATTTGCAAGAGCACATATATGTATTGAAATATGAATAGTATAATATGGTATTCACTATTTTATATACTGTATTATACTACTATTTATTCTATATACTATATGTATATGTATATTGTTAATCTATTATTTCATTAATTATATTATTTATTACACTACATCTTACTGTATTTATAGGTCAACAATATGCTGTACTGTACTGTATATTACCTTTAGGTTTATCTGTACGTTTTCACTGATATAAGAAACAGAAAGCAGACAGACTGCCGGTGTCTCACTATTTGATTTTTATTTGTTGATTTCATTACATTTTTGTCAATGATGGTCAATTATAAGAACTGAAAGATGCTCATTTTAGTATTTCAAAGTGAATGAGCCGAGTTCTGACATTAAATTCATATACATAAAATTATAAAGGCACGTTTCCACCCGTATTAACCAAGGAAAATAATTCAAATCCATGCTTGACAAAAAACGTGAGTTTTTACAGTTTCTTGTGACAAGAAATTATTTTCCACGACGTTAACTTGCCTAACGCTTGCCTACACACTCCTTTCTATCGAGATTCGAAGTAACTGGGTAAAAACTTTTTTGTACTCCACGTATATCAAAAGCATTGAATCTAAAAACAACTCATTAAAATCAGTTGAGAAACAATTAGGTTATCGTGCATTTTATTAAGAAAGAACGTAGATCCTCCATTTCCTTGTATTTGTTTACAAGGCGGACTTGCCTGGACCAATATGGCGGATGCGTCGACGTATCGCTGCAACGAGTACCCCCGTCTCATTTCGCATCGGAGTTTACCGCGGTCTTCATAGACCGCGTCCTTCGAAGAGCCCCTGAAATCACCGGCGTGGAGTTTTCTATCCCGGTTCCCGATTTGTTCAAGGGAACGTTGGTTAACATTTATTATTAATCATATAGAATCAAGGTATTAGTACTGTCAGTTTAAAACATACTGCTGGGTATCTGCATTAGCGGCCGGTTTATTGACTTTGGGAGCTGTTAGCTAGATAGCTAGCTATAGTGTGCGTTAGAGCTTGTGTATATTACATCACTGTATGTTTGGAAGGTGAGCATTGATTCACTATGATACGGCGCTGTTTTAACGCAGTGAGCCGCTTTGGTTCATATCAGTGTGCATTAATGTACCGGAGTGCTGATGTGCCAAAGGGGCTTATGTGGACCAGCCCAGACCTGCACTGTCCGTCATCACTGCCGACTGTGAGGGCTCTCTCGGTAAGATCAGCTCATCTAAAGCGCTGTTAGTATGTTTAATCCACTACCATAACATCTGAAGTACAACTATTATATTTAACCCACTACCGTAACGTCTACTGCATTGTTCTTCTGTTTAATCTACTGCCATAACATCTGCTGCTCTGTTATATTTATATTGCATCACTTTTATTATATGCAATATTCTACTATAACATCAACTGCTCTGTTATTATATTTAATCCTCTGCCATAACATCTACTGCTCTATTATATTTAATCCATTGTCATAACATCTAGTGCACTGTTATTATATTTAATCCTCTGCCATAACATCTGTTGGTCTGTTGTTATTTTTAATCCTTTGTCATAACATCTACTGCACTATTAATATATTTTTACTCTGCCATAACACTGTTATGATATTTAATCCACTACCATAACATCTGCTGCACTGTTATTATACTTAATCTTCCATCATAACATCTACTGCACTATTATTATATTTAATCCTCTGCCATAACATCTATTGCTCTGTTATTATATTTTTTCCTCTGCCATAACGTCTACTGCACTGTGATTATATTTAATCCTCCATCATAACATCTAGTGCACTGTTATTATATTTAATCCACTACCATAACATCTGCTGCACTGTTATTATATTTAATACTCTATCATAACATCTACTGCTCTGTTATTATATTTAATCCTCTATCATAACATCTGCTGCTCTGTTATTATATTTAATCCTCTACCATAACATCTGCTGCACTGTTATTATACTTAATCTTCCATCATAACATCTACTGCGCTATTATTATATTTAATCCTCTGCCATAACATCTATTGCTCTGTTATTATATTTTTTCCTCTGCCATAACGTCTACTGCACTATGATTATATTTAATCCTCCATCATAACATCTAGTGCACTGTTATTATATTTAATCCTCTATCATAACATCTACTGCACTGTTATTATATTTAATCCTCTATCATAACATCTGCTGCTCTGTTATTATATTTAATCCTCTATCATAACATCTGCTGCTCTGTTATTATATTTAATCCTCTATCATAACATCTGCTGCACTGTTATTTTATTTAATACTCTATCATAACATCTTCTGCACTGTTATTATATTTAATCCTCTATCATAACATCTACTGCACTGTTATTATATTTAATCCTCTATCATAACATCTACTGCACTGTTATTATATTTAATCCTCTATCATAACATCTACTGCACTGTTATTATATTTAATCCTCTATCATAACATCTACTGCACTGTTATTATATTTAATCCACTACCATAAGATCTAATGCACTGTTTTTATGTTTAATCCATTATCATAACATCTGCATCACTTTTATTATATGCAATACTCTACTATAACGTCTACTGCACTATTATTATATTTTTTCCTCTACCATAACATTTACTGCTCTGTTATTATATTTAATCCACTACCATAACATCTAGTGCACTGTTATTATATTTAATCCATTATCATAATATCTACTGCACTGTTATTATATTTAATCCACTGTCATAACATCTACTGCACTGTTATTACGTTTAATCCACTACCATAACGTCTACTGCACTAGTATTATATTTAATGATCTGTCATAACATCTAGTGCACTGTTATTATATTTAATCCATTATCATCACATCTGCGTCACTGTTATTATATGCAATACTCTTGTAACTGTTGGACAAACAAAGCTCTGCAAGCCTTAGTATCACAATAAGTTTATGTTTAGTGTCAAAAGGTTTTGTAGATCATTATCTACCACAAATATTTGCGAACTTCTAAGCTTGAATTAAAAATGAAATACCAATAGCTGAAAACTACGTTCTGGTTATGAATACGTTGTCTGACCTTCCTCTTTGTATCCACAAGATGTCGCTGTGGCCCTTCCCTGTCCAACCACGGGACTTCAGCCAGCCCAATTCATCCTGGAGCACAGAGATGCGGAGCGCTTATGATCATTACTATGCGATGTGTGACGATCAGACAGAAGATGGTGAGACCAAGAAAGCCCTGTGGCGCAAACTTCCAAGTTACAACCGCACCCTG
This sequence comes from Ancistrus triradiatus, assembly GCA_025084515.1. Classification (NCBI taxonomy): domain Eukaryota; kingdom Metazoa; phylum Chordata; class Actinopteri; order Siluriformes; family Loricariidae; genus Ancistrus; species Ancistrus triradiatus. The sequence continues at coordinate 336,929 of JAJAGP010000390.1, forward strand.
AAATATTCTACAGGTGATTTAGAGGAGATCCCTCAAACAACATCAACTTTCTGGATTCAAATTGTGGTGTTTGAAGACTTGCCTTGTCATTTATAGCTATTGTGGTTATGATTTATATGCCAAAATAAATACAGTCACTTTACTAGTTCCACCTCCTTATACACTCTTTGTCCATTTTATCAGTTCCACTTACCATATAGAGGCACTTTGTAGTTCTATAATTACAGATTGTAGTACTTGTGGTTCTCTACATAGTTTGTTAGTCCCCTGTTGTGCTAGGATGAGTGGATCAGATACAGCAGTGCTGCTGGAGTTTTCAAACTGTTCACTCACTGTGCACTCTTCTGGACTCGTCTACCTTATTGTTCCACCTTATAGATGTAAAATCAGAGACATAGTTCCTTCACAGTTTGTGCTAGTCCTCCTGTAATCATTCATCAGTGCTCAGAGGACGCCGCATACAGGATGCTGGTGGCTGGACAGTTTTGATTGAATCATTTTCAATCCAGCAGTGACACTGAGGTGTTTAACAACTCCAGCAGCACGGGAATGGTCCACCACCCAAATAGAACCTGACCTGTGGGGGTCCTGACCATGAGAGAACAGGGTAAAGGGGACTAACAAAGTATGTAGAGAGACAGATGGACTACAGTCTGTAATTATAGAACTACAAAGTGCCTCTATATGGTAAGTGGAACTGATAAAATGGACAATCAATGTAGAAACAAGGTGTATTTTATTAAAGTGATTGGTGAGTCTATGTACAGTGGAGCAAAAAGTATTTAGTCAGCCACTGACTGTGTAAGTTCTCCTACTTAGAAAGATGAGAGAGGTCTGTCATTTTCATCATAGCTACACTTCAACTATGAGAGACAACATGAGAAACAAAAATCCAGGAAATCACATTGTAGGATTTTGAAAGAATTTAATTGTAAATCATGGTGGAAAATAAGTATTTGGTCACCCACAAACAAGCAAGATTTCTGGCTCTCACAGACCTGTAACTTCTTCTTTAAGAAGCTCTTCTGTCCTCCACTCGTTACCTGTATTAATGGCACCTGTTTGACCTCGTTATATGTATAAAGACACCTGTCCACAGCCTCAAACAGTCAGACTCCAAAATCAACCATGGCCAAGACCAAAGAGCTGTTGAAGGACACCAGGAAGAAAATTGTAGACCTGCAGCAGGCTGGGAAGAGGGAATCTATAATAGGCAAGTAGAAAAGGAAACATTTGACCTCTGTCATTGCCAACAAAGGCTTTGTTACAAAGTACTGAGTTGAACTTTTGTTATTGACCAAATACTTATTTTCCACCATAATTTACAATTAAATTCTTTAAAAATCCTACAATGTGATTTCATGGATATTTTTTTCTCATTTTGTCTCTCATAGTTGAAGTGTACCTATGATGAAAATGACAGACCTCTCTCATCTTTCTAAGTAGGAGAACTTGTACAATCAGTGGCTGACTAAATACTTTTGCCCCACTGTACCAAGAGTTCTGCTGTACATTACTAGGTAGCAACTAAACTCAGTGGCGAGAGAATACTTTGCCATATTGATCCTATAGTTTCCCTTCTCCTCTTTGAATTCTTGTACTGCAGGTCAGCTCTTGCTCGTCCTGATGTTTTGTGTGTCCATTTGGTAGGGGGAGTATACCTGAATAAACTGCTCCAGTCCAAAGCTAGACTCTTCACGAGGATAATAAAGGAGCAAGGAGCAGCCTTTGAGTATGTCATATTTGCCAACAAGCAGGAGAAGCGCTGCGTTTGTGTGTTGCAGGCTGGGCATCTTCTGGAGGGACCTCCTGGGTGAGCATCTCAGGGAACAAAGCTAAGATAAACTGATGGTATGCACTCAACAGCCACTTTATTAGTTACACCTTAAAGGTGATCTGGCTTTTTCTGTAGTTGCTCCATGACTCAAGCTGCCACTGTTGGTCCTTGAGCAAGGCCCTTAATCCACAATTGCTTGTAAGACTGCAAGTTGTAAGTCACCCTGGGTAAAGGAGTCACCCGTAATAGATTAAATAAATGCTGTAAATGTAAAGATAAAAACAAAGGTGACTTGAACGTGACACCCAAAATACAGATTCACAGTCAGAGCTCGAGTCCGAATTGTGATATAGCAGTACTATAGTAGAGAGCGATGCCTAAAGGTATCAGCGGGTGGGTAAGTAGAACACTGAATGCCAGAATAACCTCTGGTGCCATTAGTGAGAATGGTAGGGAAAGCACCTACCAACAAAGGAAGTGATGTAAGACTGATTTCCTGTGTTACAGGCTTGTGCACGGGGGAGCGATCGCCACCATGATCGATACCGCTACAGGCACGCTTGCTGCTTACCTATCTGGGCCTGTTATGACGGCCAACCTCAACATCAACTATCGCAGGTACTCTGGATGTTTCCGAGGGGCAAAAGCACTCCAAGACGTAGTGGCTGATGAAGCTGGTGTTTTCAGTGATGCACTTCTGACATGATGAAACCGTGTTATGCGATGCCTCGGTGCATGAATAGGATCATAATGAATAAGAAACCCCTAAAATTCTGGTATTTAAACCTGTGGAGTAGTGAAGTGGTGTTTTTTGTTGTATTTGATCATTTTGCTGGTTCACCATTTGCATTTGTTGTTTTAGCAATGGTATAATGACCATATATACCATTTGGTAGTTTATTAAGCTACAAACTTAATGCAGGAAATGTGTACCCCACCATTTTCAGAATGAAATATTTTCAGTATTTGGTGTGGCCACCCTGAAAAAGTGATTTCTACCCTGATAAAAAGACTGTAGAAGGGCTTCGAAGCTGCCAGACACTGCTGTTGCTCAGTGATAAGGGAAGGTCACACTGAATACTCCACTGTAACCTGTAGATGTTTTAATGTTTAATACTGCATAGCAATTCCCAATATATTCTGGTTGTATTCTAATTAAGAGACTGAGAAATAATTGATATATGCCTTTTATAGCATTGCTAAAACAACTACTCTAATGGTGGTAAGCTTTTTGTACAGTACTGTACGGTAGTGCTTGCGTTTGTGAACCCTTTAGAATTTTCTATATTTCTGCATAAATATGACCTAAAATATTACCATTTATTTATTGAGGAAATGGATCCAATATTCCATATTAGTGAGTGGCAATAGTATGTGAACCTCCAGGATTAAAAGTTCATTTGAAGGTGAAATTAGAGTCAGGTGTTTTCAATCAATGGGATGACAATCAGGTGTGAGTGGGCACCCTGTTTTATTTAAAGAACAGGGATCTATCTAAGTCTGCTCTTCACAGCAGGTTTGTGGAAGTGTATCATGGCTCGAACAAAGATTTCTGAGGACAGAAAAAGAGTTGTTGATGCTCATCAGGCTGGAAAAGGTTACAAAACCGTCTCTAAAGAGTTTGGACTCCACCAAGCCACAGTCAGACAGATTGTGTACAAATGGAGGAAATTCAAGACCATTGTTACCCTCCCCAGGAGTGGTCGACCAACAAAGAAAGAACTTTTTGGTTTAAAAGAAAAGCGTTATGTTTGAGAAAGGAAAACACTGTATTCCAGCATAAGAACCTTATCCCATCTGTGAAACATGGTGGTGGTATCATGGTTTGGGCCTGTTTTGCTGCATCTGGGCCAGGATGGCTTGCCATCATTGATGGAACAATGAATTCTGAATGATATCAGAGAATTCTAAAGGAAAATGTCAGGACATCTGTCCATGAACTGAATCTCAAGAGAAGGTGGTTCATGCAGCAAGACAACGACCCTAAGCACACAAGCCGTTCTACCAAAGAATGGTTAAAGAAGAATAAAGGTAATGTTTTGGAATGGCCAAGTCAAAGTCCTGACCTTAATCCAATGGAAATGCTGTGGAAGGACCTGAAGTGAGCAGCTAATGTGAGGAAACCCACCAACATCCCAGAGCTGAAGCTGGTCTGTACGGAGGAATGGGCTAAAATTCCTCCAAGCTGGTGTGCAGGACTGATCAACAGTTACAGGGGGAAACATTTAGTTGCAGTTATTGCTGCACCAGGGGGGTCACACCAGATTACTGAAAGCAAAGGTTCACATACTTTTTCCACTCACTAAATATGTATATTGGCTCATTTTTCCTCAATAAATAAATGACCAAGTGTAATATTTTTGTCTCATTTGTTTAACTGGGTTCTCTTTATCTACTTTTAGGACTAGTGTGACAATCTGATGATGTTTTAGGTCACATTTATGCAGAAATATAGAAAATTCTAAAGGGTTCATAAACTTTCAAGCACCACTGTATGTCAAGCCTTGCATTTGAAAACTATGTCAATCTCTATTGAAGAAACACAAGCAACCTCATCTGACTCAAACCTTTAGTGTCAAACCTAAACCACTCTACTGACGACCATCCTCATTCATGCCTTCTTTTCTCCAGTCCGATACCGCTGGGCAGTGTAGTCCTGCTGCATACTTCTATGGACTGGACTGAGGGACGAAAAGTCTTTATAAGCTGTAGAGTGACCAGCCATGATGAATCAAAACTACACACAGAGGCTACAGGTACACACACACACTGTTCATGTATCTCCTGATACACTCACCGGCCACTTTATTAGGTACGCCTTGTCTTCAGAACTGCCTTAATTCTTCCTGGCATAGATTCCACAAGGTCCTGGAAACATTCCTCAGAGATTTTGGTCCACACTGACATGATAGCATCACGCAGTTGCTGCAGATTTGTCATCTGCACATCCGTGATGCGAATCTCCCGTTCCACCACATCCTGAAGCTGCTCTACAGGATTGAGATCTGGTGACTGTGGATGCTAAGTACAGTGAACTCACTGTCCTGTTCCAGAAACCACTGTGAGATGATCTGAGCTTTGTGACATGGGGCGTTATCCTGCTGGAAGTAGCCATCAGAAGGTGTGGTCATAAAGGGGTGGACATGGTCAGCAACAATACTCAGGTAGGCTGTGGTGTTTAAACGATGCTCAGTTAGTATTAAGAGGTGCCACGAGAATATCCCCCACACCATTACACCACCACCAGCAGCCTGAATGGTTGATACAAGGCAGGTTGGATCTGTGCGTTCATATTTTTTATGCCAAATTCTGTCCATAACACTTCCACTGTTCCAGTCTTCTATTGTACTTCTGTTCTTTTGGTGAATCTGTGCAAATTGTAGCCTCAGTTGTAGCCCATCTGCGTCAAGGTTCGTCATGTTGTGTTTTCAGAGCCTGGTTGTAATGAGTGCTTATTTGAGTTACTGTTGCCTCTCTATCAGCTTGAGGCAGTCTGGCCATTTTCCTCTGACATCTGGCATCAACGGGGCGTTTTCTCCTGGAGAACTGCCGCTCGCTGGATTGTCTCTTTTGCAGTCCATTCTCTGTAACTCCTATTTACCAGCAGTTTCTGAAATACTGATTAGATATTTGCGTTAATGAGCAGTTGAAGAAGTGTACCTAATAAAGTGGCCGGTGAGTGTATGTTTTAAGTTGCCAAAGTGTAACATGGTACCAGCATTCATATTTTTTAAAAGCCGGAACTTGCATTTTATGTGACCATGAAACGGGGCTTTGTTCATACCAGAATCAATCAGACAACAAATTATGAAATGTAAAGAGCGTTACAAATATTACAGTGGTGCTTGAAAGTTTGTGAACCCTTTAGAGTTTTATATATTTCTGCATAAATATGACCTAAAACATCATCAGATTTTCACACAAGTACTAAAAGTAGATCAAGAGAACCCAGTTAAACAAATGAGACAAAAGTATTATACTTTATTGAAGAAAACGATCCAATATTACATATTAGTGAGTGGCAAAAGTATGTGAACCTCTAAGATTAGCAGTTCATTTGAAGGTGAAATTAGTCAGGTGTTTTCAATCAGTGGGATGCCAATCAGGTGTGAGGGGGAACCCTGTTTTATTTAAAGACCAGGGATCTATCAAAGTCTGCTCTTCACAACACGTTTGTTGAAGTGTATCATGGCACGGACAAAGGAGATTTCTGAGGAGCTCAGAAAAAGAGTTGTTGATGTTCATCAGGCTGGAAAAGGTTACAAAACCATCTCTAAAGAGTTTGGACTCCACCAATCCACAGTCAGACAGATTGTGTACAAATGGAGGAAATTCAAGACCATTGTTACCCTCCCCAGGAGTGGTCGACCAACAAAGATCACTCCAAGACCAAGGCGTGTAATAGTTGGTGAGGTCACAAAGGACCTCAGGGTAACTTCTAAGCAACTGAAGGCCTCTCTCACATTGGCTAATGTTAATGTTCATGAGTCCACCATCAGAAGAACACTGAACAACAATGGTGTGCATGGCAGGGCTGCAAGGAGAAAGCCACTGCTCTCCAAAAAGAACGTTGCTGCTCGTCTGCAGTTTGATAAAGATCACGTGGACAAGCCAGAAGGCTATTGGAAGAATGTTTTTGTGGACGGATGAGACCGAAATAGAACTTTGCATTTCCAGCATAAGAAACCTTATCCCATCTGTGAAACATGGTGGAGGTAGTATCATGGTATCATGGAGGAATGGGCTAAAATTCCTCCAAGCCGGTGAGCAGGACTGATCAACAGTTGCAGGAAACGTTTAGTTGCAGTTATTGCTGCACAGGGGGGTCACACCAGATACTTAAAGCAAAGGTTCACATACTTTTGCCACTCACTAATATGTAATATTGGATGATTTTCCTTAATAAATAAATGACCAAGTATAATATTTTTGTCTCATTTGTTTAACTGGGTTCTCTTTTATCTACTTTTAGGACTTGTGTGAAAATCTGATGATGTTGTTTTAGGTCATATTTATGCAGAAATATAGAAAATTCTAAAGGGTTCACAAACTTTCAAGCACGACTGTACATGTGTTTTAGGGTGGAGCTTCCTTTTTACATACATGAAGTAAAATCCAGTCAAAATGGTAATGACTTTCTGTTTTTGTCTCTTCCTACAGCGCTGTTTGTATCGATTGACGTGAGAAATCTGCTTGGATTATAATCACCAGATCACAATTCATCAGAGGGTTGTGTGTGTGTGTGTGTGTGTGTGTGTGTGTGTGTGTGTGTGTGTGTGTGAAATGACTAGATCCAGGTCAAAGTGTCTAACCCTTAACAACTGTCACAGCTGCTCCAGACTTCACCTAAAGTGACTTTGAACCTAACTCTACCTCTGACAGAAAAACAATTAATATTTACAACTAATAAATTTAGGAATTCACCGATATTGAATTTCTGGGGCCGATACGATGGCCGATGTTTAGCACGTTATTGTGGCCGATACCGATGTTAAAAACCGATAATTTAACCTTTCTGCATTTAAAAACGTTCACATGATAATCCATATATGAACTGTTGTTAAAAACTAGATCAGTAATTCATTTTAGCATTAAAATAAGACAATAATAAGCAAATAAAACCTAAATCAGACATGACTATTACTGTAAACGTAAGGTGCAGTTCACTCGAAGGAAAAATGGCTTCATTCCATTATCTTCTAACCGTCCTTTAAAAGGTACGCATCTTTTTTTAGCCTTCATTTGTTACAGGCAGCAACAAGAGCATTTATGTGTGTAAGAAAGTTTAAGATTGAGAAGCTCCAAGAACACACTCAGTTACACTCAGTAACATCAGATATTATGCTTAATGAGTAACAGCCATAAGGAAAAACAAAGAAATATTCATATAATAATAAAAATGTTTCATTTATATAGCACCTTTCACAAAACCCAAGGACGCTTTACAAGAATAATAACATAAATCAAATGTAATTTACACAAATAAGAGGCACACATTTCAAGACAAGTAGTGTTGTGTGTGTATATTATATACGTTATACATTATATATGTAAATATATAATAAATATCGGTTATAATATCGGCAAAAATTCTAATATCGATAACTGAAAAAAATCCATATATCGGCCAATAATATATCGGCCACCGATATATCGTGCATCACTAAATAAAATACATTAATTTATGTATTTATCTGTTTATTTACTGACACATTGGTGCAGCATTAACTCATAGAATAACTCTACTTCTGACAGCAGAACAACACTTAAGACAATTTATGTGTTTGTCTGTTTCTGACATATTCGTACAGTATTAACATAGAATGCTACATGTCAGGCACTGGATATAGAACGTACCACATGTATTAACACAGTATTTGATATTACCTGTATTACCAGTTCACTAATAATAGAACTTTTCCAATAGTATGCAAATAGTGCTTTATGGTTATCTGCACTTTTTCATGTCTAATTGGATTGGTTTTGTATGAGTGCATACTAATATATGTATAGCTTGGTCGTCAGGATGCCGTAATGCCTTTCAATAAAATCATTTCTCACAGTTTAATGTGTAACTTAACGTGTTTTTATTCGATCATTTCAAACATCCAGCCAACATCAGGTTGACAATGGAAAGGGACATGCTTGAAACTCTGTGAACCCTTCAGTCTTTTTAAATTAGACAAACATATCATACTTGGTCATTTATTTATTGAGGAAAATGATCCAACATTTCATATCTGTGAGTGGAAAAAGTGTTGTCAGTGTCTGGAGTTGACCCTCTTGTGCAACAATAACTGCAAATATAGTTCAGAAATCATTGTTAGATCAATGAAACTTGGCCTAAGTGTAGCAGAACGGGTCCAAACCGTGATACTACCACCACTATGTTTCACAGATGGGATAAGGTCCTGATGCTCGAATGCAGTGCTTTTCTTTCTCAAGACATAACGCTTCTCACTTAAGCAAAAACGTTCTACTTTGGTGTCATTTGTCCACACAACCTGTCCACGTCCCACGTGATGGCCAGCAGTGCTCTTTTTGCAGAGGAGTGGCTTTCTCTTTGCAGCACTTCCATGCGTGCCTTTCTCCTAATGGTGAACTCATGAACATTAAGATTAGCCAGTATGAGAGAGGACTTCAGTTGCTTAGAAGTTACCCTGGGTTCCTTTGTGACCTCACAGACCTACACGCCTTGCTCTTGAACTAAACTGGGTTGTCTCTGTTGTTCGAACACTCCTGAGGACAGTAAAAATGAACTTTTCTTCCATTTGTACGCAATGTGTCTTGTTGTGAATTGGTGGAGACTCTTTAGAGGTGGTTTTGTACCTTTTCCGGCATGATGAGCATCTACATGTTTTTTCTGAGGTTCTCAGAAAGGTCCCTTGTTCGTGTAATAATACATTTCCACGAACATGTATTGTGAGGATCAGACTTTGATACCTCCCTGTTTTCACCTTCAAATTAACTGCTAATTCTTGAGGTTTGCCACTCACTTGCCACAACACTTTCTCAAAAAATAAATGAGTGTAATGTTTTTGTCTGATTTGTTTACCTGGGTTGTCTATCTACTTTTTGAACGTGTATAAAAATCGAACATTGTTTTAGATCAAATATATGCAGAAATACAGAGCATCCTTAAGGGTTCTAAACGATTAAACATAACTGTACATTGACAAAAGCATATGGACATGGTACTTGTTTGTGCTTGCTCAATCATAAACCTTAGACATTGGCATGGCGGTGGTGCTCACTTTGTTGCTATTTCAGGAGATCTTCCACTAGATTTTGGAACATGATTTGCTTCTGTTCAGCCCCAAGAGCATTAGTGAAGTTAGCTGTATATGTTTAATGGTACGTCCCCACATTCACAGACAAGCTCCAGTTTATCCTGACCTGAACTGTTGCCACTGAACATTCAGGCAACTGAGATTCTCCTTACACCCACCAGCTCTGTTACACAAGTGTCTAAAACAAGTGTCATCACTCCAGTGAGCGCCCTGTGTTGTATCAGAATGTGATATATGAAACTGGTTTACTGGACCAGAGCAAATCCACACATGCAGCAGCCAGGCTGGGACTCGAACCTTGTACTTTGGAGTCCTGAGACAAGACAGCTTAAACGATGTGAGGTGGGACCACTTCCACGTGCTGTTCCGAAACCAATATCACGCAAAAGTGACAGTGAGTTTTTTCTATTCAGAGTTTCCATCTTTACAAATAATAACCACACTGCCCCCCTTGTGTTATTATTCCGGTAAAGACGAAGTGAACAAACCACAGCGTTTCGGTAATGAATGACACAGTGTCCACATCTGAAGAGTGTACATTCATAAATGGAGACTTTGATCACAGGACCTCGGTGACGTCAGTCAAATTGATCCATTCACTCTTTTGTTTGTTCTCACAGTCAACTGTCTTACGTTTTTATGATCTAACTCTTGTTTATTTCGGTAAGAATGGCAACGTCTCGGCAGTACCTCAGTATGGCAACCTATGCAGTTTGAACGTTTATGACTAACGGACGAGGCTTGATGAAATGATGACGACAAAACTGAATAGATGAACGAAGCTACAGACGATGGCCAGAGCTGTGTTGTCCGTTGCTAAAGCCTGTATAACGTCGTGTAGTCTTTTGGGAACGAACATAATGCAGTTTATACTTCGTGTATTTCAGAATTAGTCACAATTTCAGGCCTTTTTAAGAAAGCACTTTTCTGTAGAGTGTAACTGTCTAACAGATTCATCAGAAAATCTCTCTCTCTCTCTCTCTCTCTCTCTCTCTCTCTCTCTCTCTCCGTGTGTGGTTGAGTGTCCCCGTCCTGCTCTTCACCGGGCCCCTCGCCTTTTTCTCTATGTAGGGCACGTAGTAGTGAGCGATTCCTCCCTCTCTCTCTCGTATGTGTGCTTTGGGAGTCGCCGAGGTGAGCTCTGGTCAGATCGGCTCTCCATCAGGGCTTCTGTGGGTACACTGAAGCGAAGCACCGCTGTGGCCTTGTTTTCCATCTGTGGTATTAACGTTAAAACACACTCACACGTAACAGTTACCTTTTTTCGCCCTTACCCACAGCAAAAAATATGTTGATTCTAGCATTTTGAATGAAAATGTTGAAAATGACAGGCCTAGCTAACTATGTACCCTATATTTAGTTCATCGTCTAACTCACTGTAAGTTTCCTCGTTATGCTAATAATTCACACGAAATGTAACCATTTCTTATTAATGGATGAAGCAATCTTTTGCTCACAGTTTGTGTTCGTGTAACGATGCGTTCAGGTATTTCCTAGCTAATATTGAATTTGTTTTGTGTTACTGAGGTAGTGAATGTTAATCATATCACCTAAAACGCGTGTAGACTCAATGTCCATTTTATCCGTTCCACTTACAATATAGAGGCACTTTGTAGTTCTACGATTACAGGCTGTAGTCCATCCGTGGCTCTACATACTTTGTTTACTCTGTTCTCTAATGAGGTCCTATTTGGGTGGTGGATCATTCATTTACAGCATTTAGCAGAAGCCTTTATCCAGAGCGACTTACAATTGGTACAATCTTACAATCCAAGCAATTGTAGACCCAACAGTGGCAACTTGGCAGAGGTGGGATTTTAACCCTGGACCTTCTGGTCCATAGTCCAGTACCTTAACCACTAGGCTGCCCACTCTGACACAACAGTGCTGCTGGAGTTTTTAAACACCTCGGTGTCACTTCTGGACTGAAAATAGTTCACCAACCAAAAATGTCCAGCCACCAATACCCTGTGATGACGAACACAAACCGTGCAACAACAGATCAGCTACTGTCTCTGACTGTACATCTACAAGGTGATGCACTATGGTAGATGTGTCTAACAGAGTGAACAGTGAGTGAACACAGTGTTTACAAACTCCAGCAGAACTGCTGTGTCTGATCCAATCGTACCAGCTCAACACACACTAACACACCACCACCATGTCAGTGTCACTGCAGTGCTGAGACTGAGCCACCACCCAAATAGTACCTGATCTGTGGGGGTGCTGACCATTACAGACCAGAGCAAAGGGGACTAACAATGTGTGTAGAGATGGACTACAGTCTGTAATCGAAGAACTACAAAGTGTAGAAACAAAGAGTACCTAATGAAATGGCCAGGGAGAATTTCAGAAACTGAATGCTGTTAACACTCCTTATTCTGACAGTCATTACCATCATTTCATTTTAAACCTCATGGATCATTTTAATTATGTACATACTGCATGTCTTACCATGGTACCGTTGGTGTACACACAAAAAAAACAAATACATAACTGAACATTAAAGTGTTATCTACAGTATGTGTTACAAGTCTGCCCTAAAGTTCATAGGCTATTATAGGTGTGATGAGTTCAGTGAGGTTTACACGATGAAGCTCCGAATACAGAACATTTCAGAATTTAAGGATGTCATTCCAATGTTTTTTTTAACTTCGTAACAAATACCCAAAGATTTGACAACAAACCATTTTGCTTAATAGTTGAACATGCTTTGTGGTGCATGCTTCAAACAAATTAAGGTACAGGATTTTGATGATGTTGAGGAAAAAATATGGACTCATCAAACAAAAAAATTCACAATTAATACTTTGTTGTTCCTTCTCAGGCTTTTTTTGGCAGCCTGAATACTTCGCGACACTGACTTCACTAATGCAAACAATATTCTACGTCAAACTGGTTCCAACTTTTTTTGAACAGCGGTTGACAGATCAGGTTTGCAGGATGGAGCCATTCCATGGACTGATTTGATAAATTCCCACCATAAATTAGCTTGAGACTCTTTGCTGGCCATTGAGTTTCCTTTCCTAAAGAAAGCTTTAACACTCATTATCAGCTTCATCATCCTGAAAGTTGCCTTCATCATCAAAACAAACCTATTTTCTATTGAGGAATGTGTCCCAAATGTCAGTGTACAGCTGTATGTATTTAAGGCACAGACGGGACGTGGGATGACACAACAATGTGAACTGAAAAAGATTTCTGAAGGATGTTAATCACTATATTTTATTGCAAAGTGTAATGTTAGAGAACAGGGACAGCTAACAAATACTATTTTTCAGTGTTTTTTAGTAATGTTTTAAATTCTATACTTTACATTTGCAATTGCATCACTGTGTAGGACACTTTCTTTAATATAAAAAAATGTTTTCTTAAGTTATTTATATGAATTATTTACACATGTAATGTCTTGGGAACGAAAATGGCATCCATTCGGTGGAAAGTCACTCGGGCAGAGGCAGGAGTACAGTTGTGAATGGGGTGCGCTGGAGTACAGGTAGACATGTCAATGGTGTTTGCTAGAGGGCAGTTGGGTATGTGAATGGAGTGATTTGGAGGCCATTAGGTGTGTGTGTGGTCTCTGAATGGACCGCGTTACATAATGAGTGATGACATAACCGTGTGGGAAGTCGCGAGTCCAGCGAAGCGCGCGTGCCGGTGCGCTACCGTCCGAGCAGAGTTTCTAGCCCGGTTTTTCTCCCGAACCTCATTTTGAACTCTTTATTCCCTCTGTGTTGACATTGTACAGAGAGCAGTTCTGTCTGAGAAGGAAAGCAAAGCCTTGGATAACGGTTTTATACAGGTCTGTGTATTTGTTTATCAACGGCCGCTCGAAGGGCATTCCATAAACATGGCGTTACGCGTGTTCAAGCGCGTGCACTCGCCAGGACGCTAGTCAAATGTTTCTTGGTTATAAAGGACAGCTTTTAAGTTTGTTTAGTGTTTCAATACCTACACCTATCAAGGTATTGGACCTCACTGTAAGCCGTGGGGGTGTTTGGAAAGTAATGGAAAATGCAGACACTCCGTGCGAAGAGCCGAGGCTTAGCGACACGGAAACCGCAACAGGTAGGAGTTCCACTTTGCACCTTAACACTTGCCTGCTAAGTGGGAACAATAGCGTGCAAATGCATTCTGTACGTGCTGGGCTCCGTTTGGCTGCATGTTATTTACACTTACGTGACATTAAGTTTACGCATGCACAGGAGCAGTTCAGAGTGGGCTGACAGTGGTACTATAAATAACCCCCCCTAGGGCGACACACCTCCTGGTCTGTGCCAAGGCAGTGCCACTTAAGCCTTCATATATCTTCTACCACTATACCCACAAAGCTGTATGACACTAGTGGACATACTTTCCATATTTTGGCCAGTCTTGCCCAACCCCATTCCTAACGAATGGTTCTCATAGCTGATGGGTGTAGTTTTAGGGGGGTGCACAGGGTAGGTGTTCCCCTCAAAGTTTGGAGTGTCCAACCAATAATTCCCGCCCACAGCATCTTTGTGATTACGTTTTTACACAGTGTGATGTTTCCCCTGGCTATTAGATTTGAAAAAATCATTGATATTATTATTTAATTTTTAAACAGTTATGCTTGGGGACTGTGGAGGGAGGAAGCGAACTTACATTTACATTTACAGCATTTAGCAGACCTTATCCAAAGCGACTTACAATTGATACAATCTTACAATCCAAGCAATTGTGGGTTAAGGGGCTTGCTCAAGGACCCAACAGTGACAGCTTGACAAAAGTGGGATTTGAACCCTGGACCTTGTGGTACATAGTCCAGTACCTTACCCGCTAGTTGCTGGTTCTCCAGCCAGTAAATGCTCAGCTCTAACAGACACAGAGTGAGAGCTGTAAGAGAGAATATTAAAGAGTGTTCCCGATAAAAAGGTAGCGTCTAGATGGGATTGGTGCACTGTGTAATAAAGAACTTTGGCTTCACTTGCACTGGTGCGTGTCTCTGAGCTTGGTTTTTCCGGGATGTCTTTACGTCTGACGCATGGTGAATGTTTTTCTTTAGCGTACTAGCTCCAATGTTCATTTAAAAGCGAGGTTAACTGAACATGCCATCTGTAATTATCTAAGACATTTCTGGCCTGAATATCATTTAAATGTAAAATATAGTCATAGTAAATATATAGTCATATTCAATATGATGTTTGTACAGTGTTTAGCGTATTGAATACCAATTTTTTGGCCTTGACTTTGTAGCATATCCTATGTTTTATTTAACATAAACCTCTAATCATATTGTGTGTTAGGTTGGGTGGTGTGAGCAGTGACCCCCCCAAATTGAAATGAAACCTGCACCACTGTGTCCAAGTGTATACAGACATACCGGGAGCAAATCTTGTGTTGTTTCATTGCAGCAGGTCACCTTTATCATTTCTTTACTCTTTCTTTAAGTGCCCAATAACACACTGAGAGTGTTCTACTGTGTCAAAAATATAAAAAGGTAATGAAAAATGGTAAATAAAATGTCCTTGTTGTGAGTTTGACTAATGTGGGTTGGTTTTGGGTATTTCAATGAAACTAGGTTTATAATGACCCATATGGGCTATACATACATGTTGCCAAATCAGCTGAATTCACTCTGATGTTTACAGGCTATATGACATTAGTGAAATGTTGCATATTAATGCTGGGGATGCTGGGATGGCTCAGTAGTCCAAAACCTCAGGGACCCAGGTTTAAGTTCTTGCAGTGCCTTCAGGCTACATCTGGCGTCACATGCAGACATAATTAAAAGGAAAGCTAGTTGCCCAGAAATAGGTGCACAGCGATAATGCAGAAAAAGGTATACTTCAAAGTACGTGGAGTGGTTACCTGTATACAGTCGTATGAAAAAGTTTGGGCACCCCTGATAATTTTCATGATCTTTCTTTATAAATCATTGGTTGTCCAGCTCAGCAATTTCAGGTAAATTTATCATATAGCAGGATGAATGAAAACCGTGATATTTGAGAAGTGAAATTAAGTTTATAGGTTTTACAGAAAGTGTGCAGTAATTATTCAAACAAAATTAGGCAGGTGCATAAATTTGGGCACCCTTGTCATTTGAATACCTTTAGCACTAATTATTGGAACACAAAATATGTTTTGTAAGCTCACTGACCCTTGATCTACATACACAAGTGAGTCCAACTATGATAAAGGGTTAAGGTGGCCAATTGGAAGTTTTTCTCCTCTTTGCATCTTCTCTGAAGAGTGGCAATATGGGAGCCTCAAAACAACTCTCAAATGGCCTGAAAACAAAGGTTGTTCAACATCATGGTTCAGGGAAAGGGAAAAGCTCTCTCAGAGATTTCAGCTGTCAGTTTCCACTGTGAGGAACATAGTGAGGCAATGGAAGACCACAGGCACAGTTCTAGTTAAGGAACTCCCGAAGTGGCAGACCAAGAAAAATTCAGATAGGCAGAGGCGAAGGATGGTTGGAGAACAGTCATAGTCAAGCCACAGGGACCACCTCCAAAGACCTACAACCTCATCTTGCTGCAGATGGTGTCACTGTTCATCGTTCAACTATACAGCGCACTTTGCACAAGGAGAGGCTGTATGGGAGAGTAATGCAGAAGAAGCCTTTTCTGCAGACACGCCACAAACAGAGTCACTTGAGGTGTGCTACAAGCACATTTGGACAATCCAGCTTTCATTTTGGAATAAAGTGCTGTGTACTGATGAAACTAAAATTGAGTTATTTGGACATAACAAGGAGCGGAAAAGGAACACAGCATCCCAAGACAAACACTTGCTACCCACAGTAAAATTTGGTGGCGGTTCCATAATGCCCGCGGGACTGTGTGGCCAGTGCAGGTACTAGGAATCTTGTTAAAATTGAGGGTCGCATGGATTCCAGTTAATATCTCCAGATTCTTAAGAACAATGTTCAAGAATCAGTGACAAAGTTGCACCGAGGCCAACGACCCCAAACCCTGCTCATAATCTACTAAGGCATTCATGCAGAGGAACCAGTACAACGTTCTGGAATGGCCATCTCAGTCCCCAGACATGAATATTACTGAAAATGTGGGCTGTCCATGCTTGGAAACCATCAAAGATGACTGAACTGGAGATGTTTCTAAAGAAGAATGGTCCAAAGCACCTTCAACCAGAATCCAGACTGGAAGCTGTAGGAAGCGTTTAGCGGCTGTTATTTCTACAAAATGAGGATCTACTAAATATTGATGTAATTTTTCTGCTGGGGTGCCCAAATTTATGCACCTGCCTAATTTTGTTTGAATAATTACTGCACACTTTCTGTAAATCCTAAAACTTCATTTCACTTCTCAAATATCACTGTGTTCATCTGCTATGTGATATATTTAACTCAAGTTGCTGATCTGAACAACCAATGATTTATAAACTAAAATCATGAAAATTATCAGGGGTGCCCAAACTTTTTCATACGACTGTAAGAGAAGGATGGACAAAGAATAAGCAACATGCTGAACCTTGGCAGATGGGCTATAGCACTAGAAGACCACATTGAGCTTCAGGTCTGTCATCCTATTTAGGTTTTGTTGCTGACCCTGTGCATCCCTTCATGGGCACAATATACCCTCTTCTAATGGGCCATGTCACAATGCAATGTCAGTGGATTTTCCAGTCACCGGATCTGAATCCAATAGAAACTGAACCTGAAACATCTGCTGGAATTGTGTGGATACAGCCAGTAAACATAAAGCATAATCTCAAAGGAATGTTTTCAACATCTTCTGGAATCCACACCATGGAGAAACCAAGTACTGTGTTAGTATATTGCTCCTAATACAATGACATCGGAATGTTGTCTCAAAGCAGCTTTACAATTTTATATGATCTTTTATTATCAAAGTCCAATCCCAAGCTGAATCAGCGTAGGGCGACAGTGGCAAGAGAAAAAATCCCTAAATGTTATAAGGAAGAATCCTTGGGAGGACGACAACTCAAAAATGGACCCAACTTCCTTGGGTGGCATAGATGATAAATGTAAGAATTACACCAAGTTACCTAATTAATAAGTTTATGGAAGTAGTAAATAAATATTAACAGGGATATACACTAATATATTAAGAGAAAATTGAATATTATGAATAGTATATAAAATAGAGAATATATAACTGTGGCATATAAGACAATAGTGAAAATAAATAAAATATTGAATAAAATAACAAAATTATGCAGCACTATTGGTATGGCCTGGAACACTCCAAGCAAGCACCTGCCAACTAGCTATCTCTACATCATGCTCTTTCACCTTGAAATTGACTGACCACAGAAATTTCTGCCATTTTTCTATTTTCACTATGTTATCTGTACTATAAACACTTTCAGATTTCAGACCCTTATGTCCTTTGTTCTTACATAGAAAACATACTGAATTACAATTCAGTCTGCATTAGTAATACAAAACAAAATGGAAATCTAAAGATTCTGAACGATGTCATTATGGCATGTTGTATGTTTATTGGCTAAAGGTAAGATTTAACCCCAAACTTTAATCTTTAAAAAATATATACATTTTCCGCACTGTTTTGCTCGGTCATATATTAACCCGTAAGTCCCTTTCTGATTCAAAATGAATGTCAAACTAAATCTGTGGGTAATCCCACAACTGGCTGCATGTCTGAGTCAGCCACCTGCATCACTATTCCCCCACTACCATTTATGGTCATGTGTATAGACTTTTCTAAATACCTGTTTGTACGCAAAGTGTTTTTATGAGCTTACTGAAATGTACTAGAACATGTTCAGTCAAAATTAAGTTGCAAATTGGAGTGGGTTCTTTGGAGTTGGAACGCCTTGACAACCTTATGCTGTGTGTAACCTGAAAAACAACATGATGCTAGAGTAAGTGAAAATGCCACCACAGTGACCACAATCAAATATGAAAATGAGGATGGGGATGAACTGAAAGTTCACATTTCATAAATGTGCCTCAAATAAAATGTCAGGCATCTTTCTCTGTCGATTTAGAGGGCCAGCGGAAGAATGCTTGGTGCTGTTTTGGGCAGGGTTTTGACCTGTGCTGGCATTTGTGATGTAGTTTGACATTTTGCGTAGTTCTAAATGTAATCTCAAAAGCATCAGCCAACGTTTGATAGCTAACACGTCTTTGAGTCCTCTGCCATGTGAAATCCACCATGCTTTGGTGTGTGTTTTGCTGATACGAGTGGATCAGACACAGCAGTGCTGATGGAGTTTTTATACACTATGTTCACTCAGGACATAGTAGAGCTCCATGGGGAACTATATTCATTACAGTGCTGTGTGACGCCGAAGTGAGGGAAGTCATGCGAATTTCAATTATACAACTCAAAATCACGTTCTACCTCCTCTGCCACTTATAGACTCAGGAAAGCCTGGACTTCACCGTCGGTCAGTTTGTCTGTGTGTTTTTTCCCCACTTCTAGCACGAAGATCTGTAGTTTATATGGCTGCTGGTGATTTAAACATGGCGGATGAAAAACTCCAGCAGCACTGCTGTGTCTAATTCACTTGTACCAGCACGACACACACTAACACACCACCACCGCATCAGTGTCACTGCAGTGCTGAGAATGATCCACCATCTAAATAGTACCTGATCTGTGGAAGTTCTGTGGAGAACAGATTAAAGAGAACTAACAGTGTATATAGAAAAAAATATGGACTACAGTCTGTAATTGTAGGACTACAAAGTGCTATAGGGTAAGTCGAGGTGATAAAATGGACAGTGAGTGTAGAAACAAGGTGTACCTAATATTGTCCACTAGAGTAGCTCTAGGCTGTCCTTACAATTTGCCCCTTGTGCAATTTATCTCTTTCGTTTTGTTCTTGTTTCCTCTATTTCAACTCCAACAATAAAAAAACATACATGACCCTCTCTGTAACTCACTCTATAAAAATACTGCTGTATGTGGTAAAACTGGAGCTAATCAGGATTAGAGGAAGGATTAGTGCTTAGTAAGCCAGTTTGAACGGCAGATTGGCTAATTTCAGATTTACTTCCACTGACCTACTGCACAGATTACCTTGAAACACACACAAGTGCACCATGGTCCAAATGATTCCTTCCACACAAAGGACAATAGTAGGCATTAAATAAGTATGTAGTCGGTCTGTTTAGTTCATTGTATGATGAAAAGTTTTAACTAATCATATAAGACTAAAAATCTTTAGAGTATCGTGGAGCTAGACCACCAGAACTGTATCGTGCCAGTGCAAATATCACAATTTGGACCAAGATAAGTCAGTGAAGGCCATGTGTATTTTATGAGCTGTGCAAGCCAGTGGTAGGAGTGTAATGCACGTGGAAGGTTTTCCTGTCAAACTGCCAGTAATGCTCATAAAGAACCACTAAAGTGCATGGTGTACTTGAGCCTTGCATTTGCCCAGCTACTTCTTATGACTGGAGTGTATCCATACTCAGAAAGACTCTTCTGGAACTGTGATTTCTGAGCTGAATGCTGTTATAATGACCTAAGAGGGTACAGTATGCTACTATAAAGTTATTTAAGAAGCTACATCCATGCAGCTGAGCATGTGAGAGTGTTGATATTTCTGGTTTATGTTGGTCAAATTTGGCATGCGCTGATCATCAGAATGTATTAACACCAGGAGGATAAATCCAAAGGAGGAACATTTCATGTATCAAGTAATTGTGTTTGTTTGTTTGAGTCCTGAATGTCTCTGGCTTTCTGGTGAGATTTCTCATAATATTTTATCCAAAAGGCTTGAAGGCCATGTAGTCTTATAGACGTTGCAGATTTGACCACTCTAGATTCACTTCTGTCCAAGTTTTATTTGTCTCTCAGTTCTTGTCCCGACTTGGAGTTCCCATTAAGTTCCATTTCATAATGATATTACAGACAGGATACATTTAGGTATCTATTTATCGAATCATGTTTTGTGAGTCCTTCAAACATTTTCTTAAATGCTTGATTCTGGTCAGGGTCCCTGGAAAGGCAGGAGCAACCCTAAATGACCTAGACAGGGCACCTTGTTACAAATAAACAGCGGAAAAATCATACACACAAACTAATTAATTTGACAAAAAATCTCTAAACAGATCAACCGAGTTAGAAAAGTCTCTAATCCAAACAAAACAGAGGGATTTAACTGTTGCGTCTCTCTATAATCTTTCTCTTGTTTTAAGCTTTCTTTCTTCAGCTTAAACTGTGCAATTTACTCATTCATTCATTTTCCATTTTTCTCCCATTCTTAGTTTTCTCAAAATTGAATCTCCTCCCTCTATCAGACATTTGACATTCTCTCATTTATTCTCCTAATGTCTTTCAGCACTTAGTTCGGGTTACCCATAAATATCTAGTCTTCAGTTCTTTCAGACCATTACCAGCCTTGTCTTTTAGGAAAAGACGCTGTAACGTGTACCAGCGTTTGGTAAGCTTAAATAGTATATCTTCCAGCTGTAAACAATCTGGCAAGTCTGCTTGCACTGTGAGTTTGGCTTCTAGCTGAAAACGTAGCACGTCAGTATACGTGCCTGCCGCCCCCTGGTGGTGGAGGTGGCACAGGGTGCAGTCCTTACACCCTCACTGTAGGTATGCTCACACTTACTCGTCCTGGCAAATGTGCTCTTTCCTGACTTTCAGACTACAAAGTGATTTTCATATTTGCCCTTACTGCACATAATGACAGTTTCATTAATAATTACCACTTCCTCTAATTGCTTTATAGCCATTACCTAATCTGTGCAACCTTTTGCACAAAAGAGTAACCATAAATGTTCATATACAACACTGGAGTTCATGAAGACTAAGTGAAATAAAAACAAATATATATATATATATATATATATATATAATATGTTAATGTAGTGCTGCCCTGTTTGTTTTAAAAAATACACTACTTTTAAAGTCAAACAACAAAAAAAAAGTAGGAGCTTTTTACTAATAGTAAGCAGTTACACACAGGTGGGTGTCAATAATTCTGGAGATGACTGTAAGACAATATGTTGGCATTGTTTTGCTGAGTAGTTTGATGTTTTCCTATTTCTTCTCAGGAAGTCATGAAGGTGCTTTTATAGTTTTTCTGCTATATATATATAGAGAGGTGGACATGTATGTATATATATGTGTGTGTGTGTGTGTGTGCGTGTGTATGTATGTGTATATACATATATACATATATATATATATATATATATATATATATATATATATATATATATATATATACATATATACATATACATATACATATACATATGTACACACACATATATAAAATATGTATATAATATATATATATATATATATATATATATATATATATACATACATAGATATACATATAAATGATCTATTTGTCCGTCTATCTGCCTTCTGTTTGTCCATTTATCTGTTTGTGTGCCTTTAATCATATACTAAAGCTTATATAATCCAACCAGGATTTGGATCTGTTTCCACTTTGCCATAGTTCACCTTGGCTGACCCTCAGGGAAGCCTTCAATAAAACATAACCTGCTTGATCTGTAGTTAAACTGAACAAACACAAACAACTGTAAACACTCTGGCTGTCTCATGTGACTCTACTCCTTGGAGTATAAAATCTATCACTATAAAAGTACATTACTGTGAAGGCAATAAGTCCAAATACAAAGAATAGCTTGGAATATATATTTGTTCCAATAAGTCAGTTACTCCAAAAAGCCTGTTATATGCATAATTTCTGATTTAACCGCTAACAGTATGATGCGACTGCGAAATAAACTGTTCTCCGAGTTACTTTCCGGACGCATCTACATGTTGCTGCTCACCTATTTGTGTGTATTCCGCTACATAGGCATTTTTTTTTTCTGAAAAAGCCACATCACCCTTCAAAGACACAGCGTGAGACAGTGTGAGAGAGAGAAGAAGAGAGTGTGTGTTATGCACATCACTGCCCAGTGATTGTTATCTTGCCTAGCCTGTGTCTTCAGACATGCAAACTTTGAACTAAAAATATACTTTGGAAACGGCCGACCTAGCATCAAATCTCAACATACTCAAAGTGTGGTCAAACGACAGAATATGTGTGTGCGTGGGCAGTGGGGGGGGGGGTTAACTTTCTCAGCTTACCTCAAATTAGGTGTGTGCCTGTGTGCGTGGAAAAGAAAAAGTGTTCATCTTTGATTTGAACATTTATGTCAATTTTCCCAGGGTATGAAAGCAAGCAGTGTTTGTGCAAAGGCTGAATATTATTCTGTATTACATAACATCACTAAACGGCTGCAAGAGCTGAAGATTTCTGTTTTTGTTCCACTGATAGGGCTGATCATGTGATTATTTTATTTAGTTAGTTTACTTCACCAGAAGGCTGGCTCTTTATGGATAAAAATTCTTGTTTTTAAAGAGAGGGGCTTATTTTTGATTTATTTTCTGTGTGTGCTTGTTCAAAATGGTGCAGGATTGAGACATATAAGAGAACCAACACAACTTTGCCTGGTTATTGAGCTTACAGAGTATTAAATCCATAAATACAATTATAGAGTACTATACAAAAATACTGTGGTATGATCATTCCCCATGGTATGTTTGTGGAACCATGTAAAATATCTCTAATTCACATTCGGCTTGTTTGTGTCTGTTTAGGAAATCCAGTACCAAAGAAGACCCATTTGAGTGAGTACAGATTCTGTTGTTTCTTTTCCATTTATCATTTTTTTGAATTTAATAAAAATGTTTCATAATATCTCATTTTAAATATCACAAGATGCATATTTCTGATTGAGAGTTTTTATTTTAAGACTATCAAACTTACTCCGAGGTCTGTCATGTTTAAATGTAGAATGAATAATAACAAATGAATAATAAATGCTTAAACTAAAAATGCCAGTAATGCCTGCCAGTGGAGTTGGGTATTTTCACTTCAGACGAGTTTTTACTCATAACTTGACCTAGGCTTACCAGTGATTGAATGAGTACGACTCTGACATTGCCTTGGATTGTACTTATCTTTGTGTAACTAGGCTTTAAAATGCTCTTAGGGAATAGAATACACTGAATACAACACGACACGCTACCAGCATTTAAAGAAACTGTGCTACAGGGTACTTACCCAGTTAAAAACATAACTGATTGCTCCATATTTAAAATAGACAGTGAACATAATTAGGCTGACTCACAGTGAGTCCCCATATGCTATATAAAGTTCTCTCAACAATTACTGGCACCCTGGTAAAGATGTGTAAAAGTAATTATAAGAAATTTGCCTTTTTGTGAATTTTTGTAATCTCACAGTGAAAAAGATGAGAAAATTCCAACCTTTAATTGAAAAAAAAATCCCTCATTACGAAATAATTATTTTTAACAAAACAACGTGCCACACATATTCTCACCCCTGCATTTAATACTAAGTACAACTTCATTTAGCACTTAGTCTTCTTCTATAACACCTTATACGGTTGGAGAATACAGAGCAGTGAATTTGAGACATTCCTCTTTACAGAATCTCTCCCAGTCACCCAGGTCCTAGGTCCTCTCTTGTTCACTGTTCTCTTTAGCTCACCTCACAGGTTATTTACATTACATTACATTTACAGCATTTAGCAGACGTCCTTATCCAGAGCGACTTACAATTGGTACAATCTTACAATCCAAGCAATTGTGGGTTAAGGGTCTTGCTCAAGGACCCAACAGTGGTGGCTTGGCAGAGGTGGGATTTGAACCCAGGACCTTCTGGTCCATAGTCCAGTATCTTAACCACTAGGCCACCACAGTCCGGTTATCTATGGATTTTAGATCTAAGGACCGAGATGGCCATGGCTCAAGAATGATTTTGTGTCCAATGAACCATTTTCTTGATCTGGAACCCATTTTTAGTTTCTTGGAAGATAATTTGATTAAAATGTCCCAGTACTTCATGGAGTCCATGATGTCATGTACCCTAACTAGGTTCTCACATCACAGACACTCCACTGTACTTAACAGTGAGCATCAGATTCTTATCAGTCTAGTCACCCTTATTTTTTATGCCAAATTCACCTTCAGTGTTAGTTGCCTAAAAGATTGATTTTCATTTCATCTCTCCACAAAACAAGTTTCCAGCCCCTGTAGTGTTTAACAACCTCCTGGCGCTTAAGTTTGCGGTTAGATGACAGGAAATTATTTTTCCTGGCAAGCCTTCCAAATAATCTGTTGACAGGGCTATAGTGCCTGATGGCAGTGTAGAGATTTTCTGACCCTACCACTTTTCTCAGTAACTCTCCAGCAGTAGTCCTTGGGGATTTTTGGCCTTTCTTACCACCCTCCTCACTGTACACTGGGGGGAATTTGTCCTGGTCCAGTAACCTAGGGCCCTCATCCAGGATGACTTTTACCCCATCCATATGACTTTTACAGACTTAAGAAGGTCAGCACGCTTCCTTTTGTTTGAATTGTGTGTTCTTTTGTCTTTCTGTTGCTGACTAATGACTAAAGTAAATTACAAACAGGAAGTCATGGATTACTGTTTGAAATTTCCTAGACACTCTGAACAACTTAGTAAATCATACATGGAAAAAAATGCTGCTTCAGTTACATTTTGTTCCCAAGAACTTCTATTGTTGCCAATAATTGTGGTACTTGTGGTATTGTTAAATATAATTTTTTGAAGAGGGATTTTTCCTTTGACTGAATTTACCACAGTTACAATTTGCTTTTTTCAATGTGAGGTTAAGTTAATTCACCAATTGAATTATAACCCTTTTTACTCATCTGTAATCAGTAAACAGAAGGGGGTTTAAATAGTTTAGGTTCCCAAAACCTGAAAAAGACTATACATTTCAGAGTTTTTATTATAAAACCCTTTGTCTGTATCAAAGCACTGTTGGAACAGACTGTGTTACTATGCCTGCTAGGACTGTATTTGGACAATGTTGCACTACATGAGGTATTTCTCACCAGTACAATAACAAAAGGCACCTTAACCAAAAGGGCTAGAACAGCATTTTTAGTGCCACCCCTAGTTGGTCAAGGTTTCATCCTACACCAGACCATGTCCGAGCTACAAGAACAAGACTAAGCCCATCACAGCTTCCAGACTTGTCAAGTTGGTTTGAGATGGACTGGAGTGAACGGTGAAAGCACAGCAACCTACAAGTGCAAAAAGGTTCTGTAACAGTACTCGGAAGAACTTAGCAAATTATTTGATTTCCAGAATTCTTTGATGGTGTTTGGCTATTAGATCCACAAAAGGTGGCTTTTGATGAGCCAAAAATGTAGCCATGATTTCTTTATCTTCCAATTATTTTCTTTTTTTTCTTTTTCTATATATCTTTAAATATAATTTCAGACTTTGTTACTGGCCTTGTTAAACTGGTAAGCCAAATGCAACACAATTTTGTTTTGCTGTATGCTCTTTTTATGAGTGCATAACTGAATGACAGTAACGAAATCTTGAATGTTTTGAAACTTGAAAAGATCATTCTGGACGATCTAAAATCAGAACTCCACATTTCAGTAAACCAAGAGATGCTTTTGTATTTTTCACAGAAGCATGATATAGATACAGTATAATTGAACAAAAACATTATACTGTAACTTATGATATGCAAGGTTATCATTTTTAAAGGTGCTGCCAATGTCTTATGTATTTCTCCAATTTCCATTAAAAGTAATTAAATTAATACCACAAAAAAATAATAATTGAAAAACCAGAAGAGCAAAAAGATTTGTGTTAGATTACTGAGGTAAAGGTTAGGATTAGGTGGAGGTGTAGCAATAATTAGCTACAGCAATATTAAGTCAATGGAAAGTCCCTACAATGATAGGAAGATAACCGTGTGTATGTGTGTGCACGCACGTGTGCGTGTGTGTGTGTGTGTGCGCGTGTGCGTGTGCGTGTGCGTGTTACACAGATGTGCATTTTGCCCATGGAGTAATTGAGTCTTTAAAGGTGGTTAGGGAGATGGGAATGCAGCAGTGTAGCAGTGCAATGCACAGCTACACCTGTTAAGCACATACTGCACTGTGCCTCCATATATATTTATACTCACAGCCACAGGAGCAATGTGTTTAAACGTGCGTAGAGATGGCATTGTTTCCCACTAAAGCACGAACAGACTACTGTATTACTCTCTGGCACTGAGAACTATGGGTGTATGCACCACCTGAAGCTAGATAACATCTTAGTGTATTTTGGTGAGGTTGCCGTTCAGAGGTTGCGCGGGCCTTTATTACACCTGCGTGCCGCGTAAGCTGTTCTCTCTGCAAGCACATCGTCCTGTGCAGTTCACGCGTTTAATTGCCTTTTGTTTTAACTCTCTGATGTGAAGTGTCACAATTGCTTGCCAGCATACACTATAAAGAAGAAAGTTTGTGGACACCGCTTCTAACTGTTGAGCTCTGCTATTTCAGCAACACTCACTCACAACTTTATAATATAAAGCATACATTTCTGGATCTGGTATTTGGAGGTCGCCCAAAAATGATCTCAAATGGGGAGAGTTTAGTTATGGAGGATACTCGTTGCCTGGTCCAGTCCATGGGCCATTTTCGCAAAATAGGGAAAGTAGAAAGCTGGGTTTTGCATTGTGGGTAGAGCAGAAGGTCTTGTCATCACCATTTGATCATGCTTACCACATTCAAGAGTTATGTGCTTTGGAACCCATTGATTTCATTCCTCACCCTCCGAGAAGTCCGCATCCTTTTTTCCTTGATTGGACAGGTCCCATTCGCTGACAAATATAACACTTGTAGGTCGATTAGTCTCTCTGTTCTCTTGTTCCATGTCCTCTGTTTCTTTCATGCTTTGTTTTGTGGCTACCAGTACGGCACACTGGAGTTGATAATGCTCCTTCTCTCATTTCTCAGTTCTTTTTTTATTTCTCTGCCAGTCTCTTTTCAACATGCACTGCAAAAGCACAAACAGTAGGTGATCTGCCTGTATTTCGACACAGTCATCACGCACTTTCGTTTGTATCTCTGGTCTCAGTCCATTCAGGGATCGTTCTTTCAGATGACTCCCAGGCACTCATGTTTACTCATGGCTAGTGATTTGACTTATCCAGCCCTGACTGCTAAATGTGGAGTATCTCTCCAGGTAGTCTGCCACTGTTTGTCTGCATTGCGTCAGCTTGGACAGATTCGGTCAGACCAGGAAAGCCACAGTTGTTCTGTCTCTGAGTCGTTGGACCTCCCTTTGATATATTGTACATGATGTCAGGGTTCTGTGGCAGATCTCCTGTATGTTTGTCCATTCAAGCTTCATCCTTACTGCACATACTCTGGCCAACTCGTTCCGGGACGGTTTCCATCCCCTGACTAGTAAATTCATTTTCGTAACAAAGTTTTGCCCCCTCTCAGAGAGGTCGGGCAGCTCCTCAGCTACTTGTTTCATATCTTCTAGGATCCATGACCTGAAAACGAAGGCTGGTCCTTGGGGGCCCATTGCTTGAATGTTGGGTATCTGGAACTGGGCACTGGGAGGTTGGGAGGTGTCCGGTGCCGGAGCCGTTGGTGCAGGGGTTGCATGGTGGAGTTTGTTACTCTGTGAGGAGTTTCAGAGTCTTTTTCGTGTACTCTCCATACTCTTTTTTGAGTCTCCTCTTTTTCTCTTCTGCTTCAGATGCTCTTTGTCTTGTTGTGGCACCTTTAAGGTCAGGGTAATTTGGTGTGGGTTCTTTACCTTGTCCTTTCTTTGGTCGCTGTTTCTTTCAGTGGTGGAACATCTTCACCGTCTTCTTCCTTTTCCTCGTCATCTGACTGAGGTGAGGTGTTGTTACGGTGCCCTGAGGAGCAGGATCAGGCAGTGCTGATGGACGAGGAGGTTGAAGGATGAAATAGTCAAGGCACTCTTTCTGCAAATTAAGAAACTGGCCGACAGTTACTGCTTTCTTTTGCTTCTTATCATTATTTTGTTTCCTTTCCAATTTCTTTTGCGCAACTTCCATATGCATGGAAATTGGGTTGCCAAGGGAAATTGGGACATGTTTTGTCTATTTTATGGTCCTTACAATATTCTATGGCTTTATCATGCTTGTCTTGTTGTACTTGTAATTGAGTTTTTAAAGCTTTTAATACATCAACATTCAGACTTATTTCAGGAGGGAAATTACAATATTTTTCCCTCTATTTGAGCACAACTGTCTGGTTTGTGTCTTCAACCACTGAAATAAACTACAATAAGGTGGAATACTGCACTGCACAATAGGTGGTGGAAATTCAAAACCCTTCTTTTTTAAATTCTTCTGACCGATTGTTGCTCTAAGCGTCTCAAACAGACAGTTTCAAACACATAGTAAGAAACCTTTTCTTAAGAACACACAGTTCTTAATCTATACACATAGTATAGAGAAAGTGCCTAAAACCTCACCCAGCAATGTCCAGGTTCTCCACATCCACCTTCTTGCACAGGACCCAGATCCCAGCTGGTTTCGAAGACTGCCGCCCAGAAGTCACCTCTTCTCTGAAACTGTTTTTTCTGTGAGGTAGGTGAAACTGCAGCTTTCTTCTCAGGAACGATGTCCTCTCAATGACTGGGGTCTTGCCGACAACGGCAAATTGTGGTGGAAAAATTGCAACGTGGAAGAACTGAGTCGCACAGACAAGTGCTGGATAAAGTGATAGACAGTTTATTGTCTGCGCAGAGATCAACCCAATTACAAAGGTGTGTAAGCAGTTGTATATGAGGGGATGAGGAGGCTTTTACGCTCCTCACCTTTTATACTAGAAAAATAGATTCTTATTGTTTTAGACGTTGATTGTAATAACTTTTCTTGCAAAACATATAAACACTCTTTGTTCTCCCAAGAACAGTACGCCCTGTGGAGGCCATGACACTTATTCGCTCCCTTCCACAACCATGTTTTTGTTTCTGAGGCGCTTACCAAAGTTTGGAGGCAAATTCTTGATACTTTGTATTTTACACTGAAACTCAACATTTGTTCCCTTAACGCAATAATCAGCAAAAGACAAATTTGCACAAAGTTAAACTTGCCTAAAGCCTTGATGATAAAAAGCAATGAATGAAATAATGAACAGTAACAATTTCAGGACCTCCACAGATCAGGTACTATCATTCTCAGCACTGCAGTGACACTGATGTGCTGGTGGTGTGTTAGTGTGTGTTGCGCTGGTATGAGTCTGGAGTTTTAAACCACCTCAGTGTCACTGCTGGATTGAAAACCAAAATACAAACCCCAACCAAAAATATCCAGAGGATAGCTATGACAAACTGTGCAGCAACGGCTGAGCTACTGTCTCTGAGTTTACAGCCACAAGGTGACTGTCACTAATAAAGTGGACAATGAATGAACACTGTTTTAAAACTCCAGCAGCACTGCTATGCACGAACAACGAATAACAGGCTGAAATGAAATGCTTGTATTGTAATCATATAGCTAGTATATGAAATCTCAATACATGTTTTTCTCCAACAACATGATGGGAACTCATTTCAAAGGAATCTAGTTGCAGTCTTGCAATTCGCAAGCATGCAAAAATCCCCAGTCTTTGGAAAATCATAGTCTGTTACTAGTGTGCAACAAAAACTCTTTTCAGAATCTTAAGAAAGGCATCAGAGCTTGCTGTTTTTAGTCATACATTGTGATGAGTTTAGAGTTGGGCTTTATTGAGTAATAATTTATTGACCTGTATATTGCATGAAAGGTTGTGAAAGGTACAGCAGAGAGAAATGAGTATCAGACGTAAAGGTGATGACGGCAATGATTCAGTCTGTCGTCTGCCATCTGGATTTCTAAACACATTGTTATGAGAGTTTCCCTGACCAAAAAAAAGCATTTGATATTAATGTCTGTAGAACTTATCAGAGGAAATATGAAAGGTATAAGGTAAGTGGTGAGAGAGAGAGAGAGAGAGAGAGAGAGAGAGAGAGAGCCTGTACAGTTACTTTGCATGAAAGGGACAGGCCCTCTCCCTCTGTCACCCTCAAATACACACATGTGCCGCACGCGCACACGTCTAGAGTAACCCATCTAATCTCTCTCTGATCTCCCACACTTTAACAGTATCATCACGGAGTCAGATAGTGAAAGAGAGAGTGAGCCGTATTTATAATTTTAGAAAAAAAAAAGCTTCGCCCAGAGAAGTTCTCACATACGGTGAAGATGATGAGAGGTAGGAACTGGTGTTTTGTGTATATGTGCCTTTACGGGTGATGGTTTACTTCTGTGTGGGTGTGCGAGAGAAGCTTGTTTACATCACAACAAAATGTATTGCCGTCTCTTACTGTCGGCTTTACCAGATCTCTCTGGGTTGTAACATACTATAAGTGAAAAGTCATGTTGAATGTCTGAACAGTGCAATTTGTTCTATGTGTCACGCGTTTGTGATCAGTATCAAACTTACCTGACCTTGTGCCTTAGAAATATTGTAGTGTTGGATGCGCGCGACTAATGCCGCCATGTTATCTCTGAAAAATGTTAAGTCCATGTAGTAAAATTGAGTAGTAACATTTTTAAGATGCCTCGCAGAAGGCTAATTTAATATTGTCGCGTTGAAATTGCGTTGAATTTTGCACACCAAATGCAGAACTAAAGTCGTTGTCTTTGACGACGAAGTCTTAAAGTACCATGTGTGTAACATTGTAATGCATTTGTGTAGGATGATAGCAGCACAAACGCAACTTGCATGTATATTACTAAGAAAGCTTTAATCTTTGCAATGTAACCCAAAGTGATCTTGCTGCAAGTTTTTTTTCTTGAGCTCGTGTAGTCTTTAGAACATTTGCACTCAATAAGCTGTAAATCTTCAACATGTTTTGAGTGTTCCTGTGGGTGTGGGATCGAAGCTTCTCTTAGTCAACTGAACAAAAAGGGGATTTCAATTCTTTTCTGACACATACCTGTACATGAAAAATGCCACAACATAGTTCATGCCTGCCTTCATCCTCGCTTCAGAAACTCAGGAGTCACCCTATATGCTCTCTTTGAAATAAATGCTAAAATCTCAGACGTGTCCTTGGTGGAAAGTACCCTTGCCCTTACATAGTGGTAATGCAATGTATATGATTGAAGTGGAAAAGCTGTCCAAATGTCTTGGAGACGGACCGAGTACGATAGCTTTATTTGTTTGGTCAGCACATTACTGTTTAAAACTGCATTTAATATTGAATATTGATATTTTTGCCAATATACACTAAATCGAATTGCGGTAAGTAGATTAAATACATTAAATACATCTGATATATGTTGTATCCCAGTATCCCAGTATCATTAAGAGCTGGAATGATTGCGAAGTTGAACATTGTCGCTCTGCAGTTTTGGGAAATTCAACGTTAGTCCCTCACTTTTTAAATCCTGTCCCTGTCATACAGCGTAGCGATGTCGGTGTCATCCAGATGTATTACTATAGTCATTTTGTTACTATATTAATTAATTTATCATTTTTATTTATTTATTCTTTTAGCAATTCTGAGGTTCACCTCAGAAATGGCATCATCGTCACAGCCATACACATGAGAAAAAGAAATACGTTGATCATTTGTCTTTCAGGCTGAAGCGTCTTTGTTTTGGTGGTGTTGTTAGTAGCTTTTGCCGTATCTAGGCCCAAGGAGGCCTGCCCTCAATCCGATGACCTTTGTCTTGGCTGTTGTTGTCGGCTTGGTTTAAAGATGACATTTTCCCTTTATGCCCACACTTCACAAATGGCAAAATGATATTTAATTTAAAAGCAGTTAATTTACAGATGTACAGTCGTGGGGTATCAGTTCAGAAACGAATGATCCCTTACTCAGGCCTTGCAAACACTACTTCTATTTTTTAAATTAGTGTCAGTGTAGTTGAACAAGTTTGGAAACAGAGATATAATTAAATAAAAAGTAAATTCAATTAAATATAATTTCTTAAATTGCCATAGTTTCAATGCTCTAAACAACATACCAGAATGCTGACTGTAATTGTTTTCTAAAACAATTAAAGAATTGTTTTAAATGTTTTGGATGACATCTATGAGGTTTTAAAATGTTTAAACCTCAGCGAGTTGTTTTAGATATAGTAGATCTCTTTGGTATTGTTTTAACCTATTAAAACTAAGATTAACGTATTGCCCTGAACTGAATTTTAAAGTTTCTTTCTTTTTTTTTGGTCTTAAGTGGTTAAAAGAGGTAAATAATATTGTAATAAGTCGTCTTTAAGCGAATTTTGAGAACCTATAAACGCTTTAAAACATTACTTTCACACAATTTACGCAAACAAATTGTGTAGACTCGTATATGTTCTGCATTGAGCCAAGTGTAAAGATTTTATTAGTGTGTTATGATGTTGCCTTGTGAGAATAGGAAAAGATTTTTCTTTCAGTACCTCTCAGGAGTACAGGAGGACGAGCAAAGAGTTACTGAGGGAAATATTTTAACTACTTGCAGTACTAGGTGTGTATTGACATGTAATTAGGATCTGCAGAATGACACCATTGCACTGCACTAGATTCGTATTCGACACATTAGGAGCGCTCTGTCAGAGGGAACTTTACCAGCTGCAAAACTGCTTTGTTACTGTGGTCACCCGTTCAGTGCCAAATGGGTATGTGTGTTTATAACAGGGATGTGTGCACAGGTGTGCCTGCATATTGTAGTTTTATACAATTTCACATCACCAACTTTTCTTCAGAAATCATTTTTGCTATAAGAAACCAAACAAATGTTCTGTTGTATTATTCGTGTTATCTCAATCAAATAATTAAAATGTTTAACACATAACTAGCCTTTGTGATTAACCAGTGTTCATATTTTTAATGGAAAAAATGAAGAAATATTAACACCTAATTATGTTCAGCTGACTCAGTCCGGTATTTTCTCTGCTCTCCTGTAACAACACAAAGCTTTGCTTTTGAACACGCTCAAAACTGTATAAGGCACAAATGGTCCAGTAGGCCGATTAGTGAGATATTTGAATTGAGGATGTTGGTTTTTTTAAATTAGTTGCATTATTTGTTCGATAATTTATATTCCATCGTTTTGTTTGTACAACCCTGCACAATACTGTTGCCTATGTTAGTCTTGGAATTTTAAATACTTCGAAATAATGACGTTGTTGTTTTTAAAAACCCAAGATACTGTGCTTGATTTTGGATGAAGCAAAATTGGAAAACTCAGTCTTCTTGTCAGCATTGTTTTGAGCTCTATAGATGCTTAATATCAGTCAGTTAGATGACATATTTAGTTTTTCTCTTTTACCAGTACGGATATTACGATGAGTGTACTTGCAGACTTGCTAAACATTAGCTGTTATGTGGTGTAACTTGGTGTACGCAATTTCAATTTACTTTTTTTATTTAGCTGTTTGTGTCCTTGATCAGCCGACTTTTCATTATGGATTATTTTCTCATTTGGGTTTTGTGTGTGTGTGTGTGTTGTGATTAAGCAGATTAATGGGTGATTGATTGTAGTAGTTACCACACTCTCACTAAATTAATTCACTTTGTGTTGACATTTTTACTCTTGATTTGTTTTGATTTGATCAAGCAACCTTGTTTTCAGCTTCAGCATTTCTGTTACTAGAACCCTGATAATTAAAATGTTTAATACGCAAAATATGATGCAGTGTCTGAGAAACAGTAAAAACCTTCACCCCTCACTCTCTAAAGCAGGATCATTTGTTGTGTGATTTTTTCCATTTCTGTAGGAAACCACATCAATAAAGATTACACAGAAACACAGCGTATGTGGGATCATTCATCGTCTTTGCCACATTTTAATCACATCAGTTGGTGAATGATATCGGTACACTTTACATTAAATGCTTCCTGCTGATACCTCTTCAAATCAGCCTACACTCGTGTTCAGAAATCAACAATGTATGTTGGCTAGACTACAAGGAAAATATTCTGAGTCTAATGAGGCAAAGCTACTTCAGTCTGACCACACACATTTACAATGAATACTCTGCCATATAAGGATAACTGTGTAGAATTATTATTATTATTCTTGCTTTTTTATGTAAGCACTCAAGTGAATGGCTATCGCTTCAGCTTTGGTACAAATCGGATAATACAGGTTGCTGTTTCAAAAACAGACTTTTGAATAACAATAGTACAGCAAAACACATAGAACTCACTTTAACACTAACACTAACATTACCAGATTTTCACTGTCTCTCCTTGTACTATAACTTATTACTTAAATTATTCAGTCCATGTGATGATAAGAATAAAGGCTGAAAAGGTAAGTAAACCTTTGTGTTTGTTGGTAGTATAGCATTAATTAGCGCCACTGAATTGAGTGACGGTCTGGTCATTTATCACCTTTGTTGTCATTACATAATGTACTCGAACCACTGCTCATGGCCTCCTCCAAGTTAAAGGGGAAATCTTTTATAGGTTCTCCATTTCTAGACAGTTTGTCTTATTGTGGGTTTTATAAACCCTAATTTCTAATGACTCTGTATCCTTTCCAGTTTTAAGCATATATACATTTCTTCTAAGGTCTTATCTGTTGGCGTATCTACTTGCGACATGGCATACGCCAACAATTTTTTGAGAATCATACTGAGTGCATTTACATGCACGATCATAGTTGTACTGCAGTTATTTGATTATTCAAGTGGTCATGCAAACAGCATCCGAAAAAGAGAGCTGGATTTTCCTCCAGTAATCGGATTACTCATAGCATGTATACCAGTTACCAGGTTTCCTTACCTGACATGGTTTCCAGCTCCGCATATTCTAAAGGCTTGGCTTTATGAGGCCTCTTTTTTCCATTGGCTGTGAAGTTTTTTTCTTGTGGGATTTGGCAACCTAGGATTTAAACATGCCATAGAATTAAAGGCAGCGAAACGGCTGTTGAACATTTTGTGGAGACTCTGAAGCGCAGTACTGGGGAAAATGAAGAATTTGATTTTTAAATATTAAATTTTGAAGTTTAGGTCACACATTTCTGACATTATTGGTTAGTTACAAAGTAGAAATACGATTATTGGCTGAGTCATATAAACTCGGATGTTTCCGCATTATCTGTTTACTGAAGTGCATGCATACTTGTTTATCGGATTGCTGACAAAATCTGATTCGGATTATTACGTGCATGTAAACGCACTCACTGATTGGAATCTGTTTTATAGGAGTCCATGGAGAGGATGAGACTAGCTAGTCTCCACACCTTTTCCTTTTGTCGCATTAACCAAAAGGCCTGACTCTTGAAGAATCTGTTTTCCATACATGCTTTTACTAATATGAATCAGCTAGTTAGGTAACATTAAAAGTACAGTTGATTGTGCGTGATCAGTTTATGCAAAACAATTCATGAAATCCAGGTTATTCCATAGCTATCGTGGTCTTGCTATTGCAGATGTAAGCTATCAGAGCTTACATCAGAGTTACGGTTACAAAAGTGCGATCATATCACTGTTTTTGTAAATGAGCACAGAGATGCAATCGATCAATTGCAGTAAGACGTCCCTATTTCCGTGACAGTACTTTTAAAACATTAGAGGTTTTTTTTATAGATGTTTGGATTCCACCACGCCATTTTTCATTACTGACGAGATACGTAAAAGAATATCCGCTGCTACGAAGGCAGCTCTCCATGTGTACGATGCGAACAGATCTGCTCTGGAAGATTTTTGTATATTGTATTGGGTAAGATATTATGAAGGCATTCAGAAAATCTAGTCGCCTTCTTTATGAGGTGATGAGAAAATGCATTTACTCATCGCAAATAGTGCTTTTGCGCCAACACTGCATTACGAACGTTGGAGAACTGTCTATTAACGCGAGCCAATTTAGATCTCTCGCTTGATTTCCTATCTGATATAGCAAGCCTATCATCAGTTTCACTTGCGTGTTCTTCAGCTGGTGAGTCTACGTGTTCCTTCTTCTGCAAGTGGTTAGCGCTGAGAGATAGCATGACCGACAAAGACAAAACGGGCTGAGATAAGGAATGAGTGCAGAATAAGAGAAATGTGAAGGCTTTCTGTGTGTATCAGCATGTGGTTGAGGTGGATAGATGGAGGAGAGGTGGAAAGCAGAGAGCCTTTATCAGCATGTGGTTTCAGTCAGGAACAGCAAAATTAGAATGCTAGCTACGCTTTGTTTCAAAGGGTAGCTGTTGCTGTGGGTGCGTGTTTGGTGTTTGCTTGTACGTGGTTTATTATTAGTATTTGGAAGTCTGTTCATTTGCTTATTGAATATATCGAAGACCATTGAATAGGTCAGGCTTGGACGGTTTACCAGAAAACACCAATTGAGACGGCAGATTTCGAGGATCGGAAGAGCATTTAAATATTGTTACAGAATAGCAACTTTTTACAAGTGTCTACATCCTGTCAAAGAAACCCACACATTAACCTGTTTATGTGTGTGTGTGTCTGTGTGTGTGTGTGAGTGTGTGAGAGAGAGACAGAGAGAGTTATACTTGTGGGGAACATATGTCCCCTGCAGAATAGGCACAGTGGATATTTTCGACTATGTTTTCTCATGTCCCACAACTTTAGTTGCTTGTTTACAAAGACTTCAACTTTTATTTGAGAAAAACAAAAGAGACAAAAGTTTTTTCTTGTGGTCACTGAGGTTAACATTATGATTAGGTGTAAAATTAATGAGCTAGAGTAATCATTGTGTCAATGGAAAGTCCCCATTCAATTACGTCATACAACATACAAACAGAGATTTTGTGTGTGTGTGTGTGTGTGTGTGTGTGTGTACCTTGTCTTTTTGACATTTTGTCCTCACAATGATAGAAAAACCTGTCAATTTTGAATTCTTTAAATCCTTTAAGAAGAATTCTACAGTAATCATTGTATCAGTAGAATGTCCGCATAAAGTTAGGATATTGTGGTATATTTTGTGTGTGTGTGTGTGTACACCTCGTCTAGCTATTGTTGTGAGGACCTAATGTCCCTACAATGATAGGAAAACCTGTAATTTTGACTAGTGAGGACGATTTTTCTGCTTTAAACTGCTTTTTTTTTTTTAATGGAAACTTTTATTTGAAAAATCAAAAGACTTGTCTTAGGTTACCGAGGTTAAAGTTATGGTTAGGAGTAGGTGTAGCACTCATTAGCTTCAGTAGTCTTTCATTGTCATTCGTGTGTGTGTGTGTGTGTTTCTATCTTTGTGGGGAGAACATCTGAAATTGCAGGGACATTTTGCTGGTTCCCATGAGGCAATGCTTTTTGTTTACAGAAACTGCGACTATCATTGAAAAACCAAAAGAGTCCAAAACATTTGCTTTAGGTCACTGAGGTTAAGGTTAGGGTGTAAGGAGTTAGTGTTAAGGAGTAGCGTTAATTAGCTCCAATAATTTTACCTCAGTGGAAAGTCCCCATAAAGTTACGATTGCAACACTGTGTGCTCATGTGCGTACATATTTTTCCATCTTTGCCTGGAAGTAAGCAATAAAAAAAACCAATAAAATGTGTCCAGTAAAATCCGGCCACTGCTTTGGTTGTAACACCAAAATGTGCTACTTCTGCAGCCTTGACCTTACCTCAGCTTGCATCATGCTCCTAAAGAGATAAAGCACAGACAAGACGAGAGTACATTTATATAAAGCTCTAAATGGTAGTCTATGGCAGATGTTTCTGAATCATGTATATTTAGAGGGATAAGGCTTGGGTTGGAACAATTACTTTTCAGAGCATTCAAAAACTCTGACAAATCTCTGTGCTGCTTTCGGGATGAGAGGCATTTTTCTCTGAGATGTAAACTCCTTCTAAGGATCTTCGCTGGAACCATATTCAGAATGTGGTTTCATGTTTGTAGCAGGCTTTTAATACCAAAATTGTACTTGTTCTCATTCAGTCTGCATGTGAAACGCTGCACTTATAGTCAGCTCAAGCTTTTTGGGACCGAATAAAAGGTTGTTTAAAAAGTGTTTGCAGGTTGTTTTTTACCTCACGCTGGAAAATTACAGAAATATGTATTCTAGAATACACCTCATGTCAGGATACCAGCAGTGAGTGTTCTCTTGGAGAGTACAGAGCAAGGAATCTGGGAGCTAGTTTTTCTGTATAGTTTAGATCAGAAGACCGGGGGTGGCCATGATTAGAAGTCTTGTTTCGGTGGTCACTGATACATTTTTCGATCTTTCCCCGATGTAATATCCTACCATGATGATTCTTGGAAGAGCCAGTCAGAGTTTCAGTTAAAAACATCTACTACTGTACTACAGTATTACTGTACAGAGCCCATGATGTCATGAATAGAGTTCCAGTCTTGTAGCATTTGATGAACGCCAGCTGACTTGATTAGTGACTAGATAACACGGGTTTCTTTTAGCCTGAAGGTTGGTTCTTATTGTATGACTTGATGACCACAAACTGCAATTTTAGGCAAATTTCCAAGCGCGAGGGATATGTGCCCATATTGGCACAGCAGCATTTCATTAACCCACCAGAGCAGTGACCTTCTGGACAGGTCAAGCGTCACAAAGGCAGAATTGGCAGTGTCTGAGATTGAGGACCAATGGAGGAGGATCATTACCTGGTGCTACAGCAGTGATCCATGCCATGCCCTATGATGGACTGGTGCCCTGTTTTGAATAGGCTCTGGATCACCTGAACATCCATGACCAGGATAAGCAAGGATTAAACCAGGAGAGAAAGATTCACTCTTGTTATTATTGTGAAGCTAAACTAATTGACATGAATTAACTATAAACATTCAGTATTTTTTAAAAAGATTTCTCGTGACTTTGAAACAGAATGTTTGGCTTGTCAATGAGGATCTTTGGCAGGATAGGGGACACCTGCATGTTTCTATTATTTGTGATTCACAGTTTGAAAAGTTTGCTGTTTATAGAGGTGCAACATCAACGCCTATATGTTAGATATAAATCAGTAATTTGAATGTTATAAACAGTGCAATGTAAAATACTTAAAACAAAAAAAAAATAGCGTACATATTTTTTTAATAAATGCCCAAAGGCATGTATTTCTATGTATATATTCTTTCCATTTATTTTAGTATTTCAACAGGTTAAACTGTATCATCCTGAATTCAGGCCATTACCTATTTTCAGTTTCAATTTAGCATGAATTTTCCTGTGAAGTTAAACCTCCGACTAAACTGATCTCATAATTAACCACTTAACAAAATAAAAGTCGATGATACCTACTAAGAGGAGTTAAGTGAAAAGTGTAAGCAGGGGTTAAAACCATTTGGTATGTTTATGCATATATTCCCATTTCTAATTTGATTTCTTAGACTGTGTTTGGATGGCCTTTAGTTGTAGTACTGTAGTTGTAGTACTTTAGTTGGGATTGTGGTAGCCTAGCGGTTAAGGTACTGGACTATGGACCAAAAGGTCCAGGGTTCAAATCCCACCTCTGCCAAGCTGCCACTGTTGGCTCCTTGAGCAAGACCCTTCACCCACAATTGCTTGGATTGTAAGACTGTATCAAATTGTAAGTCGCTCTGGATAAGGGTGTCTGCTAAATGCTGTAAATGTAAATGTAAATGTAGTAGGTTATGCCAACAGTTAGCCAGAGCTTATTGTCGAACATCAGTGTCCAAATCATGTTTCAAAATCTAGCTTTAGTCGACAATTGGACCCAAAATTTTCAAACATGGATTCATCACTCGAATGGTAATACTCGTTTTCACTGATCTTCATTTCAGTCTTTGTGAGTTT
Organism: Ancistrus triradiatus; assembly: GCA_025084515.1. Taxonomy (NCBI): domain Eukaryota; kingdom Metazoa; phylum Chordata; class Actinopteri; order Siluriformes; family Loricariidae; genus Ancistrus; species Ancistrus triradiatus. The sequence continues at coordinate 376,967 of JAJAGP010000390.1, forward strand.
TAGCATATCTTAGCCAACACAGTGCAAAACATTTCAAAAAAAGCTGGTATGGGGCATTTTAGGTCTAGTAATGAGGTAAAAAAAAAACTAGGGGATTTCAAACAAGTTATGTTAACAGGTGATTGTGATCAGTGATTTGGTATAAGAGCAGTATCCACAAAAGGCTGAGTCTTAAAGGAGCAAAGATGAGCAGAGGATCTTCATTGTGTTAACAAATGTGTGAGAAAATTATTGAAGTGTTTAAAAACGATGTTACTCAAAGAAAGTTTTGAAGGGATTTGCATATTTCAATCCTAACCTTTTCTGATTTGGCTTGTTTTACATTGTCTTGTTGAAACATGCATGGACGTCCCTATATATTGAAGGCAGCTTATATTGCGCTAAAATCTCAGTGTACTTTTCTGCATTAATGCTGCCATTACAGAAGTGTAAGTGACCTTTGTCAAGGGCACTGACCCAAACCCATACCATGACAGAACCTGTTTTTTTGGACCTGTTGCTGATAATAGTCTGGATAGTCCTTTTCGAAGCACATGGTGTCCATTTCTTCCAAAAAAGATCTGGAATACTGCTTGGTCTGACCACAAAACACGTTTCCACTGTGTCATGGTCTATCCCAGAATCCTTCGAGCCCAGAGAAGTCGACGCCGCTTAACATACATGCTTAACATAGTTCTTTTTTGCACAGTAAAGCTTTAAGTGGCATTTGTGAATGTAACTCTGTATTGTAGTGCTTGACAAAGGTTTACCAAAGTGATCCCTTGCTCATGTGGTCGAATAAGCTATTGATGAATGACTCTTCTTGGTGCAGTGCCGTCTGAGGGATCGGAAATCACAAGTCTTCAGTTTAGATTCATGTCCATGCCCTTTATGGACGGAAATTCCTCCAGATTCCTTGAATCATTTAATGATATTATGCACTGTAGAGACAGATATGTAAATCCCTTCCAGTCTTTCTCTGAGGAATATCGTTTTTAAACCTTTCAAGAATTTTCTTGCACATTTGCTGATAAACTGTTTGAAATCACATAATTTTTTTTTTTATTCCTCTCATTACTAGCCTTGAATTGCTCTCTTCCACACTTTTTTTTGTAATATCTTGCGATCTTGAAATGCAGGAATGGATGTTTTATTAAATTAAATGAGGTTGATCAGAAAAAAAACATGAAATATCTCAGGATTCATACCGTCTGCATTGAAATAAAAAGAAATGTAATATTTCTGATTTGGGTTTTTTTTTTTGGACAGGAAGTCTGGACACCTTTAAATGGGGCTGAAATACAGAAGTGTTCTGTGAAATATCTGAACGAGCGAAAAAACAGAAAAAGAGATGCTACGGTCTCTGTGGCTTACCTAGTTGTTATTGCCAACCTCAAATTCAACAGGAAATTTGGCCATGTGACTCTGCGTTTTATCCCTTCAACACACACAAAATGACATGCTACCTCCCTTACCCTTGACAGTACAGTAGAATTGTGCTCTTATTGTTCACACGGCTATCTACAGTATTTCTAGACCGTACACAAGTATGCCTCAGACTCTGTAATGTCTTCCTCTATTTACCACACACGATTCTCAGACACACGGCATGTGATGCGGATGTGAAGAACTAGTTAGAGTTCCTCTCTGGGCCTGAAATCAGGGCAGACGTAAGAACTGACACACTGACATAAACACACACTGACACAGAAACTCCAAATGTGACAGGCCACACAAGTTAAACACATTGCAAGTGTTCTGCTCTTGTGGAATTATTACACACTGCATCCATATAAAGCTATATGAATTGTGATTATTCTAGCATTTGGTAGATGGCAGTGGCATAGGGTCAGCCTTGGTGTGACCACCCGAGCATCATGAAATACTCGATTGTGATTAGTTCTTTGAGGCTTTGAGATGGATTTGGGTTGCTGTTATTATATATATTGGAGGTCTGGCTGAAGCTTGTACCAATCGTATAATATTTTTAATGTCAAGTTCTCAAGAAAATGTACAAACAATAACTTTTTCCAAATAAATGGCCAGAGAATGATGCAAAACTATTTGAATAATATGCTGTCCACTCACCTTTACTTGGTTTATGCTGTTAATAGCTATATGGCCCAAGGTAGACACCCAAGGTAGGCATGGAATCGACATAGACAAACAGTGGCAGTAGGATGGGTTGTACTGAATACCTCTTTTGGGTGACTCTCAAAATGAAACTTTCATAGGTTTCTGCCTTCCCAACAAGTCAGCTCGTTGACTTTCTGCCCTGCTCTGAAATTCAATAAACAAATGGTTTGCCTCATCTTGCCAACACAGAGCCATGGGTTGAACTTCATTTACATTTACAGCATTTAGCAGACGCCCTTATCCAGAGCGACAATTGGTACAGTCTTACAATCCAAGCAATTGTGGGTTAAGGGCCTTGCTCAAGTACCCAACAGTGGCAGCTTGGCAGAGGTGGGATTTGAATCCTGGACCTTCTGGTCCAGAGTCCAGTACCTTACCCGCTAGGCTACCACAGTCCCCATTCATCAGGCACATTTGAGATGAATTAGAATGGTAACAGTGAGCCAGAGCTTATTGTCCGAATCACGTTTCAAAATCTGACTGAAAGCCAAAATATATATTGTTGACAATTGGACCCCAAAATTTCAAACTTGGATTCGTCACTCCATAATACGCTTTTCCTCTGATCTTCATTCCAATCTTTGTAAGCATATCACCCTGTTCCCCTTCTGAAGAAAAGTGGTTTATTGACTACTACCCTTCCAAAAAGACCATTCCTGGTCAAGCTTCTTTGGACTGTAGTAGGGTCAACTTGGCATCCCGACAAATCTGCCAGATGTTGCTATTGCTCAAGTGAAAGAGAAGGTCTAACAAAATACTTGCCTCTGTGGCCTGTAGGAACTGTGTTTTTTTAATACTGCACACAAATTTCTTTTATTTTCTGGTTGTAGTCTAACAAATGGTCTGAGAAGTAATCACTATACCCATACCCATACTGATTTTATTTAATATCAGTGTTGACCACCACATATTGATTTTGTTTTTTTAAGATGTATAAAATCATTTCACTGTAAAGCAGCATGGCATGGAGAACACTGATTCACTCAGTCTGTTTTCACACTGTACGTTCTCACTCTCTCTCACACACAAACATTTATGGAACTAGAAACTGTCTTTATGTGACAGCACATTGTATTTCCAGTTGCAAGCACTTACTTCAGTTTATGGCAGGGAACTGACTGAGAAGCACAAAGAAGCTGTGAGAAAGTAGTGCATTTAACTCCGGTGGGATTTTTTTTCCCTCTGCTTGTTTTTCTGGTGTGCTGTTGTGCAAAGACGTAGTATTTCTTACTCCACATAGTTCTCCCCCCACTGTGTGTCATCACAAATACAAATTCTCAAATTTATCCACAACTGTCCCGTGATCCACACACAGTTCTTGCACTGATGCAGCTCATGGAATTCACCTGAGTGGTAAGACCTTCTCATCAGCGTCATCTCCGTATTTAAGAACATTGTGTTCTGTGTGTCATTACAACTACTGTACAACAACAGCCAATGTATCTGGCAAGGTAATATATGGGTTAAATAGTAATTATATTATTCTTAATAATAAGGATAATAACCTAATCGGACCACGAACGTATATGAGAACAGAATTTCTGTGACATTTTTGAATGTCCACAAATGTTTGGGTATACCGTGAACTTCTATTTAAGTCCCATTCTATTCAGGGTTTTTTAATCCATCAAAATGGTTATTTGTAATAATGTTCAGAATGGAATTAATTTCCCTGGAATCATTTTACTATTACAAACATTGTTGATCAAGGAGAAGTCAGAGAAATGAGTGATGGCGAGTGAGAGGGGAATGAAGGTGTGATGGAGATAAGAAGGTTGTGGGGGGAGTCAAGGGGGTGGACATTCCTGGCAGCAAAAACACAGATAAAAGAGTTTCTTACTGGCAGACACATCCTTTGTGAGAGAGACAGAGAAAAGGAAGGAAAAAGCAAGAGACTGCATGAAAGAGGGATAGTCAGAGTGAAAGAGAAGTCAGTAAACCACTTAAAAAGACTCTGAGGTTGACACTCAAGATCCACCTCCTCAGTCTGTCGAATATTCCCCCACTCTCTCTCTCATACCCTTGTTGTATATCTCTATATTTTTCACAAGAGGTTTTGAAGTTTTTGGCGTTTTAAATGTTGAATGTTAAATGACTGAGAAAGGCCCGTGGTGCGCTCGGTCCCTTTAGCACAGCAAAACCTTTGATGGCCCTGGTGAGAAAGAGATGAAGAGCAAACTTGAATTTTCTATTTCAAAAGGTCAAAATAATATGGTTTTCAGATTGAGAATTTCACGTAGGGTTTTTGACCTTGCTGGTCCTGCTAATACCTCACCTATTATTCCACCTCAATTAAGTATTTAATTTGAGTTATTTGAAATGGATAAATGTAAATACTGGAGAATAAGAAAATAAATGAATGCATATCATACATTTCTGTTTGAAAATGTAGATAAAGAGAACCCAGACAAAATGTTATACTTTCCCATTTATTATTGAATAGATGGGAGAACAGATGGGAGAAACTTCCAGAAGGTCAACCATCACTCCACCAAATCTGTTCAATCTTTTCATCAGAATAGAGAATCTCCTTTAGGTGGTTTTTTCAACTTCAAATGGGCTTTTGTTTTTGTTTTTTTGTTTTTTTTTACTGAGGAGAGGCTTCAGTTTGGTCCCCTGCCATAAAGGCCAGTTTGGTGGAGTGCTGCAGTGATGGCTGACCTTCTGGACATTTCTCCCATTTGCACACAAGATCTTTGGAGCTCAGCCAGAGTGACTATTTGGTTCTTGGTCACCTCTCTCTCCAAGTCCCTTCTACCCCTATGACTTAGTTTGGTTGGGTGGCCAGCTTATGAACAGTCCTGGTCATTCCAAACGTTTTCCATTTAAGAATTATGGAGGCCTCTGTGCTCTTGGGAACTTTCAGTGCAGCAGATTTTTGGAGCCTTCTCCACATCTGTGCCACTACACAATCATGTCTCTGAGCTCTACAGGCAGTTCTTTTCTCTCATGGCTTGTTTTTTGCTCTGATACGCATTGTTAGCTGTGAGACCTTATATACACATATGTGTGTCTTTCCAAATCATGTCCAATCAACTGGATTTACCGCAGGTGCACTCCAGTCAACGTGTAGAAACATCTCAAAAATGATTAAGAGAAATGGGAGCCCCCAGAACTAAATTTCAAAACTCATAGCAAAGGGTCTGATTAGTTATGTCCATGCAACATTTTAGTTTTCACATTCTCGTTATGGGATATTGCGTGCAGAATGATGGGGAAAACTAGATTTTTTTTATTTAAGCACAAGATCTCAACATAACAGAATGTGAAAAAAGTGAAAGACCCTCCGTATGTATTGTATTAATCTAGGGAAAATGCATATCGGCATTACTTACTCAATTAGTCATTGTAGGTTATGGTGTCCTCAGCAGGTGGTTTTGGTGGCATGGCATGCTCAATCAACTGGAGGGAAGAATAGATTTCAGAACTTGACGTTGAAGGATAATGGTGATTATTTTAGTGATATTTTCCATCCTATCACAAGTTCCATGGGTGCAGGATGTGATAAAATTGCTTGTTTTAGAATTTGGAGTCGGAGAACATCTGATTTTACTTCTGTTTAGTTCATTGTATGCTGGCCCTCTGTTCTTCTCGCTATATGGTTTCTATTAATGCTCACTCATTATAGTGGTCAGAAACTGTTCATGTCCACATTGGCAACATTTGATGTGCTGTACACTTGGTTTGAACCCAACTGCTTTCCGCTCCATACTGCAGAGATGATTAAGCTGCATGTGAGTGCAGACCAGGGAAACAGAAGTTGTCTGGTCCGCGGAACATGGAAAGCCATTGTGGTCAAATGGCATAAAATACCCTACCAAATGCTGGTAGTCGAAAGTGTTCCCCTCTAGCAGGGGTTTCCAAACGTTTTCTGCAGAGCCCCTATTTTGTAGATATCATTTTTGAGGCCACCCAATTCTGACATCCACATATACGTCTTTTGCTCGACTGAACTTTAAGCATTGTTAGTCATACTAAATGGCAACTTCTTGTTGAACAAAACAAAATGAAGTGACAAATCACCTCTACAGTGGAATCATTACAAGTGACGTGCATTATGTATCTTACTTTTTTTTTTAAACTGCCTTACCTTCACACCCCCCTTAGGGAACCACTGCATTTTAGGCTTGATTAAAAAATATAAGCATCTTTTTCTGGCAAGACGTTGTTATCCCAAGTAGCATATCTGTTTCTGGACAAGTTTGATTATAGTAATTAAGCTTATATCATCACTTGTTATTTGTTTTGCTGTGGCATTTAAAGCACCATATAATGTCATTTCCGTTTCAAATTGCCATCAGCCAGTCAGCATTTATAGGGTACTGTGTTGCTGGTATTTCGCATGTCTGAAATACAGGTCACTGGCTCAAGTAATGCTTCTCAGGAAAAAACTACCATGAACCAAAAGTGACAGAGTGACAGAGCGGAAACTCTATTGAATTGAAGGGATAATTGCTAACGACTCTCTCTTCGTTTGTGTGTGCAGCTCAGATTGAAGTGATTCCCTGTAAGATCTGTGGAGATAAATCATCAGGCGTTCACTATGGAGTCATTACCTGTGAGGGCTGCAAGGTGAGTGCTGATTTAATTACTGACCTCTTACACCGAACATATGAAGCACATATGCATGTTTGCTCTCTTTCTTGTTTCAGGGGTTTTTTCGAAGGAGTCAGTCCTCCAGTGTGCAGTATTCTTGCTCTAGGCAGAGTAACTGCCCCATTGACCGCGCCAGCAGGAATCGCTGCCAGAGTTGCCGCCTTAAAAAATGTGTGGCCCAAGGAATGAGCCGAGATGGTAAGGGCGTAAAATCCATTTCAGTGTTGGGTGGGACAATAAACAGTAACATTTCACCAGAGAAATTCCTGAGGGGGACATCAAAGGTGGTAGCATAAGTACTATTGTATTAAATGTAGGCCTATAGATGTGGCTACAGGTTTCAGTCATAATAAGAATGACCTGTAGTTGGCGCGCTATATATGAGCATACTTTTCTTAAGCACAGTGAGCATGGCGTGACCTCATGTTAATTGAGAACAGTCATGAACATGGTTTCAGTATGAATTTGTGCTACTTAAATATGTTACTGGTTCAATTTTAGAGTCTACATTAGATTTACAAGAACATAGTTTGAGCTTTAAGTAGAGTTATAAATCAGAGGAAAAAGTTCAATTAATAACCAAACTAAATCAAACCAAAGCTGAGGTACCACTATATATTAAACTCCTCGATTTACGATAAATTCAACTTATGATGCATTTGTCTGCTGTATTGTACACTTGGCGCTGTATTGAAGTCTGGCTTGCAGGACAAAGGTAGTATAGCTGTTTGAATAACTGGACACTCTGCTCCTCAGCTGTCAAGTTTGGTCGCATGTCCAAGCGTCAAAGGGACTCTCTGTTTGCCGAGGTAGAGAGGCATCGGCAGCAGCAGCGGCTCCAATCCAATCAAGCTGAGCCAGAGTCGCTCCCAGCCTACAGACCCAGCAAAGAGCCCCGGGGCCGCCCACCTCCTTTAATCCAGCCCATGGCCCCAACTTTCTCGTATCCCCTTGGCCCAGACCTTGGCTGCCCAACAGAGGTACACCAGTACCATGGCAGTGGCACAGGTGATGCCCAGGCGGTAGCACTGGCCTACAGAACTGCCCAGAGGAGTGGAGAGTGCAGCAGCTTTTTAACAGCGAGAAGTGAGAGACACTCTCTGTACCCTTATATCCATTGCAGATTTGTTTTCCGTTTGTTTCTCACCTTCTCTCGCCTTCTCTTCTAGGCATTGACTCCAGAAGATCTACGCCCGAGTCCATCCTGAGCATTCCAGGAAATGAAATGGGATTACGCGTTTTAGATTCGGAGGGAATGTTCTGCCCCTACTCTACTTCCATGCACATAGGTAAAACAGAGCGATAAAGAGAATGTGGGACAGCATTATATATAGCTCTTCACTATACATCCCCATACAGTGGTGCTTGAAAGTTTGTGAACCCTTTAGAATTTTCTATATTTCTGCACAAATGTGATCTAAAACATGATCAGATTTTCACACAAGTCCTGAAAGTAGATAAAGAGAACCCTGTTAAACAAATGACACAAAAATATTATACTTGGTCATTTATTTATTGAGGAAAATGATCCAATATTACTTATTAGTGAGTGGCAAAGGTATGTGAACCTCTAGGATTAGCAGTTAATTTGAAGGTGAAATTAGAGTCAGGTGTTTTCAATCAATGGGATGACAATCAGGTGTGAGTGGGCACCCTGTTTTATTTAAAGAACAGGGATCTATCAAAGTCTGCTCTTCACTACACACGTTTGTGGAAGTGTATCATGGCACGAACAAAGGAGATTTCTGAGGAGCTCAGAAAAAGAGTTGTTGATGCTCCTCAGGCTGGAAAAGGTTACAAAACCATCTCTAAAGAGTTTGGACTCCACCAATTCACAGTCAGACAGATTGTGTACAAATGGAAGAAATTCAAGTCCATCGTTATCCTCCCCAGGAGTGGTCGACCAACAACGAATCACTCCAAGAGCCAAGCGTTTAATAGTTGGCGAGGTTAAAGACCCCAGGGTACTTCAGGCCCCACTGAAGGCCCTCTCTCACATTGGCTAATGTTAAATGTTCATGAGTCCACACCATCAGAAGAACCTGAACAACAATGGTGTGCGGTCAGGGTTGCAGGAGAAAGCCACTGCTCTCCAAAAAGACATTGCTGCTGCTTGTCTGTCAGGTTTGCTAAAGATCACGTGGACAAAGCCAGAGGCTTTGGAAGAATGTTTTTGTGGATGTGTTAGACTTTTGTTTAAAAGAAAAGTGTTATGTTTGCGAAAGGAAAACACTGCATTCCAGCATAAGAACCTTATCCTCTGTGAAACATGGTGGTGGTAGTATCATGGGGCTTTGGCCTGTTTTGCTGGCAATCTGGGCCATCATTGATGGAACAATGAATTATTTCCTGAATATATCGAGAATTTCTAAAGGAAAAAATGTCAGGACATCTGTCCATGAACTGAATCTCCAGAGGAGGGGTTGGTTCATGCAGCACGACAAACGCCCTAAGCACCCAGCCGTTCAACCAAAGAATGGTTAAGACGATAAAGTCAATGTTTTTGGATGGGGCCAAGTCAAAGTTCTGACCTTAATCCAATCAAAAATGTTGTGAATGAACCTGAAGTGAGCAGCTATGTGAGGAAACCCACCAACATCCCAGAGCTGACGTCGTTTCTGTAGGAGGAAATGGGGCTAAAATTCTCCAAGCCCGTGGTGCAGGACTGATCAAACAGCTACAGGAAACCTTTAGATGCGCAGTTTATTTGCTTGCACAGGGGTTCACACCAGATCTGAAAGCAAAGGTTCACATAATTTTGCCACTCACTAATATGTAATATTGGATCATTTTCCTCAATAAATAAATGACCAAGTATAATATTTTGGTCTCATTTGTATAACTGGGTTCTCTTGATCTACTTTTAGGACTTGTGTGAAAATCTGATGATGTTGTAGATCATATTTATGCAGGAATATAGAAAATTCTAAAGGGTTCACAAACTTTCAAGCACCACTGTAAATGCATAAATGATTTAGGTCAGGTGACCAAGTCTTTTCACGGGTTGTCTCAGACGTTTGGCCCAAACTGTATGTACAATGAATGGCAGAACTTAGACTGTGTCTCTTTTGGATGAAGCAATGTGAACTTGAGGATAAGTAATAAATTATTTGGCTGTGTGTGTGTGTGTGTGTGTGTGTGTGTGTGTGTGTGTGTGTGTGTGTGTGTGTGTGTGTGTGTGTGTGTGTATGACTGTCTGTGCAGAGGAGATGTGCGCGAGCATCGTACGCTCTCACAGGGAGACGAGTCAGTATCGTTTAGAGGAGCTGCTTGCTCTAAAATGGAAGCTGTTCAGCAGGGAGGAGATTCACGTCTACCAGAGCAAGGTGCTACACCACTACCACCGCATGCCACATACGCTATATAGACAAAAGTTTGTGGACACCACTTCTAATCAGCAGGTTGAACTCTGCTATATCAGCAGCACTCACCTGTAACACATTCATAATATAAAGCATACTTTTCTGTTTCTCCATGGACAAACAGTGCAGTAGAAGTGTTTGTACCGATACTCCAGTGACTCTCAATATGTTTCTGCCCTGCTGGCCTTAAACACTTTGATCGAGAATCTGGCTGGCTTGGACAGAACCTCGACCTCACGTCCATCAGACACCTTGAAAATGCACTGGAATGCCAAAAGGGAGCCAGGGCTTATTGTCTAACATCAGAAGCCAACCTCACAAGTCATGTTTCAAAATCTAGTGGAAAGCTCTTTCAGAAGAATAAAGGCTATGTGGGGGAAAGCTGCCTGCCGTGTTTTGGATGTACTTTTGCTTTTGTCTATATAGTGTGGGCCATGGAAATAAATCAAAGTGATTGAGTACAGTTTTGGAATTATTTAAAAACAAATGATTGCACCGATGAAACCTCTCTGATGAGGTATTTTCCAGTGCAAATCTGATGACTAGTTGTATTTACCCCCTCATTGTCTCTTTCTGTGTGTATTATAGTTCTAAACCTTCTGTTTTCATTGCTCTATGCAGTCTATGGATGAGATGTGGCAGCACTGCGCAGTCCGTCTGACAGACGCCGTTCAGTACGTCGTGGAATTTGCAAAGCGCATCCCAGGGTTCCGTCAGCTTGGTCAGAATGACCAGATTGCTCTGCTCAAAAGTGGTGAGACACCTTTAGCAGTTAAACACGACATACAATGCGATTCTGATTGGTAGGAAGAGATGCTCACACTTTCATATCTGTCTTTTCTCTCCGTCTCTCAATGTCGTTCTTTCTTTTCCGACTTCATTCTTTTGTTGGTTTCTTTTCCTGTTATCATTTTTTTCCATCCTCGTTCTCTTTTTTGTCTGTTTGTTTGCATGTCTCTCTTGATCAGGTTCGATGGAGGTTGTCCTGGTTCGTATGAGTCGCATGTTCAATACCGAGAACAGCACAGTTTTCTTTGACGGCAAGTTCGCCGGAACTGAGATTTTCAAGTCTCTGTCTCCTCGGTAACTAAATGACAAGGACTACAAATTTTAACATTTGAATTTGTTAGTGTGATGTACAGTGGGGCAAAAACGTAATTTAGTCACAGCCACTGATTGTGCAAAGTTCTCCTACTTTAGAAAGATGAGAGAGGTCTGTAATTTTCATCATAGCTACACTTCAACTATGAGAGACAAAATAGAAAAAAAAATTTGGAAATCACATTGTAGGATTTTTACAGAATTTAATTGTAAATCATGGTGGAAAATAAGTATTTGGTCACCCACAAACAAGCACGATTTCTGGCTCTCACAGACCTGTAACTTCTTTTTTAAGAAGCTCTTCTGTCCTTCACTCGTTACCTGTATTAATGGCACCTGTTTGACCTCGTTATCTGTATAAAAGACACCTGTCCACAGCCTCAAACAGTGGGAGCAATTGTAAAAAAATGTAAGACATACAAGACCATTGATAATCTCCCTCGATCTGGGGCTCCACGCAAGATCTCATCCCGTGGGGTCAAAATGATCATAAGAACGGTGAGCAAAAATCCCAGAACTACACGGAGGGATCTGATGAATGAGTAAAAAGGTACCATCAGTAACACACTACGCCGAGAGGGACTCAGATCCAGTGCCAGGCGTGTCCTCCTGCTTAAGCCAGTACATGTCCAGGTCCCTCTGAAGTTTGCCAGAGAGCATATGGATGATCCAGAAGAGGATTGGGAGAATATCATGTGGTCAGATGAACAAAGGTTATGTTACAAAGTATTGAGTTGAACTTTTGTTAATGACCAAATACTTATTTTCCACCATGATTTACAATTAAATTCTTTAAAAATCCTACAATGTGATTTCCTGGGTTTTGTCTCTCATGGTTGAAGTGTACCTATGATGAAAATTACAGACCTCTCTCATCTTTCTAAGTAGGAGAACTTGCACAACCAGTGGCTGACTAAATACTTTTTTGCCCCACTGTACACTATATAGGCAGACGTTTGTGGACACCCCTAATTATTAAGCATTTCTATTTCAGAAACACTCACTTGTAACACATTCATAATATAACATATACAAGCATAGACAAACAGTGGCAGTAGAATGGGTTGTACTGATACCCCAGTGACTCTCAGTATGATTCCATTATAGGTTTCCGCTTCTAACAAGTCAGTTCATCCACTTTCTGCCTTGCTGTGCTTAAAGTCCATACAGACCAACCTCACAATCATGTTCCAAAATCCCTTGGAAAGCCCTTTTAGAAGAAGCAGTAAAGACTGAGGCAAATTCCTTACTGATTATGAATATTATTTTCTTGGTGGCCACAAACTTTTGTCTATACATTCTGTGTTGCTCAGTCCGTCCAATGTTATTGCTTTTTACACTGGTCACTTCTGAATACTATTTCTTGTTGTATCTATTTCTGTGTTGCAGAATGCGGTGATTTTATTGCAGCCGTATTTGACTTTGCTCACGGTCTTTGTGCACTGAGGCTGACTGAGCAGCAGATGGCGTTGTTCAGTGCGCTTGTTCTCATAAATGCAGGTACAATACAATTCAATGGGGGGAAAAATAGGCCGAACCTAAAGTTGCAAAATATATAATGGTCTCAACAGCAAACAGTTGGACAGGAGAGTAGGATGAATTAAACAAATAGATTATGGGGATAATTCATTGTGGAGTGTGCTTTATATGTGATTTCCAAAAATGATTAAGCCTTTTGGGTGAACGTGAAGACATCTTTTTACAGAAAGAAGTCAGAGTAATTTCCATAAAATAATAATAATAATAATAATAATAATAATAATAATAAAACACTGCATAAAGTGAATGCAGAGGCTGTAGGCATGGATAAGAAGCCATTCAGAATACCACTTATTTTTGTTATTGTTATACAAATTGCGATTTGTCATAGCAGGTTAGTGTTTGGACAGCAAAGAGGAGGTTCAAATACCTTATATTTTATAGTGTGAATTTGAATCTCAAGAGTTTGGATATATATTTATGTGTGTGTCTGTATGTGTGTGAAGATCGGCCTTGTCTGGAGGACAGGGACAGAGTGCTGAGAGTGAGAAAAGAAGTGGAATTGGCCCTCGGTCACATCCTGCACAGAGACAATCAGGAAAATCTTGTACAAAAGGTGAGTGTGTGTAAGCGTTACCAGGTAGAAAAGACAAGAAGACAGGAAGCGCTTTATGTCTGTATTGTCCTGTCCAGTGGTTGACGTTGTGATTTTTCTGTGTGTGTGATTCTCAGCTGTATCAGAAGGTGGCGCTATTGAAGAATCTGTGTGCGCTGCATATTGAGAAGCTGCGCTGTTTCCGGCAGTTCTACCCACTGACTGTGCACTCGCTCTTCCCTGCTCTATACAAGGAGCTGTTTGTCTCAGACACTGATATACACACAATGGCTTCTCTCTGAACACACACACACACACACACACACTCAATCACACCTAGTAGATATACCAGTAGTTTCTCAGTATGTCTGAATTCGTACTTTCTGACAGAGATGAATATATTTTTGTAATTGTGATAGAAATCGAATATAGTTTCAAATGAAGTCAGTATTTTTGTGCAGATGCTATTTTCTTGTGTTAAGTATTAAGCGATCATATGTGTAATAGTCTTCTGCTTTAGTTCCTTTTATGTATATATATATATATATATATATATATAGATAGAAGAGCTGAAAATACACGAGTATGTTTTTTGCTGTTTAAGGTATTGAGGATTGTTCGCAAAGACCGGACCATAGCACTGAAGGTGAAATACTTGAATCCAGCATCCGGTTATAGAGAATAGCACAGAGCTGACAGCATCTGTTGTGACACATGCTGTTCACTGACCTACTTATAGGAGTGAATCGTATTTAAACAGAAGCCACTCTATCACAAACGTACACCGCACTAATATGAAGGATCGCTGTACAGTCACTGGTCACTGTATTAGGTACACCTGCTCGACTGCCCTTTGGCACAGATATCTAATCAGCCAATCACAAGGCAGCGACTAAATGCATTTAAGCATGTAGACATGGTCCAGACGACCTGCAGACGTTCAAACCAGTCATCAGAATGGGGAAGAAAGTTGATTTAAGTGACTTTGAACGTAGCATGGTTGTTGGTGCTGTTTAGAACCTGCTGAGCTACTGGGATTTACACATATAGGCATCTCTAGCATTTACACAGAATGGTCGGAGAAAGAGAAAATATCCAGTTGTCTGGGACAAAAAAGCCTCGTTGATGCCAGAGGTCAGAGGAGAATGATCAGACTGGTTCGAAAGGCAACAGTAACTCAAATAAGTGCTTGAGGTGCATCTCTGAACACGCAATAGGTCAAACCTTGAAGCAGATGGGCCACAACAGCAAAAGACCAGGCAGCTGTGGCTACAATTCACACAGCTCCACCAAAATTGGACAATAGAACACTGGAAAAACGTTGTCTGTTCAGATGAAGCTCGATTTCTGCTGCAGCATTTAGATGGTTGGGTCAGAATTTGGCGTAAACAACTTAAAAGCATGGATCCATCCTGCCTTGCGTGAAGTTCAGGCTGTTGGTGATGCCATGCTGTGGGTTATACTTTCTTGGCACACTTTGGGCCCATTAATAGCAATTGAGCATCGTTTAAACACCATACCCTACTTGAGTATTGTTGCTGACAAACCTGTGGCAACCGTGGTACTAGCAAGGTGTACCTCATGTGGCCAGTGAGTGTATGTTCTGTGTTGAAGTGTCTTTTATGGGACAGTATTTGAATCTGAAATTTGGCTTATATTTGTGTGACATTTACTATACTTGAAATTTTTGATGGTGTAATTAATTAATTAATCGGAATTTTTATTGACATTTACATTTACAGCATTTAGCAGACGCCCTTCTCCAGAGCGACTTCCAATTGGTACAGTCTTACAATCCAAGCAATTGTGGGTTAAGGGTCTTGCTCAAGGACCCAACAGTGGCAGCTTGGCGGAGGTGGGATTTGAACACTGGACCTTCTGGTCCATAGTCCAGTACCTTATCCACTAGGCTACCACAGTCCAATTTTAATGCTTTTTTGTGTGTTTTGAAAATACATTGCAAGATTGCAACTTTCTATCAGATGCAAAACTCAGAAATACAAATTAAGGCCAGAGGTTAAACATCCAAGCTTTGGAGAAAAATAAACTTCATGTGGCATGAATTGAGTGGCCTAAATTTGTATTTGAGTTTCGAATCCAATAGATTGAATTTATGGATCTGAATTTTTTAAATCTGAAAATCCTTGGTTGTAATCTTTGTATTTTGTCAACAGCAAATTTCATCACCTCACAAGTTCAAAACACACACACAAAAAAGTTTAAATTCAGATTTATGAATGACACCAACAAATATGTCACGTGTATTAAACGTCACATAAAACTAATTCAAGTACACAAATTTCCTAATTCAAATATACTCATTGACAAAAAAAATAAAGCACCCAGATAGAAATGTCGGATTGCTCCTAAACCCGGCATGCAGTTCTGTCTCAGGCGGATATGTAAATGATTACAGCTGTGGTCTGATTAGACAATGGGTCTTGCCACAAGAGGGTGTAAAAGTGCTTCCCTCTCTGCTCTATAAAAGCCTCTCAGATGCTACTTTTGGTTAGTGTACCTCTTGATCAGAGCTCGATGACTGTTAGACATGCCTCTATGACAAATTTGCCCACAGCTGGACCTGTAGATCCCTCACACTCAAAATTTGCTAAAACTGGCATCCCAGTTGGTCCCATAAACGTTCCATTGGCGATAAATCTGGTGACCGGGCAGGCCAAGGAAGTGTTGCAATATGGCAGAGACATTCCTGGGAAACCCTTGCTATGTGTGGGTGAGCATTATCATGCTGCTGAAAAATGCCAGTTGGAAGTCCTGCCAACACATGTAGCTGCAGGATGTCCTGGACATATCACTGAGCTGTTAGTGTCCCTTGTATCACTACTAGGGGTGACCGACTGTCTTATGCGATGGATTCGTTGCCGAAGACTATGCGATCCCAGTCCAGAGCAGCCCAGGTTTCTTGTACAACAAAACTGACCACACCTGTAATCATTGACATATCTGCCTGCAATGAGTGTCAGCTTTTAAGCTCCCTAATCTTTGGCGGTTATCTTTGAACTTACGAGTATACTTTACATCAAATTAGTACAGTCTAGAAGTTATAAAAAACTTAGTTAAATATATAAGACACATTTGTATTTCAGTTCAGGTTTGTGGTCTCTCGTTTATCTGTGCCTCAGCACCAGGTGTGAGCTTAGCAAGCACAGGGTGTACAACAACCGAGTCTAAGGACAGGCTGATCTCTAAATGGGACGTAAACATCTTCTGTTTTGCAGAAATTCAAAGAGTAAAAATCAGTCTGTTGTTCAGAGACAGTGCTGTCTGAGTTTACTTTCTCACATATTCAGATTCATAACCTTGATCCTCCCTAGAAGAGGCTGAAGACAACACGGAAGTCTCATAAGGGCTTCTGTCTCTAATCAGTAAAAAGGTACAGACTGTAGGAACAGAAAACATGATATTCTGGACGAGGTATAAACCATAAGCAGAGTGTATTTAACCCTTTCAGTCCTGTTGATATCAAATCGAGTCACGCTAGCCAATATTTGCTCACAAAAACCTGTTTAATGTGATTTCAATATTTTGATCGCAAAAACGCACTTGAAAATGTGTTTGTCTGCAGAAATTCGAAGTACTGAAATATTTTGAGCCTCTAAACAAACTTGTTGCACAGAAATTTACATGCATGTCATTTAGCAGACACTTAATACAATCTTACAACCCAAGGACCCAACAGCAGAAGCTTGGCAGAGGTGGGATTTGAACTTTAGACCTTCTGGTCCATAGTACCTTAAATGCTAGGCCACCACAGTTAGACATGAAAATAATAATTTTGCTACATGAAAATAAATTCAGCACTGAAAGGGTTAATTCTAACAGGTGCTATTCTGTCACAACTCTCATTAATTAATCAATGTATAGTACTGTGCAAAAGTCTTAGGCCACCATTAGATTTGATATGCCATTCATTATTTGATGGTATAATGACCATATATTTCTTTGTCAGCCTGTTTATTAGAATGTAACCAGGAAATATGGGACTTTGTATGCTGTATAAAAAAAAAGAAAAAACAACTGCTATAGGCTACAGTGACATGTATGTGACCTCCCCTTACACTTGAGCAATAACAGCTTCTTGGCTATTTCATCAGGATGCCAAGTTGACCCATATAAAGTCAGAAGGGTAACAGGATAACAAGAAGATAAGATGTTCTAAAGCTCACAAATTGGAATGAAGATGAGTGCAATGGAGTATTATGGGTCTAATCGTGGACAATATGTTATATTGCTATCTCATGGTGGCCTAAGACTTTTGCACTGTACAGTAATTCCACAGATTTCAGATCATTTTCAAAGTGAGGAATCTGTGTAGCTTTAAGATGGCCAATATGGTCATTTATACATTAATAATACTTCTGCAATAATGTCTGCACAAACTGCATTAAGCCAATAAAGTCTGGACCATGTACAAATAATCTCTTTGCATTTCCCTGATGTGTTTATACAGCAATCAGCCGAAACATTAAAGCCTAATGATGTCTAGGTAGGTGTTACGAATCAGATTAACATCCATCCATATGAATGCTAGGACCCAAGCTGCCACTGGTGGGTCTTGAGCGAAACCTTTAACCCACAATTGCTTGAATTGTAAGAATGTATCAGTTGTAAGTCGCTCTGGATAATGGCGTCTGCAAAATTATGCAAATGTCTTGAAATAGCATTAAATATTTCTGGGACCACAGCTTTGTACATTCAGATTAGACAGGACTGGATTCTTTGCTCTAATACATTGACGAACCTTTGGTGCCAACACCCTGTATTGGTTGGTTTGTCCCTGTCGCCGAGGTCTTCGACATTCAACACGCTGACTATGAGAACAGACTGTACACTTACGGACTTGTATATCACAGAGCTTAATGTGCTGGTGTAACGAGATAATCAACGTTACTCGTCATTCGTTCTGTGTGTGGTTTTAATGTTTTGGCTGCTGTTTGTAACTGCATGTATGTTGTTGGCCATTTATTTTGGATTTGTTTTCTTTGTACTGAATAGCCAAACGTACGTTTTCCAGCTGTTCTGTTCCAGGCTTGCAGTCATTATTAGAGCGCTGAATAATTTCATGCTACCTGTGAAATGGTTTAATAACCACTTTCAGGGGTGTAATTGTAGCTGAAGTTTATAGGCTGTAGTTTGCTCTGATCTTGTCGGTCATACTGTGTTTATACATAAACCGCGTAATAATAGCGCTGATAAGGATAAAAGTCGGACAGCGAAGAGCCTGTGGCGGATTTTCCAACATGAGCATTTACAATTGTTTTTGTTCACTCATAACAGTGTTTGATTAAAGCCGAGACATCCAAGTCATCTGTAATTTAACTTAATTGTGTACTGTAATTAGCTTTGATTTCCTATTGATGTTGATGTACTGTGTTATCATATGTGACTTTGGATGATGCTAGAAGTTTTGCTTTTGTGTCAGTTATCATTTTAACTTTAATTCCCAGCGATGTGATATATTAATGAAAAGTTAAATAAATATTTCGGAAAGAAAAAACGCTTGACAAAGCCTCACTTTGTCTGGATACTTATGACTGATCCTGTGCAATTCACATGAATGTTCAAGGGTGTGTTTCCCAATAATTAATCGTACTGATTTACAGACAACTTTGAGAATGATGTAGCTTTAAGAACACCAGTTTTGAAAGTGTTTCCCAAAAGCCTTCCTCGTCTCCAAAATTACAAACTTATTTTAAGTAGTTCTTTGCTAATTCTTTGCCTCTGCATCTACCCTGGAAAAGCACCTTTGGTCGAAAACTGAACCACCGATTTACATACATTTTCTTATAAACTATATATACTATAACATATAAACTAATAACTAGGAAGTATGCTCATTGACAAAAACAATATAGCACCCAGATGTCGCGAAACTCAACATGCCGTTTTGTCTCAGGCAGATATGTACAGTGGGGCAAAAAAGTATTTAGTCAGCCACTGATTGTGCAAGTTCTCCTACTTAGAAAGATGAGAGAGATCTGTAATTTTCATCATAGGTACACTTCAACTATGAGAGACAAAATGAGGAAAAAATCCAGGAAATCTACTATAGGATTTTTACAAGAATTTAATTGTACATTATGGTGGAAAATAAGTAATTGGTCAATACAAAGTTAAACTCATAATTTGTAAACATAACCTTTGTTAGCAATGACAAGAGGTCAAACATTTCCTGTAGGTCTTCACCAGGTTTGCACACACTGTAAGCTGGTATTTTGGCCCATTCCTCCATGCAGATCTCCTCTAGAGCAGTGATGTTTTGGGGCAAAACACGGACTTTCAACTCCCTCCACACATTTTCTATGGGGATGGAGTCATGGAGACTAGCTAGCCACTCCAGGACCTTGAAATGCTTTTTACGGAGCCACTCATCATCGTTGCCCGAGCGGTTGTGTTTGGGATTCATTATCATGCTGGAAGACCCAGCCACGTTCCATCTTTGCAATGCTCTCACTGATGGAAAGAGGTTTTGGCTTAAAATCGTCACACGATACATGGCCCCGTTCATTCTTCCCTTAACTTAACACGGATCAGGGTCGCCTGTCCCCTCTGCAATAAAAACAGCCCCAAGCATAATGTTTTTCCCACCCCCATGCTTCCCAGGAGGTATGGCACGAACACAGAATTCTTCTTCCTCCAAACACGGTGAGTTGAGTTTTTACCAAAAAGTTCTATTTTGGTGTCATCTGACCACATGATATTCTCCCAATCCTCTTCTGGATCATTCATATGCTGGTAAACTTCAGACAGGCCTGGACATGTACTGGCTTAAGCAGGGGGACAGGCCTGGCACTGCAGGATCTGAGTCCCTCTCGGCGTAGTGTGTTACTGATGGTAGCCTTGTTACTTTGGTCCCAGCTCTCTGCAGGTCATTCATCAGGTCCCTCCGTGTAGTTCTGGGATTTTTGTTCACCGTTCTCATGATCATTTTGACCCCACGGGATGAGATCTTTTGTGGTGCTCCAGATCAATGGAGATTATCAATGGTCTTGTATGTCTTACAATTGCTCCCACAGTTGATTTATTCACACCAACCCGCTTACCTATAGTAGATTCACTCTTCCCAGCCTGGTGCAGGTCTATAATTTTCTTCCTGGTGTCCTTCCACAGCTCTTTGGTCTTGGCCATGGTTGAGTTTGGAGTCTGACTGTTTGAGGCTGTGGACAGGTGTCTTTTATACAGATAACAAGGTCAAACAGGTGTCATTAATACAGGTAACGAGTGGAGGACAGAAGAGCTTGTTAAAGAAGAAGTTACAGGTCTGTGAGACCCAGAAATCGTGCTTGTTTGTGGGTGACCAAATACTTATTTTCTACCATAATTTACATTTAAATTCTTAAAAAATCCTACAATGTGATTTCCTGGATTTGTTTTGTCTCTCATAGTTGAAGTGTACCTATGATGAAAATTACAGACCTCTCTCATCTTTCTAAGTAGGAGAACTTGCACAATCAGTGGCTGACTAAATACTATTTTGCCCCACTGTAAATAATTACAGATTTTGTTCTAATTAGACAGTGGGTCTGGGCACAAGAGGGCATAAAATTGCTTCCCCTGATGCCTTGTAAAAAGGCTCTCAGAGGTCATTTTTGGGTAGTGTACCTATTGGTGAGAGATCATTGACTGCTGGACATGCCTCTATGATGCACTCTAAGATATTTTGCCCACGTGACCATCATTGAGAGGGGGGTGCATCATGGATTGAGAGAAGCAAGATAGACTAAACTCTCTGTACTAAACTGTAAACAGAACCAGCAAATCAAATTTGAAATGACAAAAACCTTCCCGGTTTTCCCTTAGACCGCAAGCATTTTTAACACACCGTGTCATAACTTATCTGTGTCAGGGAAAGTGTACGTCAGGAATATTTTGCATGACGAGCTTGAAACTGTTCCATGGTTAAACCACCATGACTAACAGAGGATAAATTATAGTCATGTGACCTTTTTTTGTCAACATATGAAATAACATGATGAGGCAGGAAATGTGGGCAGGACCACTGGTGCGCGTTTATGCCAGAAAATCACCATGTCAACTCAAGACTCGAAGCCTTTTCACATGCAACAACACACTGTGGCTTATAGATTTCCAGCAAATGCCTGATAGGGTTATATAAATAAAGGGAAATGACCCGTCGTGACTCACAGTCAGCTATTTGACTAGAATGGGCGCCAGCATAAAATCACAGAAGCATTTCTATCTGGCTTAGCAGCCAAAAGTATGGGGACGCCTCATTTAATGAGTGAGTTCAGATATTTCAGACAACCTAACACTGTAGCTATATGGCCATTGTTGTATAAAGTGAACGCTGAGTGTTTATTTACACTTTACAACTACAGCTCTAACAGCCAACAATTTTATAATGACTCACTGAAATATTGGTATTCACTTTTTAGTACAACCCGTTCTGCTGCCAGTGTTTAACTGCGGCTATTTCTAATCATTGCATAATCCAGTGTTTCCCAACCTTTTTGTGCCACGGCACATATCTCACATTAGGCACACCACCAAACAAAAATGTCACAAAAAGTATATTTATTGAAATATAATAAAAATCTAGTCTCAATTTACTCAGTTTACTCAGTGTGAAACTTGGGCCTGTTTAGTTGAACACAAAGCTGATATCTTACTGCCCTCTAGTGGAAGAGAATGTATTTGTTCTGCCTGTCACTACACGCCACTCGCTTAGAGAACCAGTCAGGTGAAATTGGATAATCTTCCACAGTGGTTGGGAAAGACTGGTATAATCTACTGCTTTAGGATGCAAAACCAATTATTGAAGCTTCATGTAAACAGTTCAGAGGCACTCTGGAACACACCTCAGCATTTGCCAAGCCCATTGACCCGAGATGGTATGTGAAAATCCCAGTAGATCAGCAGTGGTCATCTACTGTAGCACCAACAACCATGCCATGGTTAAAATCAATTAAATCACCTTTCTGTCCATTCTGATGCTCGGTTTGAACTTCTGCAGGTCATCTTGACCATGTCCGCATGGCTAAATGGGTTGCTGCCATGTGATTGGCTGATTAGATATTTGCGTTGAGCGACTGAACAGGTGTTTAATAACTCAAAATTCATTGTTCCATCCATGGTGGCAATCCTTCCTGGCCCTGGTGCAACAAAACAGGCCAGAACCTTGATATTACCACCACCATATTTCATAGATGGCATACGTTCTATGTGATGGGCATTAATGTTCATTTTGGAGAGTAGTTGCTTTCTCCTTGCAACCCTGCCATGCACACCATTGTTGTTCAGTGTTCTTCTGATTCTGAACTCTAACACTTAACATTAGTCAATGTGAGCGAGGCCTTCAGTTGCTTAGAAGTTACCGTGGGTTTCTTTGCATTCTCTCAGACTACTACATACCTTGCTCTGAGTGATCTTCGTTGTTAGGAGTAACAACTCTTTTGAATTTCTTTAAATTGTACACAATTTATCTGACTGTAGACGTGCCACCTCTCATCCAAAAGACTACTTAAGTTTTCAACACTGATGGGGAGTCCTAGCTGTTTAACCTCCAGTGGAGTTGTCACCTTGATGGTGGTCCTGAGAGTCATTGACCTATGCTGTCAACATGTGAGAGGTGAAACGTCACCAAGAACCAAAAAAGAAGTTCTTCAACTCGACTGTTGAATCGTTTTGTTTCATTGAAGAAGTAGTTTCCAGAAAGATGTACATCTTTAATCAAGAAGGAGTTGTTGGAATATGTGTGACAGTAATGATGATGTATATAAATGATTACAAGAGCGAAAGGATACGTTTATTTGGGAAAACTGTACAATAGAAAGGAGGCACTAGTACCCTGTTAGACCACCTCTAGCCTGGAAGCTGAGATACAGTTGGGCATTGGAGGCATACGGGTTCCGTATGGTATCCTGCGACACATTTGCCAACAGATGTTGCCTGGGCCTGTAGATCCCGCACACTTGTAGGTGCTGAATCTGGCGTCACAGCTCTTCCAAAAAATGTTTGATTGCTGACGAATCTGGCAAACGGGCAGGCCAAGGAAGTTTTGCAATCTGGCAGAGACACTCCTTGGAAACCCGTGCTGTGTGTGGGTGAGCATTGTCCTGCTGAAAAATGGCAGTTGAAAGCCTTGCCATGAGAGGAAACGCGTCGTCTCAGGATGTCCTGCACATATCACTGAGTTGTTAGTGTCCCTCGCATCACTACTAAGGGCAACCGACTGTCGTATGCAATGGCTCCCAAGATCATCAGACCAGACCAGGTTCGCAGACCAGGTTTCTCATTCCTAACACCAATGCAAACGAAGGCAGCAAGTTGACATTTCTATCTGGGTGCACTATTTTTTGGCAGTTAGTGTATGTTTGCTAAGCTTGGTGTGGAAGAAATGGATTTACCAACAGAGAGCCCAGACACTTTTGGATTCATTGTAAACTTTGGTCACGACCTGTTTATTTTTTCTCTAAACATCCCTAAATGATGGTGAGAAAGTGTGGTGCATGCTGGAACATAACAATGGTTGTTCCTAGTCAGTGTTTTCCTTTCAGTCTGGGTGCAGCAAGATGGTGCTTAAGTATGTTGTTCTTTATTATTGAGTTGCTAAGTGTTGAGAAATCACTTTTCCACACGAGAGTGGAATTTTCCTTGGCACGTACCTAACTCCAGGTCTCATGTTCTGACGTAGCTCGAGGACAGTCTGTAAAAACAAACTATTAGTATGCACAATTGTTGCTGATACATTTCTTACTTAAGTGGGAGTTGTAGAACACAAGCGAGCTCCTCTAATGCCGCTGTGAGTCATCGTGAAAAAACTGACCTTAAACTCTAGCCTACAGCACACGCGCGCGCACAAACACGCGCACACACGCACGCCCGCACACCGTCGTTTCCTGAATTTAAGGAGCTCTGGGGTTCACCCTCCTTTAGTTAGTTGTTTGGTCTCTCTGAAAGAAGCACTGAAGTGGATCACTATCAAAGATGGAAGCGTTCAGGGCTCATCTGTTGTTGTTCCTCTTGCTGCTGGTGAGGGCACGGGAAGGTATGTGCGCTCTTTAGTAACAGTTAATGTTTTGACACAGAATTGGTTTCCTCTTGCTCAGAGGGATAATGCAATCCAGCAGTTTGAAAAGCAGCAAAGAACAGCATATGTTGGTTTTGGGATACTGACTTTACCAGCAAGACCATGCGAGATGTCCAGTCTGACCAGTGCACAGGGAAGGCAGCACTAAAGCCTTGCAGCTGCATGAACTGGAGCATGTTAGGCAATACATTGTTAGGTAATTATGTAACTGGAGTCAAAGTGGTGCTTTTTTGCGTGTTTGTTCATGCAAAAAAAAAATTGTAGTTACAGTCTGTTTGTGAAGATTTCTCTGACGATAAATGGACATTTTATCAGTGTTTGCTCACTAGGACACTCCATGAAGACGTTCATTTGTTCTTCATTTAAACAATATGCAGAGATGGAGGTAGTATAACTAAATACATAAAACTGAATAATGTCTTTAGACATTAAAATCAACACTTACAGAAGATAATGACTCTCAAATAGCTGTCTGTTGTAGTGACCGGCATTTGTGAAAGTTTTATTGGAAATGCATTTTTCTTGTGACCAAAAAGAGAGAGTAGTTCCTCAGGGGAAAATGCCTTGTTGATGCCAGCGGTCTGTCTGAGGAGAATGCCCAGACTGGTTTGGGCTGATAGAAAGACAACAGTAACTCAAATAACCACGTGTTACAACCAAGGTATGCAGAAGAGCATCAAAACTTCAAGCAGATGGGCTACTGCAACAGAAGACCACACCAGATGGCATTCCTGCCAGCTAAACCAGGCAACTGAGGCTACAGTTCGCACATGGCACGTTATTCTGCTGGAAGTATAACAACACGCCTTGTCGCAACGCTCAAATCATCTCAAACTTGAACTCAATTCTTGAACATGACAGTGTGCTCAAATGACCTCAGAGTCACCAGATCTCAGTGCAATAGAGCACCTTTGGGATGTGGTGGAATGGGAGATTGGCGTCATGGATGTGCAACCGACAAATCTGCAGCAACTGCATGATGGTAACGTCAATATGGAGCAAAAGCTCTGAGGAATGTTTCCAGCACGTTGTTGAATCTATAACAAGAAGAATTAAAGCAGGTCTGAAGGCAAAAGTGGGTTCAAGTCAGTACTTGCAAAGTGCATCTTCTAATAAATGTCTTGATGCATACTCAGTAATCCAGGTGAGAAAATCCCTGGATTTAATAAAGTGGTGAGTGATTGTCTGGTCAGATCCTTAGGGTCACAGCTAATTACTGAAAACTCCCCAAAACTCAATGTGAGGACCATAATTTCTATTACACTGCTATTAAGTGCTGCAAGTACTAGTGTTATAGACGAGACCAAGACCGTAACGTGTTCATTGACTGGATACTGAAAGAGAAGAGCAGTAACTTGTTTTTCTCTGTTAGCCGAACTGACAGCAGAATTGATTTAATCATGTAGCGAAAGGACTGATTTATTTTGTTTGAATTGATTGTTGCATTGACAGCGTTTAGCAGACGCCCTTATCCAGAGCGACTTACAATTGGTACAGTCTTACAGTCCAAGCAATTGTGGGTTAGGGGTCTTGCTCAAGGACCCAACAGTGGCAGCTTGGCAGAGGTGGGATTCGAACCCTGGACCTTCTGGTCCATAGTCTGGTCCATAGTCCTTACCCGCTAGGCTACCATTCGTTCATTAACCCTAGAAAAGTTCAGTTTATAATTAACGCTACCTCAGATGTTAATTAACGTTACCGAGACCCGGCTGCTCTCGACAACAATTTCCGTTTCCACCTTGTCCTGAAATCGAGACCGGTACTACAACACTAGCAAATACACGTTCTGTTTTGCCCCATTAAAGAAGCCTATGCGTCAACAATGGTAATTACATTCTAAACAATACCGGGTGTAATATCAGGGTAAAAGTTTACCATAACCCAATTAAAATGGCTTAACCCAACACTGAGTTCACTAATTCACTGTAGGTGTGATGATTCAGCCTTAATAAGCGTTAACATGACAGTTGAGTTTGAGTAAATTACACTGTAGGTCTTCATTCAACAATGAGCTAATCCAAGACTGTAGGTGTTAGTACATAAAGTGCAGCTTGCTACACTAACAAACTATGTTTACACATGATCATGTTTACTGAATTTTAGGCTGACTGGACTTTTCCTGGGGAACATATTTCCCTCGTTGAATCATATACGATATGAATACTGTATTCATTCAGCCAGGGGGTGAGAACCTATGCAGAGTGAAGGAGGTCAACTATCTTGGGATTTTGTTCACGAGTGATGGGAGGAGGGATTGTGAGATCGACTGTAGGTCAGGTGCGGCGTAATGTACTTTCTGTACCAGACCATAGTGGTGAAAATGGAGCTGAGTAATGAAGCAGAGCTCTCAATTTACAGGTCGATCTATGTCCCCTCCCTCACTTTTGCATTTACATTTACAGCATTTAGCAGACGCCTTGTCCAGGGCGACTTGATGCATTCTTACAATCCAAGCAGTTGTGGATTAAGGGCCTTGCTCAAGGACCCAACAGTGGAAGCTTGGCAGAGGTGGGATTTGAACCCTGGACCTTCTGGTCCATAGTCCAGTGAACCATACCTTAACCGCTAGGCTACCACTTTTG
Source organism: Ancistrus triradiatus (assembly GCA_025084515.1). Taxonomy (NCBI): domain Eukaryota; kingdom Metazoa; phylum Chordata; class Actinopteri; order Siluriformes; family Loricariidae; genus Ancistrus; species Ancistrus triradiatus. The sequence continues at coordinate 403,865 of JAJAGP010000390.1, forward strand.
GTCACTTTGGGTAATGACAAGGTTATGGTTACAAGCAGCCATAATGAGCTTACTTCCTCGGGTCGCTGGGCATACTGTCCGTGATCGGGTGAGGATCTTGGATCTGGGAGGAGCTTGGGGTAGAACCACTGCTTCTTGGCGTTGAGAGGAGCCAGTTGAGGTGGTTTGGGTAACAGGTGGTTTGCCTCCTGGACGCCTCTCACTGGAGGTATTCAAGGCACAGCAAACTTGGAGGAGGCCCCAGGGTAGGTCTAGGAACATGCTGGAAGGATTGCAGTGGAACTCCGGAATTCGAACATAATTGGTTCCAGAAGGCTGGAATCAAATTTCCGCATGAGAAGTAATGTAAATACGATTCATCTGTTTTTGAAGCCTTTATTCGTATGCAATTAATGATTAAAAGTGTGAATAAAGCAATGTAATACAATAATAATAATCCCAAAAAACATGAAATAAGTGAAAATAAAGTGAAACCTTTATAGCCTCTGAGGTCAACGCAGTTTTGGCACGTCTTATCACTGGGACAGCGGCGCTGAGACTGAGGTGGTGTCTGAAATCACACTCCTAGACTGATATACATAGTATATTAGTTTCATTATAAAACAATATAATATACATTATTTGCCTGTGATCACGCTTTAGTTCTTCTTCTTTTGGTTTTATGGTGATTGCCATACCATATGGGTGGATTATCGGCACTGACTGGACTGAATTACATGCATCATGTTTGGAAGATTGCACCACTGAGTGTTTCATTGAGGGTGCCCATGTTTTGAAGTCGGAAGGTTTGTTTGAATTTGGGGGCAAAAAAAATTCAAACGTGAAAAGGCGTTTGAATTCTGAGTTTCCACTATATATCTCCCAGGTGGCCTGGTAGCAGTTGGGGATCCTTCATGAGGGGCTGTTAGAAATTGCAGGGGTCAGAAATGCCTGGGCTTCTTTGCTTGATGCTGTACTCAAGTATGCCTGTTTTAGCCTAACACCTGCTGGGTTTTACTTTTTCAGATTCTTCTACAGGCCAAAGAGAAGCTGTTGTCAACCCATTCGAAGGTCTGTTAAGTTGCAATTGAATATAGAAGTTCTGACTGCATTCCTGTTCACCATGTTGGCACATACTGTTGTTTTCAAACTCTGATTTGGGACAGACTGGGTGTGTTTGCAGAACAGGCAATAGCAACATGAGGTCCAATTCTGTTGTAATTCTAAGAGTCACTGAGTGATTTGGATTACTGAGAACGTATATTGTAGATTGTGTATATGTGATTGTGTCTTATACCATACTTAGTAAAGGGATTCATATTTAAAATGTGATGCACTTTATCCAATTAAATCAGATTAATTACACTCCTCATAACAAAACGTGCAGTTGCTCAGTGGTCTTTAAGCACTGACGAGATCCTCGATATGCTCGGAAAAGAAAACAGCATTTATCATGATACGATAAAATAATCGTCATATTGCCCACCCCTAGTCTGTATCGCTTATTCCAGATATCTTTGAGATTATGGATCTGACGTTGTTGAGACGTATATTGTGTGTCGATATAAATGTTGGAACTTGTCTTTTCCTTATCTTAGATTCTTCACATGCTTTCCAGCGGCCAGTAGGTAAAACAAAGCAGATATATATTCATTTATCCATTTGTTGGTGCTTTCCTGAGTTAAAGTTGGTTTAATTGAATGATTGTTAGTAGCTACTCAAACAGTTTCCAGCATAAGCCTGTACCGTGCATTTCAGATTTCTCCGAGATTATGGATCAGATATTGCTGGGCGATATTCATCCTCTCCCTGGGAAACAGACAGGTGGGCTATGGTGAAGGGGTGAACATTTTAATTATATGTTTGCTGATTTTTCCTCCTATTTTTCCATTTCTTTTATTTAATAATACATCCATCCTTCTCCGTCTCTCTTCATGACCATGTCTTTCAGGTCCTCCTGTGGTTGGTTCCCGGCCTGCGCCCCCTTCCATTCCTTTCCCACTTGCCCGTCCAACTCTCAGTAACATCTATGCCGTCTGCCACTATAGTAACCGTCGTCCCCGGTATCCGAAGGAGACTCTGCCACGCAATGGCTATGGTTACTTGCATCGCCAGGCCAGTTCAGTTAATAAGCTGGAGTCCTGGTTCACCACGTGCTGCAGTGATGGCATCCAAGATGATCTGACTCTGTGCTGTGCACAACAAGCGGTGAGAGCACATGCTGACTATCTGCATTTTAACTGTTACAATTTCCCGGAAAGTTGAATCAGTTCATTTGGGCACAAGATTTTCATGGGAAAAAGGGTTTGTTGCTTCTTCAGTCTCAGCTAGTTAGATACCTACCCAATCGTGTAAAGAGCACCAGACTCGGAACGTTTCCAACTAACTGACTTTGAACAAGTCACTTAGATAAAATGGGGCAAAAAAGTATTTAGTCAGCCACTGATTGTGCAAGTTCTCCTACTTAGAAAGATGAGAGAGGTCTGTAATTTTCATCATAGGTACACTTCAACTATGAGAGACAACATGAGAAAAAAATCCAGGAAATCACATTATAGGTGGAAAATAAGGATTTGGTTAATCACAAGTTCAACTCAATACTTTGTAACATAACTTTGTTGGCAATGACAGAGGTCAAACATTTCCTGTAAGTCTTCACCAGGTTGGCACACACTGTAGCTGGTATTTTGACCCATTCCTGCATGCAGATCTCCTCTAGAGCAGTGATGTTTTGGGGCTGTCGCTGGGCAACACGGACCTCCTACTTACTCCACAAATTTTCTATGGGGCTGAGGTCTGGAGACTGGCTAGGCCACTCCAGGAGCTTGAAATGCTTTTTACGGAGCCACTCCTTCGTTACTGGAGCGGTGTGTTTGGGATCATTGTCATGCTGGAAGCCCTAGCCACGTTCCATCTTCAATGCTCTCACTGATGGGAGGAGGTTTTGGCTTAAAATCTCACAATACATGGCCCCGTTCATTCTTCCCTTAACACGGATCAGTCATCCTGTCCCCTTTGCAGAAAAACAGCCCCAAAGCATGATGTTCGCTAACTTAAAAAACACCGGTGATCAGTTAATCCTGTCCCCATTTGCAGAAAAAAAGCCCACAAAGAATGATGTTTCCACCACACATGTTTCACAAGTAGGGTATGGGTTCTTGGGAGCAACTAGGCATTTCTTCTATCCAAACACGATGAGTTGAGTTTTTACCAAAACAGGGAAGAACGGGGGGGGAAGAAATACCCGGCGAAAAGGGGGGAAGGGTCGCCCAGGCAAACAAGCACAACACGGTCATCCAGTAAAAATGATGAGAGTGAGAGTCCCCGTATGAGGAAGTGCAAGGACCCATAGGTGGGAAGGTCGCAGAGGGGGAAGGGTTCAGATAGGAGGTAATTCATCAGGTCCAGTCGTTTGGAGTTTCTGGGGATTTTGCTCACCGTCCTCATGGATCATTTTGACCCCATGGGATGAGGATTCTTGCGTGGAAGCCCCAGATCGGAGGGAAATTATCAATGGTATTGTATGTTCTTACAGTTGCTTTTTTCCCAAAGTTGCTGAGGGTTGTATGTCTTACAGTTGCTCCCACAGTTGATTTATTCACACCAACCTGCTTGCCTATTGTAGCTTCACTCTTCCCAGCCTGGTGCAGGTCTACAATTTTCTTTCTGTTGGCCATGGTTGAGTTTGGAGTCTGACTGTTAGAGGCTGTGGACAGGTGTCTTTTATACAGATAACGAAGTCAAACATTTGCCATTAATACAGGTAATGAGTGGAGGACAGAAGAGCTTCTTAAAGAAGAACTTACATGTTTGTGATAGCCAGAAATCTTGCATGTTTGTGGGTGACCAAATACTTATTTTCCTCATGTGCAAGCCTGGTGAAGACCATAGTTGAAGTGTGCCTATGATGAAAATTACAGACCTCTCTCATCTTTCTAAGTAGGAGAACTTGCACAATCAGTGGCTGACTGAATACTTTTTTGCCCCACTGTAAGTGACGAAAGGTTTCTCCCACAAATCAGATGAACTGATTCAGCTTTCTGGGATTTACTGACTTGGGTTACTGAGCATACATCAAGACACACTCATCACACACGTAGATGATAAGGCTGAGTAAATCCCTGAACACTCATCTGTCCAAACACTGCTTTCAGAAGGACTACTTGAGACTCCTGATTCCTGATCCCAGAAAGAAATTCTCTAGGACAGTCATTTCATAAACACATGCTTACACGGGTGTTAGAAGTACAATATATGCACTCTCAGATCTCTTCTGTACAAAACCAGGAGTGTCATTATGTACTCATGCAGAGTAAAGAATACGGAAGAAATCTATTTTGAGTTAATCACAAAAATGCTTGACGTACAGTGGGGCAAAAAAGTATTTAGTCAGTCACTGATTGTACAAGTTCTCCTACTTAGAAAGATGAGAGAGGTCTGTAAATTTCATCATAGCTACACTTCAACTATGAGAGACAAAATGAGAAAAAAAAAACAGAAAATCACATTGTAGGATTTTTAAAGTTTTCAATTGTAAATTATGCTGGAAAATAAGTATTTGGTCAATCACAAAAGTTCAACTCAATACTGTGTAACATAACCTTTGTTGGCAATGACAGAGGTCAAACGTTTCCTGTAAGTCTTCACCAGGTTTGCACACACTGTAGCTGGAACTTGCACAGACAGTGGCTGACTAAATACTTTTTTGCCCCATTGTAACTGTTAGTACTCCCGATTTCTGATCTTACGTTACCTAATCTCCTAATTTAATGCAAAACAAACTGTACTGTACAGTTGTACTTGAAAGTTAGTGAACCCTTTGGAGTTTTCTAGATTTCTGCCTAAATATGACCTAAAACATCATCAGATTTTCTCAGAAGTACTAAAATAGGTAAAGAGAACCCAATTGAAGAAGTGAGACTAAATTTTATACTTGGTCATTTATTTATTGAGGAAAATGATCCGATTTTACATATTTGAGTGGCAAAAAGCAGTGTCTGGTGTGACCTAACTGTACAGCAATACTTACTATATCTGCTTGGAATTTTAGCCCATGCTTCCATTTCTGTACAGAACAGCTTCAGCTCTGGGATGTTGATAGGTTTTCTCAAAAATATGTCTTGGTTCTCGGTATTTGGCACACTTGCTTAAACTCAAGTATGAGTCAAGCCGCACGACTCCTTTCAGCGGAAACTCGATTCATGATTCAGGATTCAGTACACAGTGAGTCGGTTCTTCAGATTAGCCCATTTCAATCCATTACTCACTAAATTACATAAGATTTTAACACTTAATTATAAAATAAGCTTTGTGCTACTGATTTTGGGGAAATGTAGGTTAATGTAAGTGATTTAAACATTAACTCATCATTACTTATCATACGCTCTGCTATGATACAATACAGACCGCTCTACCAAACACTCGTTAAGACTATGCAACTATGGAAATGTCTGGTCAACGTCCATTTCGGTCAATGTCCTGTTTCACAGAACGTAATACAGACGTTAAATGACGTATATAGTAAGTGAATTTATGAATCACAAAGTGTTCACAAACTATCAACATCATCTTTTTATAAAATAATCTGCAGTGATATGTTTTGCTGTATTCAGTCGAAGACAAAACAGTGGGAAGCGCTGACTTTTTACCAAGTTCGTCATGTTCCAGTCTGTGTTTTGGTTTTGCAGTGGGAGCAGGCACTATCTGCCTACTGCAAGGAAGAATCCACGATTAAGACCCGGCAGCCTCGCTGCTGCTTGCAGGACGGGACAGGAATGTATACCTGTTTTGAAAACAAAGCTCCAGACCAGTCATACCAACCCTCTGTCCAAAATTCATGGACCACGCTCCCCATTACGCAGCAAGGCTTTCACTTTGACCGTAGTGTCTGCCAGACAAAAAGGTGAATATTCACTGACTAGTACATTGTGCATGGGAAGTGTACCATCAGTATTCATTTTACGTCAAATATATATACAGTAAATGTACTAAAATGCAAAAAGCAAGACGCAATAATGCTAAAATAAGAGTGTCCTCTTTGTCTAAGATTTGTGTGAAGCATGAAATGGTTTTATGGTACTTACACACGTTCTCCCTATCACAGAACTGCACAGACTGCTTTTGAACCTCTGTTGGACAAGACTGACATGAGGCTTCAGAGAGTGGTGATCCCTGACATTCCTGCAGTTGGGAGAGAAAAAGGTGAGGTGTGTGCAGGAGATAAAGTGTGCACTTGTTTTAAGAAAAGATAACCATGCCAGGTGCAGCTTTACTGAGAACCCTACATTCTCTGCCGTTTGTTTCAAGTCATTGAAACATCAAGACATTTTAACCCTTGCTCTTTGTGTGTTTGCTAAAAATATAATACTCCGTAAAGTATAGATACTCAGAAAGCATACTTAAATACGGTAAATGTTTGTTACTGGCCACCCCTGTAGATGATACAGCAGTTAGCTCCAAAACCGGTATCGACAAGCTTTATGCATACAAACCTCTGCGATATACAAATAGCGGAATAATTAACTAAATTCTATCATTTTGACTGTGATTTTGATTAATTGCCTTATTAACATATTTCTTCATGTATTGACTCCTATGCATTGTACTTCATTCTGTGTTATATTCATGCTGGAAGGCTGTGAGCTCATGAATGTTTTGATTATCCGAGCTAGTGAATGTTTTGATTGTGTCAGCCTTACCAAGGGTGTTTATCACTCTCTGCAGCTGTGGATTCACAGTGGGAATGATCCACAATCCTCCCCCAGGTCTGTAAGAATTCCCAGACCCAAACTAAATTTGTATTAATGTGTGTGTAAGGGCCTTGTACGTGGGGATGTCATGAACTTCCAGTAATCATTACAGAGACGCAAAACCAACTATCACTGAAAGAGCATAAAACGTGGTATGATGAGTCTGGTTCATTAGAATCCTATATACAAATATAGGATGCCATGAACACCCACATAATATATTTACTATATAAAAAACATAAAGTAAATAATTTAGGCTATAAATGAAACTTATTTTCCAAATCCTGACACCACAAGTAAATTTGGGGAAGTGAAAGTGGGCGACTGCCGGGCAGAGTGACCCAGAGTTGGAGATAACCATAGCATGAAAAGGGGAAGGGTTTTACCAAAATTGGAAACTAACCGTGGCGTAGTGTTTGCCAAGAAAAAGTATGTAGGAGTTGGTAAAACTGAGGGATGTTGGTAATTCCACATTGTTCTACAGTGTGCAGATGTCCTATTGTTGAGGCTCATGAGTTGGACCCCAGGGTAACTGAAGGCCTCTCTCACATTGGCTAATGTCAATGTTCATGAGTCCACCATCAGAGGAACACTGAACAACAATGGTGTGCATGGCAGGGTTGCAAGGAGAAAGCCACTGGTCTCCAAAAAGAACGTTGCTGCTCGTCTGCAGTTTGCTAAAGATCACGTGGACAAGCCAGAAGGCTATTGGAAGAATGTTTTGTGGACGGATGAGACAAAAATAGAACTTTTTGGTTTAAAAGAAAAGCGTTATGTTTGGAGAAAGGAAAACACTGCATTCCAGCATAAGAACCGTATCCCATCTGTGAAACAGTATGGTGGAAACATGGTTTGGTCCTGTTTTGCTGCATCTGGGCCAGGACGGCTTGACATCATTGATGGAACAATGAATTCTGAATTATCTCAGAGAATTCTAAAGGAAAATGTCAGGACATCTGTCCATGGGCTGAATCTCAAGAGAAGGTGGGTCATGCAGCAAGACAACGACCCTAAGCACACAAGCCGTTCTACCAAAGAATGGTTAAAGAAGATTCAAGTTAATGTTTTGGAATGTCCAAGTCAAAGTCCTGACCTTAATCCAATCGAAATGTTGTGGAAGGACCTGAAGCGAGCAGCTAATGTGAGGAAACCCACCAACATCCCAGAGCTGAAGCTGTTCTGTACGGAGGAATGGGCTAAAATTCCTCCAAGCCGGTGTGCAGGACTGATTAACAGTTACAGGAAACATTTCTTTGCTTGATATACTCACGTATGCCTGTTTTAGCCTAACACATGCTGGGTTTTACTTTTTCAGATTCTTCTACAGGCCAAAGAGAAGCTGTTGTCAACCCATCCGAAGGTCTGTTAAGCTGCAATTGAATAAAGAAGTTTTGACTGGACAGTCCTGTTCACCATGTTGGCACATACTGTTGTTTTCAAACTCTGATTTGGGACAGACTGGGTGTGTTTGCAGGACAGGCAATAGCAACATGAGGTCCAATTCTGTTGTAGTTCTAAGAGTCACTGAGTGATTTAGATTACCTAGAACGTATATTGTAGATTGTGTATATGTGGTTGTGTCTTTTACTTGTCTGGGATTGAATCATAACGCTTCCATAATAAGTGTCTGTGCTAGGGGTGGGAGAAATGGTAAAAGTCTTATATCACAACATTTAAAGACATTTTGACGATAAATGATATTTTTCACGATGAGATCGCATAAATATCATCCCATACTTAGTACAGGGATTCATATTTAAAATGTGCTGCACTTTATCCAATTAAACCAGATTAATTACACTCCTCATAAAACATTTGGACAGTGTTCTTTAAGTGCTGACGAGATCCTCGATATGTTCAGAAAAGCATATCGTCTATCACGATAACAAATTTTCTCATGATACGATAAAATAATTGTCATATTTCATATTATTTCCCACCACTAGTCTGTATCGCTTATTCCAGATATCTTTCAGACTATGGATCAGACGTTGTTGAGAACGTATATTGTGTGTTGATATAAATGTTGGAACTTGTCTTTTCCTTATCTTAGATTCTTCACATGCTTTCCAGCGGCCAGTAGGTAAAACAAAGCAGATATATAATCATTTATCCATTTGTTGGTGCTTTCCTGAGTTAAAGTTGGTTTAATTGAATGACTGTTACGTAGCTATTCAAACAGTTTCCACCATAAACAAGGAAACCATAATAAGAGGCTGTACCGTGCATTTCAGATTTCTCCGAGATTATGCATCTCTTGTCATTGGACAATATTCATCCTCTACCTGGGAAACAGACAGGTGGGCTATGGTGAAGGGGTGAACATTTTAATTATGTGTTTGATGAGTTTTCCTCCTATTTTTCCATTTCTTTTATTTAATAATACATCCGTCCTTCTCTGTCTCTCTTCATGACCATGTCTTTCAGGTCCTCCTGTGGTTGGTTCCCGGCCTGCGCCACCTTCCATTCCTTTCCCACTTGCCCGTCCAACTCCCAGTAACATCTATGCCATCTGTCACTATAGTAACCGTCGTCCCCGGTATCCAAAGGAGACTCTGCCACGCAATGGCTTTGGTTACTTGCATCGCCAGGCCAGTTCAGTTAATAAGCTGGAGTCCTGGTTCACCACGTGCTGCAGTAATGGCATCCAAGAGGATCTGACTCTGTGCTGTGCACAACAAGCGGTGAGAGCACATGCTGACTAGCTGCATTTTATTCCTTACAATTTTTACAGCCTTCATTTTCCAAACAGTCATCACACACTTAGAAAATTTGGAGACTTGGAAAATTTGTAAACACTGTGATGCCTTAGCAACCACCTAGCAACACCCTGACAACCACTTATACTATAAAGACCAGCAGTGGTCTGGGATATCAGTGCAACCAGCTACCACTGCCCTAGCAGCTACTTGGGACACCTAGCAACTCAACCATAAATATCCGTGAGCACATTCTTTCTTCTTGCCATAGTTTCAAGGACTGTTATAATTTCTTCAGGAAATGCTGGTCTATCTCTTTCCCCCTCTTTCTGTGTTTGTCCTTCTCTCTATCATGTCTAAGCTGTAAAGAAGGATTATGTTTTAAAAGGTTTTTACTTTTTGCTTGGCAGTGGGAGAAATCACTATCCGACTTCTGTGAGGAGGAATTTGGTATTAAGACCAGCCACTATCACTGCTGCTTGCAGCGGGGTCATGCAAGATATGCCTGTTTCGAGAGAGAGGCTCCAAACACGTCATACCAGCCTTCTGGTAGAGAGTCATGGACCACACTCCCCACTTCAGTCCAAGACTTTGATTTTAACCCAAGTGTCTGCAACAAAACAAGGTGTATGTTCAAAGATTCAGTCATAAAGCATGCAAGTAGTAGTACTGGGCGGTATAGCAGTTTTCATTTCCTGGGTGGTATGAATTTTTCAGATAACGCTATATCGTAGCATAGCAGAAACATCAGCTGTAATGATTGAGGCAGCAAATTATATACCTTGCCAAACTCCTGTCGCCATCTGTGATGGCAGGATGGATTTCCCTCCATGCACTTTGCCTTGAAAAACCACCAACCTCGGTCCTCATTCTTGAAATGTGACAAATGTCTTGCCAGCAATGAAATTTTACCCGTAAAGCCATCAACCTTTCAGGAGACCGGTCGGTCCCTTTAATCCTGCTGACAGGGTCGCCTACACAGATTGCACCCTACAGTAATACTGAGCCGTGCTACTGGCCACACCCCCTTCTCGCTTTCCGTTTGTTAAAGATGCTTTTGGGCAAAAGATACGATGAAATGCATTGAAACTGTACATTGTAAATGTGATTGTATGAGCAGTAGGGCTGCTCAGCAGTGCTTAGTTTGTAATACATGAGGTAAGGCAGTGTTTCCCAACCTTTTTGAGCCATGGCACATATTACACATTAGAAAAACCACAAGGCACACCACCAAACAAAAATGTCACAAAAAAGTATATTTATTGAAATATAATGAAAATCTAGTCTCAGTTTACTCAATTTACTTTTATACAAATTACCTGTGCCTGTTTATTTGAACACAAAGCTGATATCCTACTGCCCTCTAGTGGAAGAGAATGTAATTGTTCTGCCTGTCACTACAAACCGCTCGCTTAGAGTACCAATCAGGTGAAATTGGATAATCTTCCATGGCACACCTGATGATTTCTCACGGCACACTTCGTTTGTTCGTTTGTTGCTAGAAGCGCTATGGCATACAGTACGGATGCAAAGGTATGGCATACTGGGTACAGCTCACTAGCTAGCCAGGTAGCATAACATACGTGTGTTAACAGCTTGGAAAGGCACCGTAGCATGGTAGGTTAAAGAACAGAAAACAAAGAAAGAGGATAAAGAAAGTGTGACCAGAGTCCAAACGAAGAACTTGTGCCCAAGACAGGAACTGTTTCTGCAGTTTGGAAGTTTTTGGGTATAAAAAAATCAGATGCAGGCCAAAAGGCAACAATGCAACATTTGTTGAGTCGCTGTTGGTAACATTAGCAACTTACTCCATCAACTCAGCAAACAAACATGTTGGAATAACAATAATGTATGCGATTATGGTCAGATTCAATGCCGCTAACCAGTAGCGCCAGTGAAACAGTGAAGCCAAAGGCTCAGACATTGCTGGAAGAGGTATTTTCTTGAGCTGCACATGACTGGAAAAGCATCGGTGGAGCAACATTATGAACTCAGTAACAATCCATCTATGCTAGGACATTGTCTCGCTACCGACAGTCATGAGAGATGGGTTCAGAGCAATGAAAACTGTTTATGTTCCGCAACTGTTTCATGCATCCAGATTCCTTCCTATAGTGTGTACTTTTGTGGGGTGAAGTAAACCGTTTAGTATTCAAAGCCTTCATGATTTACATGATGAAATACTTTTGTTGTATTCTGTGTTATATTTATGTATTCTAGCAGCCATTAATTGTTTTCACTCCTCAACACTGACATAGCAACACCAATAAGGAAAAGTGGTGGAATTATGGAAATCACAGGATCGATATACATTTTAATTATATGCAAATGATTTTTAAAAACGGAAACAAAATATTCAAAATATCTCGATTTAAGGGAGGCATCACACAATTATACCATATGACTTTATCTGATTTTTGAGATTTCATGTGGCTTTTTTTACTCCGACATTCAATGCCCTCCTACATGCCACAGATTGGAGCTAGGTGCTTAAATTTGATCATTTGTAGATCTTGGCAACTCCTGCTTCTTCCTCGATTTGCATAACCATCCATCTTGGTGTTGCGATTTCAATGTTGAGGAGTGTACTTGAAGAAAGAATCTTGACAAATTTCAAAATCTTTGCTGCATTTACTCATGTCTGATATTGTATATTACCCTTCTGACAGCAATTATGAGTTTGCACCCAGACCTTTAAGAGACCATGTGAGTGGATCTCAAAACATCAGCTTCCCCCCTGGGCGCCCAGATTTTGTCAACGTGGTGTCCATCTGTGCTAATCACAAAAGCCGACCCCGCTACCTCTCCAAGTGCCTGCCTCAGACGGGCTTTGACTGGCTTGCCCGTCAGTCCAAAGCTATCAACAGCCTGGAAAAAGGTTTTGGTCACTGCTGTAAGGAGAACAAAGGTGTACAGACCTGCTTGGAAAGAAAGGTATGTGCTAATTGCTGGGTGACTCAGGTTAAACCTGTCTAAACAAGCGCATTATGATTTCTGAAATTAAGACCTGGGAGAGGGTGAGTGAGTCTGAAAATATTGCCTCAATAGGCTCCGGTCCAGGGAACATCGCATTGCTAAGGTATTTGTTAAATCTGTCTCTGCCTCAGTGGAGGAAGATGGTGATCCATTTTTGTAAAGATGACCAGATGGACAAAGTGAAGCAGTTTCATTGCTGTAATCTGGAGCGAAGAGATAAGCAATATGCCTGTTTTGCATCTGCTGCCCCGAACCCAAGCTACATCCTCAAAGTAACACGTCATGCTGAAAAACATCCCACGTTAAACATGCTCTGTGACAAAAGCATGAGCCTGCAGAGAATGTAAGATCATTTTTCACTGTGGTTTCTTCCTTTAATAATTAGTGTAGATTAATAGGACGTTTACGTTAAAGTAGGACACTTTAAAATGTACACAAGTAGAAAACCTGAATGTACCGTTTTCTCCAGGAAATTGCCTTTCTCGGTTAATAACATCGTGGAGCAGTGCTGCACCCTACTGGACGAAACGAGGCCTGCATGCATGCATACAATGGTAGGTATGAATTTTGAACAACAAAAACAAAACTTTCCCTTTTTTAATTCTTTTCTCATTTGCAAGCTGATGTTGAATGTTGCAGCTTTCTACACACATTTAGTGTTTTACAATTAATCTTTACGGCAATACTGTTTTTCTTTCAGCTGGAGCAAGTGTGCAAAGCAGACGACCTGTCATCAGTAAACCTGAACTGTTGTAAGGCATATATCAAGAGACCATCTGAGTGCCTCAGCAAGCTAATCCTGCGCGGCATTGCCAAAGCGGAACGGATCAGCCACACTCGCAAGATATGCCCTCTCACTTTCTGAAAACCTTCTTGTGTTGCTTGGATTATTTATTGCATTGATCCAGGGCTCTACATATGATCATAATGGAATGTTTTTATGTGATTTGCTTTACAAATTGAGGAACGGTGGATTTTATATCGACACCACTTACTGCCGGTACTTTCTCAAAAATGTTTTGTGCAAAAGTCTGATTAAAGGGTCTAGCTTCTTCTAACATAACACTTCCTTGCCATGAGGAATAATGTAAATTGAATGAAGCTGTTTCAAGTAATCCCCAGGAAACCCACACTGCGTAAGGCATTAAATGCATTAATGGACTTTCATCAATTCCATAATAAGTTAAATGTATCATGAACTGATGTGTTTATGAACACTTACATGAACACTTACTTTAACCTACAGTTGGCCAAAATCTATGATAAATATTATGATAAAGTGTTTATTAATCATGTAATTTATTGAGTTAATGGGTTGAAAGTGAAGTAAAAGCAAAACACTTACTCTATTGGTGAACTTGGTAGCTGATAAGCTAACCGCAGCCTGTGGAGCATTCATTTCCTGTTTTGCTTTTGGTTAGCTCTTATAACCTAACCATTTTAGGACCCATTTGCACTAAGAATACAGGACTGTAGATGTAAAATTAAAGATAAACATGATAATCACAGCAGAGATCTGAAGATGTGAATCTGAATTACTGAATCACTGTGTACTGAATCGTGAATCGAGTTTTGTGTGACTCGACTCAATAAGTTTAAGCAAGTACCGAGCAAACAACAAGAACTGAGACACATTTTTCTAGTCAAAATGTGTCAAGAACCGGATTCAATGGGCTCCGAGGTGGTCTGGAACCGAGGTACGACTGTATAAGGTTTGTAAAATTGTTGCATACGTGTTGGGCTTTGAAGATCACTTTAGTACTTAATGCATTGCTGGACAGAATTGCTCAGGAATTGAAAAAGTGCAGGACCACGATGTGACCGATCAAGCTTTAATGTGTTTTTACTTATACTGAATTTGTGGTCTGTCCACCAATTTGGCAGTTAGACTCTACAGTCTGGATATATCACACTTACAGTTTGTGATAATTGCATAAAATGTATATAGTGTTGTTAACCTATCAAACACAACACCTATTACCTTAAGGCAGAATGAACAAACTCTTGTGCTAAGAAAAAAGGACCAGAACATACCTAAAAGTGCTAAATATTACGCTTGAATGGTCCTAACAACAAATAGCTAGTCAGAAAAATACCAAGAACTAAGAAAATGCACTCTTGAGACCTGTTGCTGCAGTGAACTGTGTAAGGGGAAAGACCTGGAAAAATGGAGAAAGATTCAGAAAGATTTAAATGTTTGATATAAAACTCAAACTAACACGTCTGGGTGTTAAATCTTCCAAAATATCTACTTTATGTTTTTAAAATATTAGCCATTAGTTGGTATCCTGCCACACCTGATACAGCTCACCACAAGCATGAAAGCAAACTCTTAAAGAGAACCAGGAGAGACGGGTATCTACAAAAATCTGCTCCAAAAAAGCAAACTATCATGCTGGGTCATGGCTGGTCCCTAAAGACCCTAAAGGCACAGCAAATCCCTATTTCACATGGAGCTATTAAGAGGATAGGTCAACGCTTTGAAACAACAGGTGACATTGAAAGAGAGAAAGGATCTTGAAAGCCCAAAGCCTCTTCAATCTGAAAGACCACCTGCTGAAATTTATGGTTCTCAAAAACTCAGCAGAATTCAAGACATCCGAAAAAAAAATAACCAGAAGGTTGTCTAATGGTGGTGCTGCTCAAGGAGCAAGACCATCAGGCTCATGTTTTGGCCTGGTCAGAGTCCAGGTTTGAACCCTGTAGAGAATATTTGGTCTCACATTAAACACAAACTACCTAGAGAACATTTTTCACCTGCTCGCCATCTGTTGGAAGCCATTAGCATTGAGTGGAACAACACTGACTTTTCTTTCTGTAAAAGCTGTTTAAACATGTATGAGCGAATGGCTATCCCATACTAAGTTACTTTGTCTGTTTGTTTAACTTTTGATAATTGCCTAACCGATTATTTGCTGTTGAGACGATTAAAAGTTTCATATTTTGAAATTTGGGCCCAAGAGTGCACACCCTGGCATGGGCTTTACATGTATTTCCTTGACTCTAATAAAAAGGAATGGCTTCCTCATTCTAAGAATACACTGTCCTTTTGTCTGCTGTATTGACTGCACAAGTAATAACAGTTTCTCAGGTTAAATCTGGTAATAATATATGTTTTGGTAAGAGGATTTTGATGGTTTCACAGTCCAGTGAAATTATAGTGATTGTTACACAGTACAATGAAAGTATGATATAAATATAATCTGAAAGCCTTAGTTTCAGCTGAGTCAGTTGTCTGGCTTGTAAGTGGGTGTGTTTTATATACAAATAAGGCTGTAATTTTCTTCTGTAAACTGAACTACCAAGAAAATGTAATGGGGAAGCATTGTTTGTTTGTGCTTGAGGTGTACTACTAACTAAACCTGCTCTTCTCAGTTCCAACAAGATGTGATTGAAAGACCCATAAACAAAGGAACATGATGCAACAGACTGCAACTGATTTTTTTTTATTGAATGACTTTATTACACAATTAATGTGGGATTTTTTTGTTATTATATACTCAGGGTCTGTTTTGTTACTATATAATTGTTTCTGAACAAAAACCTCAGAAGAATTTATGTTTAAACTATTCAGTGCTCTGCAGTAGAACTGGCACTGTGGTGCCGCGGTTAGCCTGGTTGCCTGATGGCTCCAGAGTTCCCGGTTCAATCCCAGCCTCAGACTTTGTCTGGATGGAGTTTGCATGTCCTTTCTGAATCCATGTGGGTTTACTCCGGGTACTCAGGTTTTCAGCCAAAGATGTGCATTAGGTTAATTGATTACTCTAAATTGGCTTTGGGTCATTCGTAAAACACTACAGTAATTAAAAAAAAATTGCCTAAAAGCTTTGCTCTATTTTTATAATCAAAAGGTAATTTTGTAATACTAAAAGTAATCAGTAATACTGGCTCTCTGTTTATTTGCTATTGGATCGATACCAAATTTTGCAGCATCTCACAACACTACCTTTAGTGTGTAACTCTGTGTGTAATTGTTTGTAATGATGTCATGCTTGGAAATGGTAAAGCGGTCATGAACGCCCACTGGTCGTGACTTCACCAACAGGGAGCAGACCACTGGGTTGTACCTTGCACATAATTAACTACCAATGTACATTCAGGTTTTATATCAATTCTACACTCTGTACTTATTGAAGGGGCATTTCTAGACAACGTGTCATAGAGAATTTAGAGGGCACAGCCGTCCCCCTCTGCTTGCCAATCAAGAAACTGTGCATAAAAAGTAAGTCTGTGAAACACTAAATAGATTAAGCGATTTAATGCTAAAGTGGGCGTTACTCTGCCAGCCATTAATAATACTCTGGATGTGAAATCCAAAATCCAAATTCACACTACAGAATGTTTTGTTTACGCTAACATAACTGATGCCTTTGCTAGTTTAATGAATGCCTTTGCTTTTAGCGGTCTAAATTGTAGCCTACTTTTGGTAAGTTTTGTGGTTATAAGTAGCCAAAACACATAAGCACGTCCTTTTTAAATATTTGCGGATGTCCATTACTCCGTGCGGAAAAACCGAAAGAAACTGGCTCGCCACTCAAGCTTTTAGCAAGATCCTGGGGCATTATGGGAAATGTAGTGCCTGTTGTGGATTTGCGTAGCGTCCTTTAGTTCTGCTCAGCAATCGAGGATAAAATTGACTTTTCAACGCCCTGATTTTAGTGGGGCACAACAACCAGTAAGGTCAGTCTGGTGACGTCAAGGATGTACCGTGTCCTTTGGTGACTAGAAAGGCGTTTAATTATTAAATAAAAAATTGGTATCGTCCTAATTAGTATTGTTATTATTATTATGACGTTTCTACCGTAGAGTAAAACCTGTTTTTTAGGCTCCAGTATCGCACAGCGCTACCTTTAACCTGTAACTCCGTCTATAATTGTTTATAATGATGTCATGCTTGGAGACGGTAAACCGATCATGACGCCCACTGGTCGTGACGTCACGCACAGGGAGCGGACCAGATGATCCAGTGGATTCGGAGCTTGTTGTCCGAGTCACAGGAAAATGGCGACCGCTGGTCCAGCCGACCCGGGCTCGACTGCCCCTCCAGGTAACCTCGTTTCCTTTTGAAGCGTTCGTATAAACGGGTAAACGTGCGTTCAGGTTATATTGCTGCTCAGTCTCCTTACGTAAAGCGAGTGTTTGGAAGTGCAGAATGAAACGGCAACAACAGCGAGCTATTTCAGCTGAGCTAGTAGCTACTGTAGCCTACTAACAACAACTGGCTACGAGAGATGTGCTAATGCAGTTCCTCTGTTTAAGCTCCTCAGTTATTTGGTATTTATTTAATGAATATCGGAGAGTCAGTAGAACATGGTTTTAATATATAGTTCGTTATTTAGCTGGTAACCCAAATCTGGATGCTTTATTGTGTGATAGCCAGTTAGCTAGCTAACCAGCCAGCTCTCGGACAACAAGGGCAGTTGAATTGTTATTTATCCATATTTTTTAACACTGCTTGACATATTAAATGTGAAGTGTGAAATGTTTAAGTTGGTATTCAGGTAGGGGAGTGTACGAACTAAATAATATCTAAGCCATTAGTTATATCGAGCACCTAAACGTCTTGTATTTCAAGTTAAGTGAAGTCCAATTTATTTATATAGCTCCTTTCACAACAAAGCATCGTCTTAGAGTAGCTTTACAACTAGTTCTTATTGAACAAGGGAGACAGTGGCAAGAAAAAGCCTCTCTAGTGTGGTCAGGAAGAAGCTGTAGGAGATTCAAAAAGGAACCCAACTTAGATTTACAGCATTTAGCAGACTCCCTTATGGAGAGTGACTTACAATCTTACAATCCAAGCAATTGTGGGTTAAGGGTCTTGCTCAAGGAGCCAACAGTGGCAGCTTGGCAGAGATGGGATTTGAACCCTGGACCTTCTGATCTGTAGTCCAGTACCTTACCCACTAGGCTACCACAGTCCCTTGAGAAGCTTTGTTTTTATGTGTAAAACTTCAACTAGCTAAAGATAAAAATCAAAACGGAGAACATCTTTAAATGGAATATAACAAAGTACACACTAAAGTATTAAAGACAATATAACATTATGGAGCGTATAGGGGTGTCTCAGTGGGTAGCACTGTCGCCTCACAGCGAGCAACCTGGGTCTTTTCTGCCTGGAGTCTGCATGTCCTCCGCATGGGTTTACTCCGAATACTCCGGTGTCCTCCCACAGTCCAAAGACATGCATGTTGGGTTAATTGGTGTTTCTAAAGTGCCCTTAGTGTGTGATGTATTACTGTCTAGGATTGTTCCTGCCATGTACCCTGTGTTGCCGGCTAGGAACCGGCTTTCTCGTGACCCTGACCAAGGCTTAAGCTTATGAGACAGTGAATGAAGCATATAATAAAATGGAGTATATGACATCTTGAATACGCTCACTGGCCACTATATAGGTTGGAGCTCCTTTTGCCTTCAGAACTGTCTTAAATCCTCATGGCATAGATTCCACAAGGTCTTGGAAACATTCCTCAGAGACTTTGGTCCATATTGACATGACAGCATCACGCAGTTGCTGCAGATTTGTTGGCTGCACATCCATGATGCAAATCTCCCGTTCCACCACATCCGAATGGTGCTCTATTGGATTGAGATCTGGTGACTGTGAAGGCCATTTGAGTACAGTGATCTCATTGTTCTGATCAAGAAACCAGTTTGAGCTTTGTGACATGGTGCGTTATCCTGCTGCTGGTAGCCATCAGAAGATGGTTCACTGGTCATAACCGGCATGGACATGATCAGCAATAATACGCAGATAGGCCGTGGTGTTTAAAAAATGTTTTGGGGTTTGGAGTGTGCCAGTAAAATCTCATCCACACCATTACACCAAAAACAGCCTGAATCGTTGATACAATGCAGGGTGGATCATTGTTGTCATGTTGTTTACACCAAGTTCTGGCTCGTCCATTTGAATGTCACAGCAGAAATCGGGACTCATCAGACGAGGCAGCATTTTTCCAATCTTCTATTGCCCAGTTTTGGTCCGCCTGTGCAAATTGTAGTTTCTGTTGCCTGGCAGGAGTGGCACCTGGTGTGATCTGCTGCTGGTGTAGCCAAGGTTTGACGTGTTGTGTATTCTCAATAGTTCCTCCCAAATGAGTCCCTAGGACTGTTTGCTGCGAAAGCGCCTATCGCCTATTGTACCCCTGGCTCTGCCCTTTCCCCACCAAGGGTATGAGGTCTAAGTTCATTTCATCGGACTGGAGTGTAAACAACAGGCCCAGCCCATGTGTGTTATTGTTGCTAACTTGATTGTGTTGTTCAGGGATTGTTGTAGTTACCTGAGCTATCCACCCAACTCGGGCCATTATGCAAAGTAGAAATTCCAGTGCTAATACTTTGAGGTTTGCATAGCTGTACATCCTAACCTGGGTGTAAACAAGTCTGTTTGAATTTGAGTTGAGCCTTGATTTTCGTCCTGGGCTTATTTTGTTCTTGATTACTGGTTTTGTTTTGCAATGTAGAGCATTTCCATTGGAAAAAAAAGACTTATGTGAAACTTATGCTCTCTGTAATTCCTGTCTCTGGCTTTTTGTCCCCTGTGTCCATGTGTTATTCAGGGTTTGTTCTATTTCCATTTCTGCTAAAGCTGACCTACTATGAAATGAGAGAAAATGTTGCGCCAACACAGAAGTTAATATAGCTACACATCATAACCAAAAGTTAGCTTTCTCATTTAATGAGACTGAACCAGACTTTAGTCTCGTTCAGTGCTGAGATTAAATTGAAGACATTGGTGTTTATGTGTTAAACGTGTTTGTACTCTCCCTTATGGTGTGGCTTGGTGGGTAGCACCGCCGCCTCACAGTGAGAAGGTCCTGGGTTCGATCCTAAGAGGAGTGGTTGGGGCCTTTGTGTGGAGTCTGCATGTCCTCCCATTGTCTGTATGGGGTTATTCCGGATGCTCCAAAGACATGCTTTCGTTTTGTTGATTATGCTCAATTGGTTCAGATCTTAGTATTAAAAATAGGTGATATCGGCATTGTATATCAGCCATTGGTCACCCTGCTCTCTAAATGTCGGCATTGGATATAAAAAAAGAAAATATCAAATATATTCCTATTTATAAGTGCAATTTTCTGGTACCGGCAGCGTCGCGTTAGTAAAATCACTCAGACCTGTCCCCAAACCTACCGACCTCCAACCCTTCCATTAACAAAAGGCCATGTTCCAAGCTCATGTTGCTAGGCAATGTGCTGTTTGGTGTTGAATCAGGTCCAGCATTTCAGGTCAGTGTCCTCTGCCATACCTGGCTTGAATGTCTGGTTTAATCCAAAACTTGGGGGCAAAACATTAACTAAAACTGAATCTTTAAACCAGCTGAAATGCTGCCTTGTGATTTTCTGTGTGTGCTGCTGCTGGTTGCCTAAACTGGCTGTTGTACATGGATTCGATGATGAAGAGAATTTGACTTTCAAGCTAATTATCCATTTCATATAAGTGGCTAAAACATGCACAGTTGGCTGATGTATGATTTACAATAGCAATGAAAGCCACAGTGTCTTTCAGGCACATTGTAGAAGCAGTATTATTTTGTTACTTCCGCATTTTACAGAGATGTTTTTCACCTCTGCAGACTTGAGGACTCGCTTTTGGAGGATGCTCTCCTCGCAGAGAAGTACATGCATGGTTGTGCTGTGTTAACATTTTGTTGTGTGTGCAATGCCGACGATATTGCCTGGTATGGTGAAGAAGCTGATGCTTGTAATGATGAATGGTGTTGGTGGAACTTGGAAGTTGTGCAAGGAGTAGAGCATGATGGGGTGTGTATCCTGCTGATCCTAGCGCTGACGAATGATTGTTTTTGACGTCAGTCACGATAAATTGGGCTGGCACAGTGGCTTAGTGGGTAGCACTGCCGCCTCACATCAAGAAGGTCCTGGGTTCGATCCCAGAGTCAGCGACTTGGGTCCTTTCTGTGTGGAGTCTGCATGGGTTTGCTCCAGTTGCCTCTCACAGTCCGAAGACATGCATTAGGTTCATTGATTGCTCTAAAACTGGCCCCGAAACTGAATATACAGTGGGGCAAAAAAGTATTTAGTCAGCCACTGATTGTGCAAGCTCTCCTACGTAGAAAGATGAGAGAGGTCTGTAATTTTCTTTAAATTTAATTAAAGAAATTAAATTCTCAGATTCTCTAGAGGAGATCTGCATGGAGGAATGGGCCAAAATACCAGCTACAGTGTGTGCAAACCTGGTGAAGACTTACAGGAAACATTTGACTTCTGTCATTGTCAACAAAGTATTGAGTTGAACCAAATTTATTGACCAAATACTTATTTTCCACCATAATTTACGATTAAATTCTTTAAAAATCCTACAATGTGATTTCCTGGATTTATTTTTCTCATTTTGTCTCTAGTTGAAGTGTACCTATGATGAAAATTACAGACCGCTCTCATCTTTCTAAGTAGGAGAACTTGCACAATCAGTGGCTGACTAAATACTTTTTTGCCCCACTGTATATGAGACTAGTTTCGTTATAACCTTGGGTGTTGATGTAACCTTGTGTCGTTTGTTGAATGGCCTGTGATGCTGAAGAGTGACGTTAAATAAACAAACAAAGACAGTTAATTGCATTAATTTGCTTTCTCATATTTGACACTGAAGAAAATACACTAGTTTTGTTTTTGTCTATAAAAATGCGCGAGCTTCAACAGAGTTGAAGCGTCTCTTAGTCTGTAATGACTCAACAAGCACAAGAACACAATAGTAATTACCAGAATGATGCATTTTGAATACAAAGTGTTCTCAAATTACACTCGATTAATATATGTGCAACAGAATATGCTGTCACACAGTAATTGTTAATGAAGTAGCTCGAAATTGTTTACAGGTTTGGTTCCCGAAGCTACTGTTGCTCTATATAGTGTGTAGGATATAGTGATTAGGGGCCATTTTGGGTGCATCCTGTAGTTAAGTAATGAAAATGCAATAAATGGCATTATAATAGATCAAAAACACCATTAACACGTTGTGTTTACTTTGGCAGCCCTACTTGATACTGAAACAGTCACACATTTTTCTTTGTAATGTACCACCGTGGCATGAATTGTCTAGTTATTTATAGTCATGTGCCACATCTGTGGCACAATTAAAAGCAAAGCACCCCCTGCTTATCCTGGTTGGGGTTGTGGGAGAGCTCTGGGGCCTAACCTGGAATTAACAGGTCTCTGGGAAAAGGTAAACCCTGGATGCCGGTCCATCTCAAGCTTCTGTAAATACCACAAAGACTTCACATTGTGAGCACTAACCGGGATTTGAACCCAGACCCTTAGGATCTGCCACTCAGCCATCAGAGCTGTGGCACAATTCGTCTTTTTTTTTTAGATGCGATAGCAGCAGGATTCAAAGTCAAATTTACTCTGTAACTGTAATTCTGTTAATACTTCAAAGCCCCACTCCACACAGACCTCACCTGTAATTTCCAACCATTAAAACCCAGACTAAGGGTTTCTGCTTGAGTAAAGTGGAGTTTATTAACAGCTCAAGTCATTTGGGTTGGTAAATGACCCAACCTTCAAGATTTGTGACCTACCTCTTATCTGTAGTAATATTAGTATTGTTGTTTTTAAATATATGACTATTGGTAGTGATATTTTCACTAACATAGCCATTTGTGCTGTGGATGAAATTTGCACTACTGGCAGGTACAGGTCCCTCCTTTTTCTATGTAGAACATCTGTGCAAGTTTGGGTTTATATTTATAGAAAACCCCGAGCATGTGTTCAGTGATTGTTTGAATAGAACACAAGTGGCAGTAATTATGTGTCAGTTGGGACAGGCAAAGTAAATGTTTGGATGTTTAGTGTGAAAGTGTAATTGGTCTCTTGGGTACCTGTAAAGTGATGTGGCCACTTGATTGCGTTTGTTGTTAGGAACATAATTATAAATAAAGGGAGCTAAATAGATGGAGCTTGATGATGTGTGGGTAGTAGCTCTAAGTGCAGTGTTATTGCAGGGTATGGAGAGAGATTTCATAATTGTTTTACTGATGTGGGAACAGTCATTTTGCAGCTCTGTAACACTGCATAAAATATTCTGCCACATGCAATTGATTAACTATATAATTTAGTTTTTCTTACCTAAAGCTAAGCTGCCAAAGGAGGGTCTATTTGAGTCTTGATTTTCCCAAGGTTTCTTCCTTATAACGCCCTAGGCTTGCTCAATTCGGGATAGGCCCTAGATATTAAAAGATAATTGAAATTGTAAAGCTACTTTGAAGCAATGCCTCACTGTAAAAAGCGCTATAGAAATAGTGACTTTGGCTTTGACTCATTATGTCATTCTTGCAACCTATCACAAATGACCTTTTGGTATTAAAATACACCTTATCTGTTGGCAATAAAAAAAAAAAAACTTTGCCTACCTAAATGACAGTCAACTGAAAGGATCCACCCCTTTCGCTCCAAATTTTGTCCATTCTGTGACACTCCTCAGTTTTCTCCCTGGTAATGAGAAAGGTCTCTTGCAGCCTGACTCTACTGGAAGTGATGTACTCCAGATGCTGTACTGGGCACACAAGACTGACTCGTACACCTATTTTCGGGTACAGCCTGAATACACGAGATACTGCCTGGAAAGACAGATGCTTGAAATGCCAGATACAATAGCAGACCTGCCAACCTTTACGCATTTTGCGTAGCAGATACGCATTTAGACATCGAACTACGCTGCTACGATTTGTTGCTTTAAAATACGCGAAAAGCCATTGACGGCAACTGTCTGTGAATTCGCGCACTAGGCAACTCGTCTATGGGTGGGCGTATTCGCATTGGGCAGCAACCTGTTGGGAAAAAGAAGACTTCGACCAATCATAACGCTACTTTTAAACTATTCAATTAGGCTACGAGCTGAGAGCCGAGGAGTCGACTCTTACAGACAAGTGTATAGTAGCCACGAACACACATTTCACGTGCAGCTAGTTTAACTGCGTTTTGGTGATAGAGGGCTGGCTTAACCGCAGTTTTAAGTTGACGGCGGAACAGGTAAGTGGGCAACAAAAATCGGTGAATGCATGCTCATGAAAAACTTTAAGCTTGACTATAAAATTATTCGTATAATTTAGATAAATAGACGTGCGTCTTCTGGAGAACTACTTTCCGTAACCGCGGTCAAGCTATTCACAGTCTTCAGAGATTCACAGTCAAGCCATCCGCACTTTAAATCCGAATGCGCCTATATACGCGATATTACGGTATTGCGCTGCTCGCTATAGGCTGACGCTGTTTAAGCGCAGAGAAACAGACTAACATGTTTTTAACAGTTTTGATAGACTTTACCATTGTTTTAAAGGGTTTTGGTGTAGAAAGCCACTTTAACTACATATAAGTACGAACAATATTTTCATAGATGAACTAGTTTACTTGCATATTACATTAAAAAACAATAATATTTTTAATAGCTTAACAATCACTGTGTAAAATGGTTTTCATATATAATATTTCTCACAAAAAACAATCCAAACAACAGTCCTTTTCATTTTAAATGGCGTTTCCGTACTGTGTGGTCAGCCACAACACCAGTAGCCATCAACAGAAAGCAGTTGAAGTCAATTCACATGGCGCCTGAAGACAACAATCGAATCGAGAATGGGGGAAAAAAGGCGATTTGAGCACGACATGATGATGCACTCAGAACTTCTTTCTGCGCTTAAGAGTTTCACATTTACGCTTGCTTTATTTATGCTGCCATAAATAAAGCAAGGACAACCGTCATAACGTGATAGCTCAACCCCAATGTTCCGCCTTATCTGAAGGAAATATTTGTTCCAGCTTGTTTTGATATTTGACCCAGACCTATATCAAAACAATATTGCATAGCCTAAAGTGAAAAAATATGGTAGCCTACTAACGTTGCCATCCAGTCAACCGATAGGCGACTGTGCGTTAAGACCTTCCAAACTACACATGCATGTGAGATTCTTATAAGCTTGTGTTTGGTGTGTGCCTTGCAGTTAATAATATACATGATGTCAGATGAGGATACTGACAGAGAGAGAGGGGGAAGCAAATCTAAAAAGAAGCGAGTCTATGCCCCTCAGAAGTTCCTGACGAAGTATCAAGGTCAATGGCCTTGCCTCCGTCCATCTAAACTGCCTAATCATGCGTTTTGCACAGTGTGCAGATATGATTTTGACGTTAGTCATCAAGGAGCTACAGGTAATAATATTACTAACATAGAAATGCTTTCATTTATATATATAGGCCATTCTTTTTCCCAAATTAGGCCATTGTGTGCCTATTTAAGCCACTACTGCTTTTCATAAATGACAGTGCTTTCCAACACAATACATAGACCATGTTGTTTTATACTGCAAAATAGCCTATTTCTGTGAATATGAATACAACATAAAGGCTATATTATAGGATAGCCAGAGTATAATTTATTTTCATTAAATAAATTAGTGTGGTTATGGGTTTGTGTAACATTCATTAAATATTTATATTGAAACAAAAATGTATTTATAGTATATAAGTATTCTGAAATATTCACTTTCAAAGTGTAGTGAAGAGCAAGAGAATCTGGCAAAAAATATATTTTACCTGATCTCTTTTACTGGCAGCACAGACATGGATGACATAAAGATGTACCCAATTGTAGGTAGGATTTTTGATGCCAGTGTTGGGAGAGTCGTTGCTATGCTACTTAAGATCTGTGAGTCAAGAGAGTCTACGGGAAGAGCAATATTTGATCTACTTGATGGAGAGCTAAAACAGAGATGCATACCATGGTCATACCAGTTCTTGTTTTCTTTATTGTCTACTTGTATGTTGAATAACTAGATTGGTGGTGAGTGGGTACTATATGTGCTTAGTAATAAGTTGAGTGATGAGTGAGCATGTGAACTCAATCAATACTGATCAGCAAATGTACCTGACCTCGCACCACGCCACGCTGTACTGCTGCAGTAAGTTGCTACTCAAAAAAGTTTTCCAAGGTTGGCAGGTCTGCAATAGGAGAAACCTTAGACCCCCTCACAGATAAGACCCTCATCAACTTCCTGGCAGCTGCAGGATTGAAAATGCTAATCTAGACCACCGGAGAAAGGCCCTAATCAGTCAAGTAGCCTGGAAACAACAATGTAGACTCCCCACTACCACTTCCTGCCATAAAAAGGACCTATGGGTTACCATGGTGTTAAACCCCAACCAACCAATCAGTCATTCAGTTCAAAAAATGGAGCCAGAGGGTCTGTCTTCTGCTAATGAAATAGCAGATCCTATCAAAACAAATCTATGAAAAGATCCGTTACATGAGTTGCACACATCCTGGCAGACAGCTCCTTAAAGATGCGTTTTTGCAGCAATCAGAGTACCCAGTTCTTGGAATTTTGGAATTGGTTCCAAACTGGTTTCGATTCCCTACCCTAATGTGTACACTGATCAGCCATAACATTAAAATCTGACCGGTGAAGTGAATATCAATGATTATCAGTATGAAGCTCTGGGTAATGTTCTGCTGGGAAGGTTTTGGGTCCTGGCATCAATGTAGATGTCACTGATGGCCACCTACCCAAACACAATTGCAGACCAAGTTCACCTCTTCATGGTAATGATATCCTTTAATAGAAGTGACTTCTTTCAGCAGGATAATGCCCCCTGCCACACTGTGAAAGTTGTTCAGGAATGGCTTGTGAAACAAAAGAGTTCAAGGTCTTGGCTTGGCTTGTCCTGTGCGATGTGCTGGACAAAAAATGTCCAAGCCATGCAGGCACCAAACCTGTAGCTTACAGGACTTAAAAGGATCTGGCTCTAAAGTCTTGATGCCAGATAATACAGGACACCTTCTGAGGTCTTGACCCCACAGGCAGGTGGTTTTATTGTTATGGCTGATTGAGTATATTGTTATAGCGTTATAACCTTGACTTGAGTTTATTGTAATCTATGAGACAGTATGGCATGTTGATAGTCCAATGTTAACAATATGTATGGCTTTTTTCAATGCATGTTTGTCTGAATTGCATTGAAAGTCAAAACCTTCAAGAAGTAACCAATGATTTATTGATCGTTTTGTTGAAAGGTCTAATGCAATGACCAGGTTTGTGTATGTATTGTAGTTCCCTATCACTTGATGAGATTTTATAAAGGATTGTGCAGATAAATATTTCAGGAAGTTAGTGTATAGAGATTATAAAAACAGCTCTCTCTTTCCTCGACTGGGTTGTGGAGATTGCTAAATTCGTGGACTGTGGTAGTCTAGCGGGTAAGGAACTGGACTATGGACCGAAAGGTCCAGGGTTCAAATCCCACCTCTGCCAAGCTGCTACTGTTGGGTCCTTGAGCAAGACCCTTAACCCACAATTGCTTGGATTGTAAGACTGTATGTAAGTTGCTCTGGATAAGGGCGTCTGCTAAATACTGTAAATGTAAATGAATTCTTGTGGGAAGTAAAATGACACTTTTCATGCATGTTAACGCCTTTCTCTTTTTGTTTCTCTTTAAAGGGTCCAGTGGAACTCGAAAAATGGCTTCACCAGAGGTGAGAGATGGACACTAGAGAACATATTTATTTCTCAGGCCTCACCCCCTTAAACACAATGTTGTGCTGTGCACTTAAGTTTTAAAAAAGTCATTACGATGTCTCTTATCTAAAAGGATGTACAACCCCAAATCAGAAGATGTTGGGAGAGTATGGATAATGCCCCATCTTGGGCCTTAATGATGATGTTTTGGCACTTTTTAGTTTCTGCAACCTAGAAATGTTACCAACACATCAGGGTGGTGCATGAAATACATTCTGTACCTTTTCAAAACAAGAAGCCCTTCATTACCATCATGGCTTAAATATATGTGGGTTACTTGTCTTGAGTAATTCAACATGCAATTTGTAAGTAACACTGCGTAAATTTCACAATAAGGTTTGTTACTAAAAGTGGAGGTTAATACAGGGTTAGACAGTTTAATCCAGTCTGAAGTAAAACACGTCTGAGCCATAAAGTACATGCACAAATCTGTTTATTTCTAGAGTAAATGTTCTCAGTTCAAGGTCTTATGGTATTGAGTAAAGTACCAGTGTTCATTATCACTCATTTGAATTGAAATTCTCTGGGGTTGGTGTTAATGCCAGTAGGCAGATCAGAGGGTGACCACGGTGGAATGTACCTGATGTTTTTCTTTGTGGGAAGCACTTAGTCTTGTAATTACCAACACTTCGGAAAGTGGAGGATCTTTCCTAGTACGCAGGGATACAGGCCACAACAGGCGGATTTCCAATTCTCGTGAAGTCTGTCTGGCCTTTTTGTTTGAGTCTCACTTTTTTGATCGTGTCTCACTGTGTTCAGGGTCCAGGTTCGTCTCAGAGTATGAAGAAGACGATTGGTCACCGGGGGGTTGACCCCACAGGAGAGACGACTTATAAAAAGGTTGGTTAAAACGAGGTAAAAGTGTCAAGCCACTTTGCAGCTTAGGGGACATTTGAGGGCTAGCCTTAGCGCTCTAGGTTCTTGTGCAACTCGCAGTGCAGACGTGTTGAATTTAAACCAGTGTGTTTTCTTTCTGGCTATTTACCAACCTTTTCCTATCACCAGACAACCTCTTCTGCTCTGAAAGGGGCCATTCAGCTGGGCATTACCCACACAGTGGGGAGCCTGAGCCAGAAGGCAGAGAGAGATGTACTCATGCAGGACTTTTATGTAGTGGAGAGCATCTTCTTCCCCAGGTGTGAGCTTGTCTTTTATTCTTTTTTTGTGTTGCTTCTTACTATAATGCTACTATTGGGCCCATGAGCCACACCCTTAACTCTGAACTGCTCATCTCAGTGGTAAATCGCTTTGGATAAGGGCATGTGTGGAATGTGTTATACAGTGGAGCAAAAAAGTATTTAGTCAGCCACTGATTGTGCAAGTTCTCCTACTTAGAAAGATGAGAGAGGTCTGTAATTTTCATCATAGGTACACTTCAACTATGAGAGACAACATGAGAAACAAAAATCCAGGAAATCACATTGTAGGATCTTTAAAGAATTTAATTATAAATTATGGTGGAAAATAAGTATTTGGTCAATAACAAAAGTTCAATACTTTGTAACATGACCTTTGTTGGCAACGACAGAGGTCAAACGTTTGCTGTAAGGCTTCACCAGGTTTGCACACAACGTAGCTGGTATTTTGGCCCATTCCTCCATGCAGGTCTCCTCTGGAGCAGTGATGTTTTGGGGCAACACAGACTTTCAACTCCCTCCACAAATTTTCTATGGGGCTGAGGTGTGGAGACTGGCTAGGCCACTCCAGGATCTTGAAATGCTTTTTATGGAGGCACTCCTTCATTGCCCGAGCGGTGTGTTTGGGATCATTGTCATGCTGGAAGACCCAGCCACCTGCCATCTTCAATGCTCTCACTGATGGAAGGAGGTTTTGGCTTAAAATCTTACGATACATGGCCCCATTCATTCTTCCCTTAACACGGATCAGTCGTCCTGTCCCCTCTGCAGAAAAACAGCCCCAAAGCATGATGTTTCCACCCCCATGCTTCACAGTAGGTATGGTGTTCTTGGGATGCAACACAGCCTTCTTCTTCCTCCAAACACATTGAGTTGAGTTTTTATCAAAAAGTTCTTTTTTGGTTTCATCTGACCACATGATATTTTCCCAATCGTCTTCTGGATCATCCATATGCTCTCTGGCAAACTTCAGACGGGCCTGGACATGTACTGGCTTAAGCAGGGGGACACGTCTGGCACTGCAGGATCTGAGTCCCTCTCGGCGTAGTGTGTTACTGATGGTAGCCTTTGTTACTTTGGTCCCAGCTCTCTGCAGGTCATCCATCGGGTTCCTCCGTGTAGTTCTGGGATTTTTGCTCACCGTTCTCATGATCATTTTGACCCCAAGGGATGAGATCTTGCGTGGGGCCCCAGATCGAGGGAGATTATCAATGGTTTTGTATATCTTCCATTTTCTTACAGTTGCTCCCACAGCTGATTTATTCACACCAACCTGCTTGCCTATTGTAGATTCACTCTTCCCAGCTTGGAGCAGGTCTACAATTTTCTTCCTGGTGTCCTTCGACAGCTCTTTGGTCTTGGCCATGGTTGAGTTTGGAGTCAGACTGTTTGAGGCTGTGGACAGGTGTCTTTTATACAGATAACGAGGTCAAACAGGTGCCATTAATACAGGTAACGAGTGGAGGACAGAAGAGCTTCTTAAAGAAGAAGTTACAGGTCTGTGAGAGCCAGAAATCTTGCTTGTTTGTGGGTGACCAAATACTTGTTTTCCACCATGATTTACATTTTTGTTTCTCATTTTGTCTCTCATAGTTGAAGTGTGCCTATGATGAAAATTACAGACCTCTCTCATCTTTCTAAGTAGGAGAACTTGCACAATCAGTGGCTGACTAAATACTATTTTGCCCCACTGTATATGTAAATATATTCTAAATATAAAGCTGTATGTGGTAATGACGCAAACCTGTGATTTATTAAGTAAGGATAATGGGGTAATTATGGAGGTTTTGTGTGTGGAAGGGACTTGAGGTGATAACCCTGTCTCTCTCTGTCATTCTTTCAGTGAAGGAAGTAATTTGACTCCAGCACATCACCATGGTGACTTCAGATTTAAGACTTATGCACCCATTGCCTTCCGTTACTTCAGAGAACTCTTTGGCATTCGACCCGATGACTACCTGGTCAGCTACACTCTTGGGCACAGTTGTGCTCATAAAATTGTTCACAGATCTTTGTGATGAGCCTGTATCTTTATCTAACCAAGAAAGATTAACCTCTGAGTCTCATTGCGTGCGTTTCCATGCCCTTAATAATCCGATAAATGCAGAAAATCTGATTTTGTCAGTAATGTGATCGTTTACATGCACTTGGGTAATGAGATAATGGGAAAGCATGTACTCAGAGTCTACTGAGAAGAGTTTAGTAGCCATTTTGCGAAGTCCAGGGTTGCCAGATCCTGCGAGGAAGCAACTGTGCTGATTAAAATTTTCGTAAAGATATACATGTGCTGAGAAATCTGATTACTGGGCTCTCTATTGGATTTCTTAATCTGATTTCTAGACCTTAATTTGATCTACGTAATTGGAGTATGCTGTTTTCATGACCGCTTGAATAATCATATAAGTGCAGAAATCTGATTAGGATCGGATTATTAAGTGCATGGAAACGCACTTATTGATGGCTCACTAAAATATGGTGCTGTTTACCAAACAGTAGGTGCTCACTGTGTGTGTCTGTGTGTCTGCAGTACTCTCTGTGTAATGATCCCCTGATAGAACTGTCTAATTCCGGAGCGAGTGGGTCTGTCTTCTATGTCTCCAGTGACGATGAGTTTATTATTAAAACAGTCCAGCACAAAGAGGCTGAATTCTTGCAGAAGCTACTGCCAGGGTATTTCATGGTATGTGATATATCTCATTTTGTGAGCAGGTGAAAATGTGAACAGTTAATGGCAGGTCTAGGTGCAGACCCACGAAAGCTCTTGTTTATTAACGTCTCTGATCTCTGTCTTTGCCGTGCTAGAATCTGAACCAAAACAAACGGACGCTGCTGCCCAAGTTCTATGGGCTGTACTGCGTTCAGGCGGGAGGGAAGAACATCCGCATTGTGGTGATGAACAATTTGCTGCCACGCTCCGTGCCCATGCACCTCAAATACGACCTCAAGGGCTCCACCTACAAACGCCGTGCCTCACCTAAAGAGAGGGAGAAAAAGGCGCCTACCTACAAAGACCTGGATTTCATCCAGGACATGCCGGAGGGCATCCAACTAGAGCCGGAAAACTACAATGCCCTCAGTAAGACCATCCAGCGGGACTGCCTGGTGAGTTGTATGAGCTTGTGGTGTGAATGCAGTCAGTTTGCAGTCACTGGTGAAGATGTTCTGGACTGCTCATTACCATTAGGCAGCATGTAGGAAACTTTGTCTGTTTGGACAAGCAGACTTTTTGTAAACTGAAAAAACCTTGAAATAATAAGAGATTCGCTGTAGTATTGCCCATCGGAAAAAGATTTCGTCAACAAATATACCTAAGGGAGCAAATGGTTAAAGCTGACACTAGTGGTCGACCGATGTGGTTTTTTAATGGCGGATGCAGATATTTAGACCAATGGCCGATATATAAAACCAATAAAACTAATAACAATAAATGAGACACCAAATAAAGTTGTCACAGTGTTGAGTCATTATTGATCTACAGCCTGTCATGTTGTTAACCGAGGTCCTCTGTTTAGTCTTAACAATGTTCCTGGTGTTTTCTGGGTACCAGCTCTTGCAGAGTTTTAAGATCATGGACTACAGTTTGTTGGTTGGGATCCACAATGTGGATCAGGCAAGTCGTGAGCGTTTAGGGACAGGAGACAGTTCCCGGCCGGTGGAGGGGGCGGTTACACCTGACCAGAAGAGACCTCAGGCCCAGAAAGCTCTCTACAGTACAGCCATGGAGTCCATCCAAGGGGAGGCACGAGGGAAGGGCACAGTGGACACCGAGGATCAGTGAGTAGTCGACTAGTTTTCTGATTCACGCTCTTTATTTTGAACACCCACCAATGCCTAACTGTTTTATAAGCAACGTCATTATGGTGCTGAAAACTGGTGACATTAAGGATAGCGTCGTGTTGTGGGACTTGAGTTGTTTACACGAATGCCATTAAAATGGTATTAATAGCCTGGGGAGGTTTAAATATTGTTGCTGCTGGGCAGAGAAATATTTTAACTGTGATTCAGTCATCCAAGGAGGCACCATTATTTTTACTGTCAACTGCAGCAAACTAACAGTTGCTATGATGCTGATTTACATTTACAGCATTTAGCAGACGCCCTTATCCAGAGCGACTTACAATTGATACAGTCTTACAATCCAAGCAATTGTGGGTTAAGGGTCTTGCTCAAGGACCCAACAGTGGCAGTTTGGCAGAGGTGGGATTTGAACCCTGGACTTCTGGTCCAGAGTCCAGTACCTTAACCGCTAGGCTACCACAGTGATGCTTTAAATAGGAGTCTTCCACAATTTAAACCACATAATGTACTGTATACTCATACAGGAAGTGATGTATAGGTATGCACCGCATAACATCCGATCAGACAATGCTCGTGGTCCTTATTATTAAGCTACTTAACCCATATTGGGAGCTACATGGGTTATTGTAGTTCAGCCATGACATGACTCTGCAGAAAATGTTATTAAACACAGCATTTTTGGTCTTTGCACCATAGTTAAATGTGCTTGCTTCTGCACTGTCATAAAGTACAGTTTCTCATTTCTCGTTTTATAATCGTTTGTGAGAGAGTGCGAGGTGAGACCGCGTCAAAGTGAAGTAAGATGTTACCCATCTCAGAGAGATATGACCAAAATCAATATCAGTGTTGATACTGAATAAATCAGTGTATGGGAAGCACTGCAGTATTATGGCTATTTAGTCAATACACTACACTTGACAGTCAGACTACAATATCCTATCTGGCATTAAGTATGGGTGTAATATTTATATATTTGACTATATAGACAAAAGTTTGTGGAAACCCCTTCTAATCCTTGCAGCAAAACTCACTTGTGAAGCATTCATCATAGAAAGTATACGTTTCTGAATTCTCCCTAGACAAACAGTGGCAGTAGAATCGATTGCCAGTGTTGAATACCCCCAGTGACGCATTTGTAGTTCTCCACTTCCAGTAAGTCAGTTTATCAACTTTCTGTCCTGTTGGCCTTAAAGTCCAAACCAAAGACTTGGTTTGCCAGCTTTGACTGAGAACTTGGCCGGCTTGTATAGAACCTTGACTGGAATGCACTGGATTGCCAAAGTGGGCCAGGGCTTATTGTCTGACATCAGAAGCCACTCTCATAGTCATGTTCCAAAATCTAGTGGGAAATGCTTTTAGAGGAATAAAAGCTGTTGTAGCAGCAAAGGGTTTTGGGTGTTCACAATCTTTTGTCTATATAGTGTATCTGTGTTTTATAAAAACATGAAATGATTTCACTTTTGATTGTAATGTGGGTTATTAAATGTTCGGTGGACTGTTCGATACATTAACTATGGCACCTACACAGTCTCGGTGGAAAGCAGGTAGGAGTTTTCTGGTCTTCCATGTACTTTTTTGTCCTTGATCATCTTCCTGCACTATTGTTTGCAATAACTAAATGACTTTCCACTTTCTTATCTGTTCATATCATGTCTTTACTTTGTTTGCGTATGCTCAGAGCGACTACTGCTCGGGTTCGTAAAGAGACTAAACTTAATTTCTTTGCTAAGGTGGGGCGGTATCCCAGCTCGAAACAGTAAAGGAGAAAGGTTGCTGGTTTACATGGGTATCATTGACATTCTACAATCATACAGGTAACTCAGAATGCCAGGCTCTATGTGAAATGTTACTGTTCGTGGAACAGACGGAACGTTGCACAATGTCACCACTGGCTTAGGTTTGACTCGTTCTGATTTGTTCAATATTTGTGATGCAGGTTCATCAAGAAGTTGGAGCATTCCTGGAAGGCATTAGTTCATGATGGGGTAAGATATATTGATTGTTTTTTCCTCTCTAAAATCGTGCTTGCATGTAATTGAATTGACAGGCCTGTTACTGTCCTGGTCAGCAATATATATATAATGTAATCTAATATAATTCAGTTCAACTTGATTAAGCTGTCTCTGTTTTTCAGGACACGGTGTCTGTTCACAGACCGAGCTTCTACGCTGAGCGATTCCAGCGCTTTATGTGCAACACGGTGTTTAGAAAAACACGTAGGTTTTTTGTTTCTTAAACTAACTCACAGTTGGGCTCTTCTGACGTGGGAATCTCCTTTAACTGCTGGTGTTGTCTTTCTTGACACGTTGTGTTTACCAGCAAACACTGCATGAAACCTGTTGTTTTACAGCATCGATGCAATGCAAGCTCATTTTCCCAGGTTTATGTTTCACAGTAATTTGTCTGTTTGTTTTTATAAACATAATCTGAATTAGATGGATTAAGGCAAATGCGCTGGGTGCAGAGCACATGGATCGGAACCCTATCAGAACCTTATCATTTGAACCACCCCATGCGTACATTTAGTCATTTGGCAGGCACCCAAATCGAGTGACAAGGTTAAATCCCCTAAAATATACTTAAGTCTCACTGCTGCTTCATGAGCGGAATTGTTCTTGCCCAGAGATTTAAAAGCTATGTCCACTAAAAGGCAAGGCCTGAATTCTTAACGTGGAATATTCCACTTTTTGTGTACTGGTGTTAATTGTAGAGACAGTGCTACCTCGGGTTTTGTCGTTCATTCGTTCCAGAAGGCTTGTTGAGAAACAATGAGTACAAAGCAAATTCTTCCCATAAGGAATAATGTAATTGAATTAACTCATTCCAGACCCCAGAGCCCACACTGCAGTAATGTAGTTGTATTGTACAGGTGCTCCCTGATTTATGATGGGGGTACGTTCCGACAAATCCACCATTAGTTAAATGTGTCATGACCATGTGTTTGGTAGAGCGTCTATTCTGTATCATCTATCTAAACACTTAGATTATCCTACAGTTGGCCAAAATCATGAACACAACGAAACAAAGTTTTGAGAAATCTCGTGTAATGTAGTGAGTAATGGATTGAAAGTGAAAAGTTTTCTGGAGCATTCAATTCCTGTTTTGCTTTCAGTTGGCTCTTATAAACAAACCTTTTTAGGACCCATGGAGGCTTATTTGCACTAATAATACAGAAGTGTATATGTAAAAATAAAGAAAAGCATGATAAACACAGCACAGATCCACACTGAGTAAGGGCTGTTGTGAATCTGAAGTGCTGTGAACTGAATCGTGAATCGAGTTGAGTCACGCGGCTCTAAGCAAGTGCACCGAGTACCGAGCAAACAACAAGAACCGAGACGCACTTTTCTAGTCAGAATGCCTTGAGAACAGAATTCGACGTGAACCGAGATACCCACTGTGTTTGATTTCTCGTAAGCTGTGTCGGAGTTTTTATCCTATAGCCTTAGTTTTTAAGAAGTAATCACTGTGTAATACAAAAACATTACGTCCACGGGCCTGTTGATGGACTGGTTGGATTGTACATGAGATGATTATATATAATGCTAACAGTATTGTAAGGAAATCATGAAATGCTTGTAAACATTCTACTCCGAAATCTGTGGTTATCTGTGTATTATGCGTGCCCAATTAAATACCAGCCAAACAATGGATCTGATATCTGCTTCCGTTGCCCTCTGTTCCCAGTGAAGTCCTCACCATCAAAGAAGAGTCGTACAGGATGTCAGAGTGTGGTCAGAAGACTGCAGATGGGCACTGCTGCCACTAATGCCCAGTCTAGCGGCTACACACTGCCTGATGCCCGCATCGGCTACTATCCTCAGTTCAGCCAGTCTGAAACCGACGCAGAGAACGGTGAGAAGGAAACAATGATGGGAAAGGAAGAACTTTGCAATCTCAAAATCAGCTAAAATTGGTTTTCCATTCAGGTATGCAATTAGGCAGACCCGACCTACTCCCGAGGACCCTGCCCCTGGAAGGAGTGTCCAGTGACTTTGCAGCCATTAACTTGTCCTCAGTGCCTTCGTTCAGGTACTGAAAGGACTTGGTTTCTGTGTTTTCTGTGATTTTGTTTCGGTGTGTAGTATTTTTTGTCTGCAACTGATCACTTTGTTCAGGTCGGTAGGGGTGGAGGTGCACAAATCTGCGAACACAGAACCCGAAAACAGTACCTTCCTCAGGTAAGCCTAATGACGTGACTTTAGATTTATCTTGGAGTCATTCTGCGTAATGCTTGACATTCTGGTTGTCTCTCAGTGAGGAAGCTAATGAGTCAGATGAGCATATTGAGGCTGACATTTCAGACGAGCAGATGGGTAATGAAGACGCCATTTCTCTGGAAGACATCGTCCCAGAGACCAACATTTGTTTTGTAAGTCTTATTACTAATGGCTTGGTTTTTTTTGGTATTGACAGCTAATTGTAATCCTTGTCACTAATAAACAATGTAAGCTTTGCAGTTAGCAGTTGGGTTACTACAAAATAAGCAATTCTGAAAACTTATTCCTTATTTGGTCAACATTCCTGGGAAAGGAACCTTTGATTTAGAGCTGCAACTAACGATTATTTTAATAATCGATTCTTTATTAGAAGTATAACATTAAATAACAGAGCAAATAAGTGCTTATAATAAATGAATAATAATAAATTAAATGTGTTAATAAATTAAAATAACAAATTAAATAATAAAGAAAAATAAGTGCATCTCTGATGCAAACACTACATACAAACTCATTCACTCCCTTTCTTTAGGAACTTTGCATTGCAAGCCAAAAATGTTATGTCAACATGCTCCAGGCTAAAGCTGGCTCTCTTTTTTTAGAGATTAAAAACGTAGCTTTTTCTATGCATTTTGATCTTTCATCCACACGAAAACGGCGTTTTAGGTCACTGAAAATGGACTTTTTGCAAAACTCCTTCCAGGGTGAAGATTTTCAGAAACTCCATTTTCAGCGTTGTTGTGTGGACTGGGGAAACGGAGTTTCATGCTTGTAACGTCACTTTGTTTCTCCTTTGTTTACATGACACATTTTGTGCAATAGCGGACGTAGCCAAAATAGTGCCAGCTGTAACACTGCTGACCGAACAATTATTACTTTTTCATTACACTGAAGAACAGAGGCGTCAGAATGCGCTACGGAGGTCACTACTATATCCATCACACCCACAAAGCAGTTCCCGCCCCCAGCGTCGCCGGTTTGGGACGAGACCCGGTCGGACCTCTCGTTGGTGGGATAGCTTTCAAAACAAGTGGTTGTTGAAGAACAATGGTGAGAAAATGTTCGTATGCACAGGACATCGCTGAGTGAGCTGCTCCGCCGGCATATAGGACTGCTGGTTTGGCTCTGCTCTTGACAGCGACTGTGTGCGTTTTTGCGTTTTCATGTGGACGACGTTTTTTGTTTAAACAGTGCTTGTGTGGACGGGATGTTTTTTATAAACGAATTTAAACCCCCGTTTTAGAAAATACCCGTGTACGTGTGGACATAGCCTTAATGCTAACTTGTTTTGAAGATTCCACGTCCGTGCCGGCTCCGCCTCGCTCCGTTCAATAGCTCGTGTTTCTTTTCCAGCGCTGACCGCAAGTGCCGCAAGTAACGTAAGTGGATATGATAAGGCAGGGGACACATAAATCATGTGACACGACGAATCGATAATGAAATTCGTTGTCGACACTTTTAATAATCGATTATTATCGATTTTATCGATTCGTTGTTGCAGCCCTACTTTGATTAGAGATGTTCCCAAAAATCGAAAGAGATTTCACACTGCAATGTTTTGACCCAATAATAGGTCAATGTCAGGGTAGGCCAGAGAGCTGAGACAAAAGCAGATGGGGGGCAAGGAGATCGAGGAGCACAAAATACATGAAGAAAATTACTATACCATGTCCCGTTGTCCCTTATAAAGGACATTTGATCAAAAATAGTGTTGTTGAAAAAAACAAATAATTGTGACATTATCTCATAGACTTACCGTATTTTCTGGACCATAAAGCGCACCGGATTATAAGACGCAATATCAACGATCGGCTGCTAACGGGTGTATTTTCATACATAAAGCGCACCGGGTTATAAGACGCATGAAATGAAACAAAACTCTTAAGTTCCGTTGGAAGCTCAGTTTGGTCTTTACCTGGCGCAGGGCGTCTTCTTGCTTCCTCCACTTCCGTACCATTGACTCGTTAATGTTGAATGCTCTCGCAGCTGCTCTATGTCCATGTTGTACTGCGTGACTGATAGCGTTGTGTTTGAAATCCGCTTCGAAAATAAATGAATGAATGCACGTACCCTAATGCTGAAGCACATACCGTATTACTCCGTGATGCTGCGCACTACGGTTGCCTTAAGCTTCGTAACTTACCAAGACCGTGCTAAAACATTTTGACAGATTTATGAGCGCCGTGTACCATCTACAATCGGTTGTAGGTCAGAAGGCTCAACCAG